>JAQMRL010000021.1:3947225-4412225 GCA_035578175.1 Catonia carolina | reverse complement strand
TCCGTTCTTGAGATATTCTGTTCACACACACACACACACGCACACACACACACACACACAGACACACACACAGACCAATCGCTAAAAACATGTTTTTTGGGTTCAGGGGGTCTGAAACCGTATAGATCCGGTGAAAACTCGATTTCGAAAAATCGACATGAAAACAATACTTTCCTTCCTATATATTCATATAGGCAAGAGAAAGTAAAAATTTATAAAATTTCTTCTATATAATTCTCTGACACTTAGGATTAGATTTAATCAAAAATAAATTGTACATGGTCAACCATAAATCGTTTGGAGTATACAAAGTAGGCCTACATAAAGATCCAGTTTGTAAATAAATACAACTTTGTTGCAGTAGAAACGTATCACCAAAATTACAGCGAGCAATAAAAAGTGTTTTTAATAATGTGACTGCAGTGATCAGAACGTGTGGAAGGATTTCAAGACCGTTACAAATGGAAAAAGGAATTAAGCAGGGAGACAGTTTGAGTCCACTACTTTTTGTGATGATAATGGACGAAATTAATAAAATCTGCAAAAGAAGAACTGACAGAATGATGGTGGGACGTTGGAACTTGAGGCCCATATTTGCTCAAGCTTTGTTATTTGCAGATGACATAGTTCTTATTGCTGACTCTGAAAGAAAGCTTCAAACTGCAGTAATTGAATGGAATGAAGAGATTAAAAGGAAAGGCATGACACTGAATATCAATAAGAGTAAAGTGATGGTGGTTAATGGCTTGGAAGGTGAAAGAATTAGGATAGATGTGGAAGGACAGGTAATGGAACAGGTGAGGTCATATGAGTATCTGGGTACAGTAGTAAGGGACGATGGGAAAATAGATGATGAACTAAGAAATAGAATCTCTAAAGCTAGTCGGGCCTTCTATGCAACCAGAAATTGTATTTTTGGAAAAAAAGAAGTGGGTGCCACAGTAAAAAAACAGGGTCTATAAAAGTATTATTGAACCAATAGTCCTGTATGGTGCAGAAAGCTGGCCCTTGAAGCAACAACAAATGAGCAGAATCAGGGCAGTTGCAATGAAGTGCCATAGAAGGACAGCTGGGAAGACATTGAGAGATAGAGTAAGAAGTGAAAGAATCAGGGAGGAAATAGGAATGAAGGATGTGAAGGAGGTAATAGATAGAAAACAATTGGGATGGTGGGGTCACATACAAAGAATGGATGACGAAAGGAAAGCCAAGCAGTATGCAAACGTGATCGTTGGCGGGAGTAGGAAAAGAGGACGTCCACGATACTCATATGATGAGCACATACGAAGATTGGGAGAGGAAAGAGGCATGGCCCTAGGGCAAATGAGACGATTGGCGGCAGATAGAGTACAATGGAGGAAGTTGTCCGAGACTACCCCGACGCTGTAAGGCACATGGGGAGAGAGAAAGAAGAAGAAGAAGATGTTGCAGTAGAATATTTATCTATATAGGTGCAGAATAAATCTGCAGCTACTTGTACTTGATACACCTACGATGAAAGTGCATAGACTTACTCATATAAATGGCTACGTTCCAACAACAGTACATGTTATGGTCAACAACTGATTCATTGAACCTACATATTTCATTAAACTGTTTGCATCCTACTGACTCAATTGTTACAGTTTATTCACTTTTACATCAATTTATAATTGAGTCACTCATTTCAAAGACCCACCGGGTTGGTCTAGAGATAAAGTCGTCACCGCGAGTCAGCTGTTTAACAGCTGATTTTTGAAGATAAGGTTCCTGGTTCAGATCCTAGTATTGATGCCAGCGTACGAGGTGAGGCTATTAAATCCTTAATCCGGCATTCTATAGTCCGGAATTGACTATAATCCGGTATCAACGGCAATAGACAAAAATTATAGAATTGCCTTCACAATGAACATTGTAAAGTGAGCAACCCGACAGCTACCGCCGACACTCAACAGCCACAAAGCGTCACGCTCTGAGTTTGTAAACTCAGTACACTTTTTTTACACGTTTGTAAAATTTGCTTAGTCAAATAAACAATACAGTATGTTTTTTGGTCATATAGCGAGAATGGACAATAATCGGCTGGCAAAACAGGTCTATGAGAGAATAATGAAACTTAAGATTAAGCCAGCATGGTTCACCGAAACGCTGTCAGATTGCTTAACGGCAGGGATTACCACAGAAGACATATGCAATAGAGAGGTTTTTAGGGGTAAAGTTGAGAGAGTGACCTTTAGGGAGGAAAGTGAGAGGAGGAGATGTGAACCTCACAATATGGACCAACTGAGGATGGACAGATCGAGAAGGATGAGGGAGGTGTGGGTGAGGAAGAGAATGGAGCAGCATAGGACATGAAGAAACACCCCAAATATTGATTTAACGTGCTCTCGTTAAAGAGCTATGCGAAAAAAAAAGATTTTTTAAATAAAAAAAAATACTACTAGTCGTAAGAAGCAAGTAGATATTAGATCTTTTTTCCAGCCATCTACCAGTGCAGTTGCTAAAAACCACGAATAGTACAGTACTGTACTGTATTTCATACTGTATTCAAATTTATTTCATCATGTACTGTACTTAAAAAATGCATTTTAATATTTCTCCTGTACTTATATATTGATTTATATTGTCTAAATAACCCATGTTTAAATAATAAATACATACTGTAAAAGTTTCTTGTGCAAATTGTGTTATTTTTTATACGACTCCTGTATTTTTATAAAACCTCTATAGTCCGGAATTTACTTTAATTCGGCAAGCTTCGAGTCCCAAACGTGCCGGATTAAAGAGGTTCTACTGTATTGATCCCAGCGTACGAGATGTGGCTATTAAATAACGAGACTGACATAGTAAACAATTTTAACTTTATTTTATACATAATCACTTAAAGACACTCCTTCTCTATCCCTACAACACTCCATGTGAATTTTCCATTGTTGGAAACAGTGCTGGAAGTCATCTACTGTCAGCTCCATCAGGACACGTGCCGCTCGCAAAATGAAGTGAAATGAAGCTCGCAAAAATGTTTGTACTGCCTTTGTATGTGATTAAAAATGACCCAAATTTTTTTGGAAACGATAATAACATATGATGAAACGTGGTTTTTTACTTATGATCCGGAAATGAAGCGCCAATCCATGCACTGGAAGAGCTAAACTTCACCGAGAGCAAAAAAAAGCTTGAATGAGCAAGTAAAAATTTAAAGCAATGATGATTGTTTTTTTTTATATCCATGGGATTGTGTACCTTCACTAGGTTTCCTGAAGGTCAATCAATCAATCAATATTACTACCTTGAGGTACTTTCTAAACTACGTCAAACAGTAAGGAAAAACCGCCTCGAAATATGGAAGGACAAATCATGGGTTCTCCACCAAGACAATGCGCCAGCTCATTTCGCGTTATCTGTCAAGAGGTTCCTAGCCAAGTACAGCATCTGAATGTTAGAACATCCACCTTATTCACCAGATCTTGCACCATGTGACTTCTACCTGTTCCCTAAGGTGAAATCTGCATTAAAAGGGACAAGATTAGAATCTGTGGAAGCTGTCAAAGAGAAAACGGCACGTGCCTGAAGGAGCTGACAAAAGATGACTTCCAGCACTGTTTCCAACAATGGAAAATTCGGATGGAGCGTTGTAGGAATAGAGAAGGAGTATATATTGAAGGTGACAATAAGTGATTATGTATAAAATTAAAATTAAATTTTTAGAACGTCAGTCTCGTTTTTTAATAGTCACACGTCGTAGGTGAAGAATAAATCTGCAGCTACTTGTACTTGATACACCTACGATGAAAGTGCATAGACCTACTGACATAAACGGCTCTGTTCCAACAACAGTACAGTCCAGCCTTTCTAAGTTTGCTCGTAATGTAAACAAATAATGACGTCACTGAGCATGCGCATTATGTAAAAATGTGTACACACTGATTAAAAAGTAACAACAAAATACTTTTGAAGTATTTTTTAAATGAAATTGTTAGCCGTACATCATGTCATGACTGATGTTTTAAGTAATTTAAGTAATTATAATTCAAAACTTAGTTAACTTAATAGGAATACAATATCCATAAATTGGCGGACCCTAGCGTGCACCCTGTAGTAGCTGGCTTTGGTTTGTTTACAGTCGGAGCAAACTAAGGATGCCTGAACTGTACATGTTATTGTCAACAGCTGATTCATTGAACCTACATATTTGATTAAACTGTTTGCATCCTACTAACTCAATTGAAGGGTTCAGTGGATGAAGATGTTATGTGACATTAATACAGTTCTGAGCAAATGAGTGTTAAAGTTCAAAAGCTGTAACCTTTTTTACTGATTTCAGAAAGTTAAATTTTTGGTGTCAGTATGTAACATAGACATATATAATTTATTTAAGTATTCTACATCTTATCTATTTAGTTTTTAAAATCAAATTTAACTCATTTTTATGTAGATAACACCTTCTTTCACTAAAATATTTTTTAATAAAATGTCTATTTTAAAATGAATGAAGGTGTCAAGTAACAACTGCATGACAAAAAAATCTTGAAATATAACAAATTTATTTTAATAGTAGGCCTAAGTAAATAGCGTGTTTACATTATCAAGTAACTAATGATTAGTATGTATTACAAACAAAAATTTATTATTATTATTATTTCTTAATACTAAATGGAAAACTTAGTAAACACTAGGCCGATAGACAATATGGATAGGGCTAATGTTTGTGATTAATGATCATGAGAATATTTTTATGTTTATCAAATTTATTTAAAAACGATTATAATCTACATTTGCTTGCAATATCTATTAAAAGAATTTTTTTACATTACCATATTTTGTTTTGTGGGAAATTAGTACAAATTAAATTTTACGTTTTTTTAACTAAGATTGTCGGTATAGCTATTAGATATTCCGTGGGAAATATTAAAAATATTTTAAACATTAATCATTATAATATAAAATCCATCATATTAACTTAAAATTAACAAAATTTGTGGTTTCTCATGGTTATTATCGGATTTTATTTTAAATATTACACTAAAAAATGTATTAACTTCATGACTGATTTGAGTGAATAAAGGAGTTATGTGCACATTTTTTCCTACTTTATTGTGGATAAAGGTGTCAAGTACACATAGATACACCTTTATCCACAAATTAATGTCAGTTTGACTTGTAGTTAACACCTTCATCCTCTAGTATCTTCTTAATGGAAGCAGATAGAGATTTCTGTGTTAGTGCTATAGAAAAATATGCTCATAAAACCTTCATTTCTGATGAAAACTCAATTTCTGTGAAAATGTCAGTTAACACCTTTATCCACTGACCCCTTAAATTGTTACAGTTTATTCACTTTTACATCAATTTATAATTGAGTCACTCATTTCAAAGACCCACCGGGTTGGTCTAGAGGTAACGTCGTCACCGCGAGTCAGATGTTTAACAGCTGATTTTCGAAGACGAAGGTTTCTGGTTCAAATCCTAGTAAAGGTAGTTATTTTTATACGTATTTGAATAGTAGACAGTGATTACGGTGTACTTTGATGGTTGGGGTTCAATTGACATTACTTTCTCAGGAATGGTTGGCCTGGGTCTGTACAAGACTACACGTCATTTATACGTCGTACATATCATCCTCATCTTATTGGGTCATTGGGTTGCTTATTGTTCTCAATTGAACAGATTACAACGTAAATACATTAGGGATAAAAAAAACTCATTTCCAAAAATCAACCTGATTTAGTTTTTGCAAAATTAATCTACAATTACTATTATTTCCCAAACCATTTAAAAAATCTAACGGGTTTAAAATTTTATAAAGAACTTAAAAATGGATTGCCAACGCTAGTATAGAGAAATAAGAAATTAAGCCCTGTAATTTTGGTTAAAGATTTTTTTTTGGTTTAACTTTTATTTTTGTTTTACGTCTGACTGTTTTTCCATTTCTGGTAATGCAGACGGATGGTTTAACGTCTGAAAAAACGAGAAACTGGTAAAGATTTGAATGGTAAAAAATTATACTCGGTACAAGTTTGAACTTATTGGATTGGATTTTATAAGTTATATATTTTTTAAGCTACATAGGACTACATAAGTTCATCAACCAAAAAAAACTCATTTCAATTTTTGCGGTTCAATTTTTCAGTTTTTGGAGTCTTTTCCTGATGTTCCCTCCTTGAACTTTCTCCAGTATTCCTTCAATCCATCCGATCTTCTCTGCCATTCCTTGTCAGAATACACAACCTTCTGTCGTTTCGTCGGTTTCTGCTGTTCAAGTCTTGTGATCTTCAGCCTGTGGTAATTTCCGGATTTTGTTTTGAGGTCCTCAAGTGAGATTTGGAGTCCGTTCATGTCCTCTTTAACTTCCCTGATCCAGTGGGGCTGAGTCTTTCTGTTTAGAAAAAAGTTGATGATTTGTTTTGAGATTCTGGAAGAGTCGGTCCTCAAGAGATGTCCAAAGAAGGAAATTCTCTTTTTCCTCATCTGGTCTGCTAGAGGTTTTGTATTTCTGTATACTTCCTCTTTCGAGACGGGCTTCCATATCCCATCTGAGAAACATCTTTTGTTCAGGCATCTCCTGATGATCCGACGCTCCAATTTTGAGATTCTGTGCTCCGTATTTATCCTCCTGAGACTGAAGATTGTTTCGCTGCTGTATGTGATCTCCGGAAGAATTACGGTGTTGTAACGCCGGAGTTTTGAATTTTATTGAGATATGAAATTTATTGTATTTTGTATCATATAATATTATATACAATGAGAGCTCAGTTCATCACCCACACCACATATAACAAGAAGTCAATGTCGGTAAATACAAAGGTAAGACATTACAAAACGGTAATACAACCTGCAGTGACTTACTGTGGAGAGACCCTAACAAAACTGTCACAAAAAACTAAAACCCACAGAATCCTGACGTTAGAACGAAGAATCCTTAGAACCTGTATTGGTAAGAGAATATACAAAGATAATAGTTGGAGACTGCTACCAAATAATGAAGTCTATAAAATTTCGGAGCCAATACTAGACACAATTAGGAAAAAACGAATCTCCTTTTTGGGCCATATCCTTAGAACACCGGAGAACAGAGTACTTAGACGACTTATTGAAAGTGTCTGGGATTTTAAAATCGGTTTGAACTGGACGAAGGAGGTCAAGGAGGACTTGGGAAGGTTTGGGTTGACGCTGGAGGATGTGAGGTTCAAGTCTGAAAGTTATAGAAAGTTGAAGGATCTGGCTTTGGAACCGGAAACCAAGACTAGAAGAGTGCAGAGGGTGACGGAAGAACTCCGGGCTCAGAGATCACAAAGAATGAGGGAATACTGGGTAAAGATCAAGGCTCAGAGATCGAAGTAGATTCTTTCATGTTGTGGCTGAAGTGGTCCATTGTGGCCTCACAAGTAAAAAAAAAAAAAAAAAAATAATAATAATATAGCTATACATTATATATCTACCCAAAAAAGACAGGTGGAGTGTCAAATTATGTACAGTGAATCTGTTCGTTGTAGGGCTAAAATAAATAGTTATGTTTCTTATCTCATGGTCAGCCAACTAAATGACTGAATTATTCAAGAACAGAAGAGGTAGAGGTGTAAAACACCCTAATCAGTGTTATCTCCTCAGAAAGTAATGCATTTCTTTATACAGCCAGATCCTGTGGTGAATGAAGTGAAGGTGTCATTTGCAGAGTGGAAAATATGTGCTTTTCAGAAATTGCATTCAAAGTTTAAATTGCGGCCGTTTTGTTGTAAATGACTTTCTAATTGAGTACTTTATGTATGGTTATAGTTTTTAATGTTCTGTTTATGACTACATAGTCAAAAATTTGTACAAATTTTGTTAAGACCCTAAAAACTCAGTTAAACCATTTTGCCTTAATGGGAAAAAATCCATAAAAAATAAGTGAAACTATGGCAGAAAGGTGTACTCACTGTTTACAGCCATTTCATTAATTGCATCAAACGCAGTCTATATTGGCAAAAAGCTGTAAAGTCCATTTACCCCTTTTTGCCTTAGCATGAATAGAAGAATAGAATAGCATGAATAGATTACCTTAGGCTGTATGAATATACATCCTAAGGTTGGACATAATCTGAAACTAACACCGAAACAAAAACTCATTGTGTATGAGCGGCAAAACGGTGTATTAAGTTCATACACCTTTTTAACCTTTTGGAATGACTGTTCACGAGCAGCAGTAAACATAATTTAAAATATGGTATACGCCTTTTTCTATGTTTTTTTTGGATAGTTAATTTTCAGCATTTCATAGGCAAAAGGTATTATTTGCGCATACATCCTTCTGCCGTGTGCCTTTCTCTAAATGCAAATGATTATAAAACATACCAAAAAGAAGCATAAGCCATTTAACCCCTTTTACCATTTACTAAAACTATTTTAACAACACAGTTTACTAAAGTAAAAAGTATTAATCACACATACGTCATATTCCCGTTTTATAGCGATGTGATTTTCAGTGTTTTCAGAAAGGAAAAATGGTGAAAAGAATTCATACATCTTTGTGCCAATCTTTAATTACCAATTTATTAACACATACACCATTTTGCCTCTAAAATTTCTCAAAATAGACGTACATACAGCTTTTTGCCATCATTGTATCTGGAAAACTATAACTCGTACAGACTTGGCAATAGAATTTTTGAAAAAAGCGCAAAAAATTACCTTAGAATCGTAAATAAAAAAATACCGATTTTTTTCACATACATCCTTTTGCCAAAACACGGGAGTCTTCCTAAGTACCCAGAACTCATTACCGTACAGCAATACAGGAACAGTCAGATTACATACTCTAGTTATGAAATAACAAGGGCACGTAAATTATCATTTCAATTTCTAGATAAAACGAATAAAAAATAAATGTACGTTACTGTATCAGTGATACATGGAAGGCTAGTTTATAATAATTATTCATGAAAGTACTTTTAAAAGTATTTAATTACAAGAAAAAATCTGGTGTGAAACACTCAACAACTTTCTCTTGCCAATACAAATAATAAACAATAATCCTAACATTAGTAATATAACATTAGAAATAAACAAAAAACTAACCTCAATAAACATAACCTAATTTTAATCATAAGTGAAAAACGCAAAACGAAAAACAACCTCAGTTTGGCTTAAAAATACGGAAAATCACACTTTCGCGCTAAACTAGGCTCTGTACAAAAACATATTATGAATAAAAGTTGTAGATCTTTTAATTTCCTATAAATTTTATTATATACACTTTTGTCGTAAAATGCATACTAAAGCCAAAATCTTAAAAAAATCGATTTTTCACACGTTTCGTGAGAAAAAAATAGAAAATCGCTAATTACCGATAAACTAAGCGTTATGCGTTATACAAAAAATGTTGGAAATACAAGTTTTAGGGTTGTAAATTCTCTACATTTTTTATTATATAAATTGTTGCGCTAAAATGCATATTAAAGCCGTAATCTTAAACAAACAATTTCTTTACGTCAAAACAGCCTTACCAAAAATTTCAGCAAACATGACGCTTATCTTATCTTGTAGAGCATAAAAAATGAAGTAAATCAGGCAATTTAAAAAAAAAATCGTAGGACCAGTTTTCAGAAAATAGCAAAAAAGTGAAAAATTACACAAATAAACTACTACTTCCGGTTGACCGATTTTAATGAAAATGTTCGTGTCGGGTCCGGTAGTGGTATGTAACCAAGTTCGTACGATGTTCCGTTCTTGAGATATTCTGTTCACACACACACACACACATACACACACACACACACACCCCCCCCCCACACACACACACACACACACACAGACCAATCGCTAAAAACATGTATTTTAGGTCAGGGGGTCTGAAAACGTGTAGATCCGGTGAAAACTCGATTTCGAAAAGTCGACTTGAAAACAATACTTTCCTTCCTATATATTCATATAGGCAAGAGAAAGTAAAAATAAATGTAAGTTACTGTATCAGTGATACATGGAATACTAGTTTATAGTAATTATTCATGAAAGTACATTTAAAAGTACTTAATTACAAGAAAAAATGTTTAGAAAGATTTATTTTCCTTCGAACAGGAAGATGTTAATTTCACTAGAAATAGACCGTTACTGTCTACTTAATCGTAGTTATTTTTATAAGTTGTTTGCGGGATTATAAGTTGATTAATTAACCGGTGAAGTTAACTCAGTGTACTTAATTCTTGAAATAAACTGTCTATTTAACTGTCCGCTTAACATTATGTTAGTTAATGTCTTTCGAATAAACTAAGTTAATACTTAATACTTTACATTTTTATTAAATAACGTATATAAATCAAATAACCGTGTTCCAGTCAGTCAAACATTTACGTTCTTATTCTTGTATAATAATTACAGCTGACGTATTACATCTTGACTCGGATAAAGATTTTTTTTTAACCCCCCGGGTCAGTCTAGAGGTAAAGTCGTCGCCAAAATCAGCTGTTTAACAGCTGACTTTCGGAGATGAAGGTTCCTGGTTCAAATCCTAGTAAAGGTAGTTACTTTTATACGGATTTGAGTGCTAGACAGTGGTTACCGGTGTACTTTGATGGTTAGGGTTCAATTAACCATACTCTCTCAGGAGTGGTCATCCTGGGTCTGTACAAGACTACACAGTCTCATTTACACGTCATACATATCATCCTCATCTCATTAAGTCATGGGGTAGCTTATTGTTCTCAATTCATTCAACAGATTGAAACGTACACATATTAGGGATTACAAAAAAAAAATTATTGTAAATTTTTCTTCAATGTTTTTTCTTTATTATTACTTTCTCTTCCCTATATGAATATATAGAAAGGAAAATATTGTTTTATGTAGATTTTTGAAATCGAGTTTTCACCGGATCTATACGTTTCCAGACCCCCTGAACCCAAAAACATGTTTTTAGCGATTGGTCTTGCTTTCTCTCTCTCTCTCTCTCTCTCTCTCTCTCTCTCTCACTCTCTCTCTCTCTCTCTCTCTGTGCGTGTGAGTGTGTGCGTGTGCGTGTGTGTGTGTGTGTGTGCGTGTGTGCGTACAAAATATCTC
Source organism: Catonia carolina (assembly GCA_035578175.1). NCBI lineage: Eukaryota > Metazoa > Arthropoda > Insecta > Hemiptera > Achilidae > Catonia > Catonia carolina. The sequence continues at coordinate 4,401,215 of JAQMRL010000021.1, read as the reverse complement.
AGCAACAGAACATGCATTTGAAACTTGAAACTTAAGTTACATACCACTGCCGGACCCGACACGAACATTTTCATCAAAATCAATCAACCGGAACTTTAATCGTGTAATTTTTCAATTTTTTGCGATTTTCTCAAAAACTGGTCCTACGATTTTTTTTTAAATCGCCTGGTTTGTTAAATTTTTTATGCTCTACAAGATAGGGTAGGCGCCATGTTTGTTGAAATTCTTGGTGAGGCTGTTTTCACGTAAAGAAATTGTTTTTTTTAATATTACGGCTTTAATATACATTTTAACGCAAACATTTATATACTAAAAAATGTAGAGAATTTACAACCCTACAACTTTTATTTCAAACATGTTTTTTGTATAACGCTTAGTTTAGCGGTAATTAGCGATTTTCTGTTTTTTTTTCTCACGAAAACGTGTGAAAAAACGATTTGTTTAAGATTTCCTATGCATTTTACGACAAAAGTGAATATAATTAAATTTATAGGAAATTAAAAGATCTACAACTTTTATTTATAGCATTTTTCTCTACAGAGCCTAGTTTAGCGTGAAAGAGTGATTTTCCGTATTTTTAAGCCAAACTGAGGTCGGTTTTCATTTTGCGTCTCTCACTCATGATTAAAATAAGTTTATGTTTTTTGAGGTTAGTTTTTTGTTTACTTATAATGTTTTGTGAGGTTTATTGTTAATTATTTGCGTTGGCAAGAGAAAGTTGTGTAAGTGTTTCATACCAGTTTTTTATTAATAATGTATTATGAATCACATAACCGTGTTCCAGTCAGCCAAACATTTACGTTCTTATTCTTGTATAATAATTACACCTGACGCATTCCATCTTGACTCAGATAAAGATTTTTATTGTAAATTTTTCTTCAATGTTTTTTCTTTTTTATACATTTTATCTGCCCATAACAGACAGGCGGAGTGTCAAATTATTTACACTCAATCTGTTCGTTGCTGGGCTAAAATTAATAGTTCTGTTTCTTATCACGTGGTCAGCCAATTAAATGACTGAATCATTTAAGAACAGAAGAGGTAGAGGTGCAAAAAACACTAATCAGAATTATCTCCTCTGAAAGTAATGAATTTCATTATACAGCCAGATCCTGTGGTGAATGAAGTGAAGGTGTCATTTGAAGAGTGGTAAATATGTGCTTTTCAGAGGGCACGGCATGCTGATAAGCGTATTTTTCCATTCAGTGAGTTGTGGCGATAGTAAACCACCTCACTCCTCGTTTTACTTAGTGAAACCTCTACAGGTTCAAACCAGCCTACAGGCTGATCACCTAAACAACAACATACATTTTATGAAATGTTCAACTAATGTTACACTTTTCTTATACAGTAAAATCTCTCTATTGCGGATCTCTCTATTGCGGAAACCTCTCTTTTGCGGCATTATTTGCCTACCCCGACCCTTTCGTATATTACGGTAATGTATTTAACTCTCTTTGTAGCGACACAAAAATCTCTCTATAGCGGCTAACAATGAGTCAACTTTTAAGCTCCCACTCCTTCGCAATCGTCGGTGGGGAATACCTATAGCCCAAAACAATGAGGAAGAAAGTGAAGATGATGATGAAATGGAAACAGAAATAGTGCCCCCCTCAAGTAAACAGGCACTAGACGCTATTCGTATTGTTTCCACGTACTGTTATTGCCACAATATAGATGAAAATTTACAACAACAAGTTTTAAACATTGAAAATAAGATTGAAGACATGTTTTACGAACTGAAAACCAAAGAAACAAAAATTACAACTTATTTTACACAATGAAATGTACTTTACAGTCGTTGTTCCTTAATAACGAAAATATATATACTGTACTGTTGTTTTTTTTTGTGTTTGTGTAGCCTATGTTTTATGAGATTTTAATTGTATGTATGTATTTTAAGTAAGTAATTTAAATATTTCACTGTATTGAAGTAATCTACTGTATTAAACATTCGTCATAAAGTAATCTATTTAGTAGTTTTTCAAAGTAAACTTATTGCATGCACCTTTCACATATGTACATGAGTTTTTAGTACAGAAAAATTAGTACTTCAACTTCCCTCCCCCCATTAATTACTTGCTCTCTCTATAACGGAACTCTCTTTATAGCGGCGGAACCTCATGGTCCCTTCAATTCCGCTATAGAGAGATTTTACTGTATATCAGTATATAATATTATTATTATTAAATGAACTAAAGGTGGAGTCATTGAACGGGATGATGGAGAAGTATTGAATCAAATGGAGAGAACATCTGGAAAGAATGCCATCTGATAGAATCCCCTTTCAGGCTCTGAAATATAAACCAACAGGAAGAAGAGATATTGGAAGGCCTAGGAAAAGATGGGAACAAAACTAGAAATTAAAAAAATTAAAAAGAAATCGACAAAATTAAAAATTAACAGAAGGAGGCAATCTTATAGACCGGAACAGGCAGACATGCCTATGCCGTGGATATCAGAAGAAGAAGGAGAGATTATTATTATTATGTGCGTATGAACCCTGATGGATCGCGCAAAGCATTCCGACTCATTTTTGGGAATTCTTTCTCATTTTCCATATTTCTCTCATTCTTTCTTAATGTGTTTACTTCCTCTCCTCTGTCTACTTTGTCCCTGTCCTCCTAAGGACCTCATTCTCTGACATCACATTCCACTCGTTTATTCTGTTTCTGAATGTATTTCTGTCTCCAATACCTGTTGGGTCTATTTGTGCCTTATGTAAGTCTATTTTCACTTGTCTAATCCATGGTGTTGTTGATTTAACTTTTTGTATGCAAGTAAGAATCTTGAAAAAGTCACCAATGTAGAAATTCTTCGAAGGATGAATAAAGATAAAGAGGTTCTTGACATCGTGAAAGTGCGAAAGCTCCAATACCTGGGACACATTATGCGCAATGAGAACCGTTACGTGTTGCTCCAAAAGATTCTGCAAGGAAAGGTGTATGGTGCGAGAGGTCCCGGTAGAAGAAGGATTTCATGGTTGAACAATCTAAGAACGTGGTTCAACCAGTCGACGACCCAACTTTTCAAAGCAGCTGTTTCCAAAGTCAAGATAGCCATCATGATAGCCAACATCCGAACCGGATAGGCACCATAAGAAGAGAAGAAGAATCTTGTTAGTGAGTCGTGTTGGGGGGAGTCTACTGATGTCTCCATACAATTTCAGCCTTCTTTTTCGTATGTTTGCCGCTAGGTTAGACATCTTCTCGGTTGTTTTTCTGGAGTGTAGCCTGTAGCCTTCTTCTGTTAATTTTGGACCTAAAATTTTCCTCGTGATCTTCCGTTCTTCCTTCTGTATGTTTTCAATATCACCTTTTTTTTGGAATGTAAGTGTCTCACTTGCATATAATGCTGCTGGTTTAATGACTGAGCTGTAGTGGTTAATCTTCACCCCAATGGACATACCTTTCTCATTGAAAATTTTTGTATTGCGTTATGCCATATGCCCCCTTCATTTTCTGCAGTCGGGTTTTCAGTGCAACCTTCTCTCCACCTATGGGTTCGAGGATCTCGCCTAAGTATTTTAAGTGTTTGACTTTTTCAGTATATAATATATATATATATGAGAAAAATTTATTTTAGTAGCATCTTATTTCGAATCTTCTTTATTTTTTAGATTAAGTTTTTTTACACTTCTGAATCTATCCGATATCCAGGTTTATATCTAGATAAGAGGCTCACGTGGAATGTACACGTGAATAAAACGAGAAAGGCACTCCAGGACTGGTTCAAACAGTTGTACAAACTTCTTTCACGCAAATCCAAGTTACCAACTACATCTAAATTCATCATTTACAACTCCTACCTTCAACCAATATGGAGCTATACCAGTCAGCTTTATTGTTGTGCAAAACCATTAGTATTAGGAAAAATTCTGCGTTTCCAGTCAAAGCTTTTACGGAGGATAGTTAACGCCCCCTGTTATGTAACCAATAAAATGCTACACTCACACCTAAACGTACCATACAAAAATGAGGTTTTCTTAAAACTATATACAAAATTTAGGAAGAAACTCGTAAACCACCATAACCCATTGATCTCAAATCTGGCTACGCAGACTCTCCCAAACAATCCAATAAGACGTCTGAAACGTGGATGGAGCCTGGTTGTTGTTTAGGTGATCAGCCGAAAGGCTGGTTTGAACCTGTAGAGGTTTTACTGAGTAAAAACGAGGAGTGAGGTGGTTTACAATTGCCTTCCTCACTGAGTGGAAAAGTACGCTTATCAGCATACCAGGCCCTCTGAAAAGCATATATTTTCCACCCTGCAAATGACACCTTCACTTCATTCACCACAGGGTCTGGCTGTATAATGAAATTCATTACTTTCAGAGGAGAAAACTCTGATTAGTGTCTTTTACACCTCTACCTCTTCTGTTCTCAAATGATTCAGTCATTTAATTGGCTGACCATGTGATAAGAAACAGAACTATTTATTTTAGCCTTGCAATGAACAAATTGAGTAAATAATTTGACACTCCACCTGTCTGTTACGGGCAGACAGGGAGATTTGAGACCCATTGATCTGAAATCTGGCTACGCAGACTCTCCCAAACAATCCAGTAAGACGTCTGAAACGTGGATGAAGCCGGGACCTCATCTATTAACGTAGTACTGTAATTGACTATCCATTACAGTGTTCTAAATGCTGCATTTAATGCTACACTTATCTATTAAAATTAATGCTTATATGCATTAATTATGCTATTATTATATTAATGCTATTAATGCTTCACTTATCTATTCACGTCGCAGTTCTCTCACTGGACTATGCCTCCACTCACCTTTATTTACCATGTTAATTATTATGCATTAATTATGCTATTATTAGCTATATTAATGCTATTAATGCTTCACTTATCTATTCACGTCGGAGTTCTGTCACTGGACTATGCCTCCACTCACCTTTATTTACCATGTTAATTTTTTTTTTTTTTTTCGCCGGCCGCATTGGCGCAGTTGGTAACGTGCTCGCCTCTCATCATGCGGTCTTGGGTTCGAATCCCATTCAGGCACGGCATCTTTTCATACGTTACAAAAAAATCATTTCATCCTTCACCGTCTGCATTAGCAGTAATTGCAGAACAGTCGGACGTTAAACCAAAAAAAAAAAAAACATGTTAATTTTTTCAAATTTTGTGTTATCACATTCACTGATCGTTTCCAACAGATTGTGGATTTCCTAAATAGAGAAAAAATAGAAAGTTTTTTATATTAATTTTATATAACCTCTTCAGACAATAAAGTTAGATAGCTTTTAGAACTAAAAACTATAGAATTTTTATTTAAAAAAATATTAATAACTGAAAACTTTAATTGCTTCTTTAGTTGAATTCGACTGTAGTTTTAGAGACTTTGAAAAGCATCTATTCGTTTAGCCGCTCTTAGTTTGCTCCTACTGTCAACAAACAAAAGCCACCTACTACAGGGTGCACGCTAGAGTCTGCGACTTTACGGATGTCGTATTCCTATTAAGTTAACTATATTTATTAAATTATAAGTACTTAAAGTACTAAAAACATCAGTCATGATATGATGTAGGCCTAACAATTTCATTTATAAAAATACTTTTAAAATTATTTTCTATTTAAATACTTTTGAAAGTATTTTGTTATTACTTTTTAATCAGCGTGTACACATTTTGATATAATGCGCATGCTCAGTACCGTCATTATTTGTTTACATTAAGAGCAAACTAAGAGAGGCTGGCCTACACTTTCCACCCTGCAAATGAAATCTTTACTTCATTCACCTCAGGTTCTGGCTGCATAATGAAATTTATTACTCTCAGAAAATACAACTGTGACTAGTAGGCCTATCTTTTACACCTCTACCTCTTCTGTTGTTAAATGATTCAGTCATTTAATTAGCTGATCATGAGAAATAAGAAACAGAACTACTTTTTTGTACTCTTGGAACTAATATAGGGTGATTCAAAAAGAGCGCCGGTTTTTAAACGGCTGGTAAATTTTTGTTTATCGGTTGGCAACATTATTAGACCTCATTTCTATTTCGGAGAACATTCCGATTGACGATTCAGTTGTAGTTTCTCTTGTTCGCAGTGTAGCACTCTCGCAGTCTGTGTCTAACCATGGAGAAGTTTACTATTGCACAACGAGTGTTAATCGTCAAAACATTTTACCAGAGTGGAGAGAGTTATGCGGCTACTGTCAGGCGACTTCGCGGTACTCTAGGACGTAATGAAGCACCGAATGAATCAACAGTTCGCAGGCTCATGAAAAAGGTTTTTGAGACGGGTTCAACAGTCGACCTTAAAAGTTCTGGACGTCGTCGTTCTGGCCGAACTGAGCAGAACGTTGCATTGGTTCGTGACAGTGTGGCTGTTATCCCAGCAAAATCAATACGTCGCCGTTCTCAACAATTGGGTTTACGATGTTCTTCTGTACGGAGAATTCTTCGGTACGATCTCCAATATCACCCGTATAAAATTCAGTTGCTGCACGAGAAACAATGTTGTTGCTCCGTGAACGGTTCCAGGATCGCATCATTTCTCGTAATTCCGACCATCAATGGCCAACAAGGTCGTTTGACTTGACGCCTTGTGACTTTCATCTTTGGGGTCATCTGAAGTTATTGGTGTATGCCAATAAACCCCGAAACATCAATGACTTGAAGGAGGAAATTCGACGGGTTATCGGGCAAATGGAAGTCGAAACTTGTCGTGCAGTAATATCCAATTTCATGGACAGAGTTGATGCGTGCCAGCGCAGTAGAGGAGGACACATGCATGACATCATTTTTCATACATGAAATCGGAAGGTAAGATGAACTTGTTGATATATTTATTTTCAGTTTTTCAATAAAATAAATCTCTTAATTTGATATATCAAAACCGGCGCTCTTTTTGAATCACCCTATTGATTGAGTGAAAATAATTTAACACTCCACGTGCCTGATAATAGACAAAAATTTAAGTAACTGATTACCTAAATTGTTTTTTCAGTTGAATTCGACTTGAGTTTTAAAAGCCAGATTTGCTGAAAAAAGAAGGAAATATTTTTAAAATGGGTTTAGTGTTACCAAAAAAAAAAAAAAAAAAAATAATAATAATAATAATAATTGAGCAGTTTTAAACTTTGTCCAGCGGGAGAAGATATTGAATAAACGTTTCATTTTAGAAAACAAACCCTTATACCAAACTTAATCAAAAACCTGACTTACACATGTAGGCCTATTAAAAAACTACAGAAGAACAATACTATGCTGAGAAAATTGAACTGTTTTCTTGTACGGTGTTAAGAAATACAATGTTTATACAGCACAGATATTAAGCAACATTACATTCCTGGAAAACTTATTATTTCTAGATCATTTGTTTATCCGATTGAAAGATTGTATAAGCATACAGATAAAAATACCTATATTGGTATTTTGTAACAAAAAAATCATATAATCTGTTATACAATGATAGGAAAAACTATGTTTGTAATACTTTAATACAGTTTATTTGCTAATATGGATGAATAGATTGAAAACCGTTTTCAATAAAACTTGATGTACATGAATATTTACTATTGAAAAAAATCTGGTGTGAAACACTCACACAACTTTCTCTTGTCAATGCAATTTATTAACAATATAATCTAACATTAGGAAATAAAACATTAGAAATAAACAAAAAACTAACCTCAATAAATATAACCTTATTTTAATCATGAGTGAAAGACGCAAAATTAAAATTAACTTCAGTATGGCTTAAAAATACGGAATATCACTCTTTCATGCTAAAATAGGCTCTGTAGCGAAAAATGCTACAAATAAAAGTTGTAGATCTTTTAATTTCCTATAAATTTGATTATACACTTTTGTCGTAAAATGCATACTAAGGCCGAAATATTTACAAAATCGATTTTCACACGTTTTCGTGAGAAAAAAACAGAAAATCACTAATTACCGCTAAACAATACAAAAAATGTTTGAAATAAAAGTTGTAGGATTTTCTCTACAACTTTTATATTATAAATTTTTGCGCCAAAGTGCATATTAAAGCCGTATTTTAAAAAAGACAATTTTTTACGTGAAAAAAGCCTCACCAAGAATTTTAGCAAACATGGCGTCTACCCTTTCTTGTAGAGCGTACAAAATTTAGTAAACCAGGCGATTTTAAAGAAAATCGTAAGACCAGTTTTTGAGAAAATCACAAAAACGTGAAAAATGACACGAATAAACTACTACTTCCAGTTGACTGATTTTAATGAAAATGTTTGTGTTGGGTACGGTAGTGGTATGTAACTTAAGTTTCAAGTTTCAAGTTCGTACGACGTTCTGTTCTTGAGATATACTGTTCACAAATACACACACACACACACACACACACACACACACACACACACACACACACCAATAACTAAAAAACATGTTTTTTGGGTTCAGGGAGTCTAAAAACGTGTAGATCCGGTGAAAATTCGATATGAAAACAATACTTTCCTTCCTATATATTCATATAACTGTCCATAACAGACAGGTGGAGTGTTAAATTATTTACACTCAATCTGTTCGTTGCAGGGCTAAAATAAATAGTTCTGTTTTTTTATCGCATGGTCAGTCAATTAAATGACTGAATCATTTAAGAACAGAAGAGGTAGAGGAGTAAAAGACACCAATCAGAGTTATCTTCTCTGAAAGTAATGAATTTCATTGTACAGCCAGACCCTGTGGTGAATGAAGAGAAGTTGTCATTTACAGAGTGGAAAATACGTGCTTTTCAGAGGGCTTGGCATGCTGATAAGCGTACTTTTCCACTCGGTGAGGAAGGCAATGGTAAACCACCTCACTCCTCGTTTTACTTAGTAAAACCTCTAGAGGTTCAAACCAGCCTTTCGGCTGTTGACCTAAACAACAAACAACACATATTCATATAAGCAAGAGAAAGTAAAAATCATATAATCTATTATACAATGATAGAAAAAACTATATTTGTAATACTTAAATACAGTTTGTTTGCTAATGTGTATGAATAGATTGAAAACCTTTTCCAATAAAAACAGCTTATGTACAGTTGAGCCGTTCTTAGTTTGCTCCTACTGTCAACAAACCAAAGCCAGCTACTACAGGGTGCACGCTAGAGTTCCCGACTTTATGGAAGTCGTATTCATATTAAGTTAACTATGTTTTAAATAATAAGTGTTTAAAGTAGTCAAAATATCAGTCATGATATGATGTAGGCCTACCAATTTCATTTATAAAAATACTTTAAAAAGTATTTTGTATTTAAATACTTTTGAAAGTATTTTGTTGTTACTTTTAATCAGCGTGTACTCATTTTTATGTAATGCGCATGCTCAGTGACGTCATTATTTCTTTACATTAGAAGCAAACTAAGAAAGCCTGGACATTACATGAATTATTTACTATTGAAATACAGTAAAATCTCTCTATAGCGGAATTGAAGGGACCATGAGGTACCGCCGCTATAAAGAGAGTTCCGTTATAGAGACAGCGAGTAATTAACGGAGGGGGGGGGGAAAGTTGGAGTACTAATTTTGCTGTTCAAAATAACTTATATACGTATGTAAATGGTGCATGGAATAAGTTTTTGAAAAACTACTGAATAGATAACTTTATGACGAATGTTTAATACAGTAGATTACTTCAATACAGTGAGATATTTAAATTAATTACCTACATAAAGTGTAGGTTATTAACTTAACAAGAAATTTGGATACAAACTGGTTTTATTAGATGTTGTGTTACTAATATTTAACAATAGAATTTCACTTTTCGTATTGAACTTTTTTCAATAATCATTTATACAGTACATACCGTAATAGATAGGCTAAAATTAATTAGCACTGAAACTCGTTTTTCACTGAACAGTTATAAACATAGGATACATACAATTAAAATATCCTAAAACATAGGCTACACAAACACAAAAAAATACACAGTACAGTATATATTTTTTCGTTATTAAGGAAACAGTGATTGTGAAGTACATTTAATTTCGTAAAATAAGTTGTAAATTTTGTTTCGTTTTCAATAATTCATAAAACATCTCTTCAATCTCATTTTCAATGTTTAAAACTTGAAAATTTTCATTTACATATTGGCAATGACAGTACGTGGAAACAACAATAATAGCGTGTAGTGCCTTTTTACTTGAAGGGGCACCATTTCTGTTTCCATTTCATCGTCATCTTCACTTTCTTTCTCGTTGTTTTGGCCTAAGACATTTTCGATTACTGCAAAGTGAAGTAGCTAAGTGATGAAGTGGCTAAATCATTGTCTGCCCCTACATAGGCGTCTAAATCCATATCCTGAAGATATTGTACAGCCGCTATAGAGAGATTTTTGTGCCGCTATAACGAGAGCTAAATACATTACCTTAGTATACGAAATGGTCGGGGTCGGCAAATAATGCCGCTAAAGAGAGAGTTCCGCAATAGAGAGATTTTACTGTAATTGTATACTATGTGGATCTAAACCATATTAGAACATAAATACGCTTTACAATCAAGAAGGCATCTCTTGACAGTTGAATAGACATAGGAAATTTTCAATCTAGTTTTAACAATGTCGGAATCTATTAAATTAAAAGACTGAAATATTAAAGTAATGGAACGAAAGCGTGTTAGTAGAGAATAAGAAAAGGTTTCTTCAATGCAAATGTTTTATTCTGTTATGCTTATTTTGCATTTTAGATACCTATTAAAATGTTGGTAGAATAAAACTTTGATTAAACTAAAAGTGTATAGTACATTTGTTTTAGGAAGAAGCTTGTAAGGAGAGGGCGAGTAGGTAGAGTAGGGATAGTTTCAAGGGGCAAGTGTTGTCTTCTTCTCACTTAATGATCATTCCCTCTCTTTCTAACCGTATACTATGTTACAACTAGGAGGTGCTTCCCCCACCACTAAACAGAACAGCTCAGCGGCACAGAGCGTTGGAGGGAGAGCTTCTAGCTAGAACAAATGACCTATACGTTGTTTTGTATTTTATATTTTACTTTTAAACATATTATTTATGTTTGTTTTGTACAACGGTTGACTAAAAAAGTTTATAATCGAATTCCTTAGTAATTTTATTTTACAGTTGTTTGTAAAGGGCTCTCATATTAGAACCCTAAGCACAATTTTTTTGTTTTAATTTTTACTTTCTCTTGCCTATATGAATATATAGGAAGGAAAGTAGGTTTGTTTTCATGACAATTTTTCGAAATCGAGTTTTCACCGGATCTACACGTTTTCGGACCCCCTCAATCCAAAAACATGTTTTTAGCGATTGGTCTATGTGTGTGTGTCTGTGTGTCTGTGTGCGTGTGTGTGTGTGTGTGTGTGTGTGTGTGTGTGTGTGTGAGTGTGTGTATACAAAATATCTCAAGAACGGAACGTCGTACGAACTTGAAACTTCAAACTTAAGTTGCATACCACTACCGGACCCAACACGAACATTTTCATCAGAATCGGTCAACCGGAAGTAGTAGTTTATTCGTGTCATTTTTCACTTTTTTGTGATTTTCTCAAAAACTGGTCCTACCATTTTTTTTTAAATCGCCTGGTTTATTTAATTTTTTATTCTCTACAAGATAGGGTAGGCGTCATGTTTGCTGAAATTCTAGGTGAGGCTGTTTTCACGTAAAAACAAAGTTTTTTAAGATTACGGCTTTAATATGCATTTTAGCGCAAACATTTATATGATAAAAGTTGTAGAAAATTTAAAAACCTACAACTTTTATGCTAATTATTTTTTTGTATAACGCTTAGTTTAGCGGTAATTTGCGATTTTCTGTTTTTTTCTCACGAAAACGTGAGAAAAATCGATTTTTTTAACATTTCGGCCTTAGTATGCATTTTACGACAAATGTGTATATAATTTAATTTATAAAAAAATTAAAAGATCTACAACTTTTATTCTAAGCATTTTTCTCTACAGAGCCTAGTTTAGAGAGAAAGAGTGATTTTCCGTATTTCTAAGCCAAACTGAGGTTGATTTTCATTTTGCGTCTTTCACTCATGATTAAAATTAGGTTATGTTTATTGAGGTTAGTTTTTTGTTTATTTCTTATGTTTCGTTACTAATGTTAGGTTTATTGTTAATTATTTGCACTGGCTAGAGAAAGTTGTGTGAGTGTTTCACACCAGATTTTTATTTTTCTGGTTCAAATCTTAGTAAAGGTAGTTAGTTACTTGTATTAATACCGTGCGTTCGGAAAGTCGCTGTGCACTGGAATTGTGACTATGGATTTATGAAAATATGTATAAAGAAATGACTAAGCATTTTGGAAAAAAATTTATTCAATACCTTAATTACATTGTTAAACCGTGATTACATTGTTTATAGAAGGTGTTCGAAATGACCTCCATTGGCATCAATACAGCATTGCACTCGTTTCATTTTGTTTGCAAACACCTTTCGCAACTGTATAAAACGTTATGCAACGTGTTTGGTGAACGAATAATTTCAAAGAATTTGTGGCCTGCAAGATCTCCTGATCTGACTCCCCCCGATTTCTTTTTATGGGGTGCGGCGAAACAAACTGTGTATCGGAACAGACCACACACGATTGACGAACTTAAAGCCGCAATAACGGCATACATTCAAGGAATCACTGTTCTTCAGTTGCGAAAGGTGTTTGCAAACAAAATGAAACGAGTGCAATGCTGTATTGATGCCAATGGAGGTCATTTCGAACACCTTCTATAAACAATGTAATCACGGTTTAACAATGTAATTAAGGTATTGAATAAATTTTTTTCCAAAATGCTTAGTCATTTCTTTATACATATTTTCATAAATCCATAGTCACAATTCCAGTGCACAGCGACTTTCCGAACGCACGGTATAAGAAAGTAGTTAGGGGTGTACTTTGATGGTTGGGGTTCAATTAACCACACTCTTCGATTCTGTACAAGACTACACTTCATTTACACCTCATACAACGTGTGGCTATTACATAACGAGACTGACATTATAACAAATTTTATATAATTTTTATAAATAATCACTTATTGTCACCTTCAATATACACTCCTTCTCTATTCCTACAACGCTCCTTGCGAATTTTCCATAGTTGGAAACAGTGCTGAAAGTCATCTTCTGTGAGCTCCTTGAGGACATGTGCCCGCTTTCTCTTTTACAGCTTCCACAGACTCAAATCTTGTCCCTTTTAATGCAAATTTCACCTTGGGGAAAAAGGTAGAAGTCACATGGTGCAAGATCTGGTGAATAAGGTGGATGTTCTAACACTGAGATGTTGTACTTGGCTAGGAACCTCTTGATAGCAGATAACGCGGAATGAGCTGGCGCATTGTCTTAGTGGAGAACCCATGATTTATCCTTCCATATTTCAGGGTGTTTTTTCCTTACTCTTTGACGTAGTTTAGAAAGTACCTCAAGGTAGTAATATTGATTAATTGTTTGACCTTCAGGAACCCAGTGAAGGTACACAATCTCATGGATATAAAAAAACACAATCATCATTGCTTTAAATTTTAACTCACTCATTCGAGCTTTTTTGGCTCTCGGTGAAGTTCGACTCTTCCAGTGCATGGATTGGCGCTTCGTTTCCGGATCATAAGTAAAAAACCACGTTTCATCACATGTTATTATCTTCTACCTGTTCCGTAAGGTAAAATCTGCATTAAAAGAGACAAGATTTGAGTTTGTGGAAGCTGTAAAAGAGAAAGAGGCACGTGTCCTAAAGGAGCTGACAGAAGATGACTTCCAGCACTGTTTACAACAATGGAAAATTCGCATGGAGCGTTGTAGGTGTCAACAAAACTTTTAAAAAATAGCTTCTTCACGTCCTTAATTTCGTTTTTTATTTTTCGAATTGTGGAAAGAGAAATATCACAGTAGTTAGCCACTCGGTCATGGCTTTTGTTAAGAGGCAGTGAAAGGCACTTTTATTTAGCTTCAACTTTACAACATTTTATTACATTGCATTCAGCACTGTGAATAATTCGACCAAGTTTTCGAGAAACCGACATTTGTGTTTACGGTAACAAACAGTTATATTCGTACAGTTAACCTACAAAAGTTTCCGCGATATACTGTATATGCTCTGAGCATAGTATAAGTTGTAATGTTTGTCGTACTGAAATTAAAGCAGTCGCGCATGCACACTGACGATTTCCCCCTTTACCCCTCGTTGCAAACAAGAGAAAACTTGTGAACTGAAGTGAATGCAATTTTTTTTTTAGCGTTTATTTATTATCGGGAACTGTGCATTTTTGACAACTAACCATGTTAGGGTTTCGATTCGAGGGATACCTTGGATGTTAAGACAATGAAAAATTACCCACGACGAATAATTATTGAATTTATTGAAATAGCAAATAATACGATTGTTTGCGGAGGACCAGATTGCTTTTATAAGATAGTTGGCAATCACAACTAAACGATTGATTGGTTGTAACGGGCAATTTGAGGCGGTTAAGAACGACTTGCAAAATGAACAATAGAATGCATTGAGGAACATGAAATTACAGGAATTGCACTAATAACAGAAAATACAACAAATATCTGCACTTACCTTGATTAAGCCTTGATTAGTTTCGCAATAACACGTGTTGGTAGATTGAAACTCACTGAACATAATTTGCAAATTAAACAGTTATAAATTCACAATACACAAATGAAAAACGCACAATAAGAGTTCTCATGTAGAGATCGAAACGAAATGAATTCCAACGCCTGGTATTCATCACAAAGAAAGGCCATAAAACGCCATTTATGACCCGAACGAGAGTGCATCGACTTGCTGCTTTGACTGCTAAGTTACAAGTGCAGAGTTTGGGGAAGACGGAAGTAATAGAGCAGTGGTAGGGGTAGGAAGAATGACGTATGCAATGAGGTTACAGGAACTATTTTACTTAGGAAATTTGAAATGCGAGGTAGCGGGAATCTGAATACATTACAGCAAGAAACGTGCCTTAACAAACCAATTTGATCGCTGCTATTGCTGTATTATTTGACGTGAATAAGGAGGCATGAGTTTGAACCGGGAATCCCAGTAGAGTTTGTTCATGGATGGCTATCAACTGGTCACCATTCAAAGTCGTTTACCCAACCGGTGTTACTTAACATATAATAGCGACTTACTACCACCTGACTGACTGGGCTGGCCCAAAGGCCGACTACAAATTAAAATTTTATTTCCAACGGTTAAGAAAATCGTTTAATTTTTCTAACACCCAGTAGATTAAATTTTATTTAAATAGAAAAAAAATTGTATGCAAAACAGGCTGCAATATTATTTTAGAATTATTCTATGGTAAAGATTTAATCTTTTTCATCTGCATCTAACAACTCCTTTGCCTGTTTCGTAAATTTCAGTCAACTTAAAAATGTCTCTTAATTAATTAGGTATTGTTTGAAAATGAAACTGTATGGAAGAAAAGAATATTCCTTTTTTGGAATTTTTGAAACATTCATAAAAATTTATCACACGATACTTGTAATTAGCTCTTGTATTAACCATTGTACAGGGTGATCATAAAAGAATTTTGGGGTTACAGTAATTTAGATCAAGACAGCTAGGGAATTTTGAGATGTTTTTAATTGGTAGCTGTAATAGCCTTTAACTTAAAAGTTTGTGTGACAGTAGGTCTAACCTCAGCCTTAAGGGATTTTATTATTGCTTTGGTCTGTTTATATTATATTCAATTTTTTTTTTATATAACTTATTTATTTACAATCAACCTTTACAATGTGGCTTTAAACAAATCATTATAAAAGAACTAAACTGACGTGAGTGAATTAGACAGCTTTTGCTCTCACTTCAACTAAATAAAATTAGAAAATAAAGTTAATAAACAAACTAAGAAAAGTCGCGAAGTTACAAAATTTACCAATAACAATGTAAAAGAAGTTAACAATAGAAAAGTAAAATTAAATTAAATTTTGAAATTTCACTTTAGATTAAAAAGTAGTGATGAAGATGAATGGTGAATTTAATTTCGTGTAGGGATTGAAAACGTTGGTCTAAGTCGAGGATGTGATGTCTTTTGAGGCGTTTCGTTTCCTCTTTGTTGTCCAGCAAATTTAATTCCAAGTGGTTCTGGTGACCGTTTAATCTTAGCTGGTACTGGAGGCTCAGCTCTCTTATCTCTTCTGTTATGGTACGGATACAAAGATGGTCATGTATTTCCGAGTTTCTTATAAACCACCCAGTGTTACTCGTCGATCTTAATACTTTATTTTGGAAGCGTTGTATTATTTATAAATTGGATCTGCTGAATGTACCCTAAAGCTGAGCGCCATACTTCCAAACAGGTATGAAAATTGTATTATAACGGGTATTTTATTAAGGACGCAATCCTGATTATAAGAAGATAGAAGTAATACATCGGTAAATTTTCTGTCCCCCAATCGGTATGTTGGCAACAGTGTACTCAAGGCAAACTACTTAAGACAGTTAAAATGTTCCAGTCAAGCATTAGTGTGGTGATAGCAGTCGTTTTGTTATATTTTGTCAGCAATGGTTTTTTCCAGCAAAGAACGCATGTTTATTGTAGAGACTTACATAGTGAGTAAATCTTACAAATGCAATGCGAACGCGATAAGGATGCAAATGTAACTTTTTCGTAGCTCTGAAAACAGTAGTTAATGTTAGCCTAGCTTGCGATGATAATCTTCTAAGTGATTTTTTTAGGTGATTGAGTCAAACGATTTTTCAAATCTTCGAGAACTTCCGCTGTTAACTTTGTTGGCTGGCGAGGTGGTTTCTCATCGAGTACACTCCCAGTTCTACGGAATTTATTTATGAAACTTAATTTATTTATTAATGTTGACGATTTATTCGGAACGGCAGAACTGGGAAATTTCAACTGAAACTTATCTTGCACACATTTGTAAGATTTACTCGCTATGTCTACAATAAACCCACATTCTTCCTTGGAAAAAAACATTGCTGACACAATATAACGAAACGACTGCTCTCACCACACTAATGCTTGACTGGAACATTTTAACTATCTTAGATAGTTGGCCTTGAATACACTGTTGCCAACATACCGATTGGTGGGCAAAAAATTTACCAATGTATTACTTCTATCTTCTTATAATCAGGGTTGCGTCCTTAATGAAACACCTGTTAGAACTGTATTTTGTGACCGTAGTAAGGTAGTTCATGTGATCTTGTTGTGGGAGTACATCATTACCTAGGAGTACTGATGGGCATTCCTCTCTTCTCATAGTAAATGTAACTTGGACCTATTTATTTGCGTTTGCTTTTAGTCTCCATTTGTTCAACCATAGTAGCACTTCGTCTAAGTATATTTGCGCTTTATTTGATGCTTCTGTAGCATTATTGTCAGATAAAAGAATTGCTGTATCATGAGCGTACAAAGCTGTAAGTACTTATTGATTGAGAGGCATGTCAGCGGTAAATATTACGTACAATATCGGAGCAAGTATGGATCCTTGAGGAACCCCGGAGATTATTTCTCAAAATTTCGAGTATTCAACTCTGCATTTAAAATTAAATATCCTACCTTCCAGATAAAAGATTTAAGAACAAAATAAAACGAATATGGTAAAATTGTTTTAGATTTGTATAAAATACTGTAACAATATCGAAGAAGGGCATGGTTCTCGAAATTTCTAGTAAAATGGTAAAATGTTCATGAAATGGTAAAGAGTAGATAATAGAGTAAAAAAGTAACAATAGGACAATAGTAACAATAAAAGTATACCTATTTATAAAAGGTGTATGAGAAGGTCGGGTTATTGTTGTACAACTATTTATGAAAGGACCGGTTGATTACACTCTCTATTTACAATAGATCTATTGTTGACTTGTTTACAATAGATTTTTCTAGCACTCATTTATAAATAGTTTTTTTGTACTTTATTATTTGTATCGAATTTCGGTGTCTTTCGGGAAGATTCTTTGAAACGCTTGTATAAATAGAACCCCGAGGGCGGTCAGTGAGTTAGTATCCGTTTGATCTCTGACGAGTGTTCATTGCGTGCTATCGGGGCGTTATAAACGGTTCCGAAGTAAATTGGGGCGTTATAAACGGTTATAAACGGTTCCGAAGTATTGTTATACTATCTTTTGTGTATGTGCTTTGTGTATAATTATTGTAAGTATAGGGTGATTCAAAATGAGCGCCGGTTTTGATATATCAAATTAAGAGATTTATTTTATTGAAAAACTGAAAAAAATACATCAACAAGTTCATCTTACCTTCCGATTTCATGTATGAAAAATGATGTCATGCATGTGTCCTCCTCTACTGCGCTGGCACGCATCAACTCTGTCCATGAAATTGGATATTACTGCACGACAAGTTTCGACTTCCATTTGCCCGATAACCCGTCGAATTTCCTCCTTCAAGTCATTGATGTTTCGGGGTTTATTAGCATACACCAATGACTTCAGATGACCCCAAAGATGAAAGTCACAAGGCGTCAAGTCACACGACCTTGGTGGCCATTGATGGTCGGAATTACGAGAAATGATGCGATCCTGGAACCGTTCACGGAGCAACAACATTGTTTCTCGTGCAGCAACTGAATTTTATACGGATGATATTGGAGATCGTACCGAAGAATTCTCCGTACAGAAGAACATCGTAAACCCAATTGTTGAAAACGGCGACGTATTGATTTTGCTGGGCTAACAGCCACACTGTCACGAACCAACCCAACGTTCTGTTCAGTTCGGCCAGAACGACGACGTCCAGAAGTTTTAAGGTCGACTGTTGAACCCGTCTCAAAAAACTTTTTCATGAGCCTGCGAACTGTTGATTCATTCGGTGCTTCATTACGTCCTAGAGTACCGCAAAGTCGCCTGACAGTAGCCGCATAACTCTCTCCACTCTGGTAAAATGTTTTGACGATTAACACTCGTTGTGCAATAGTAAACTTCTCCATGGTTAGACACAGACTGCGAGAGTACTACACTGCGAACAAGAGAAACTACAACTGAATCGTCAATCGGAATGTTCTCCGAAATAGAAATGAGGTCTAACAATGTTGCCAACCAATAAACAAAAATTTACCAGCCGTTTAAAAACCGGCGCTCTTTTTGAATCACCCGTTACCTACAAGGAAATTATTTAAGTTATTTATTGTGTTACTCCATTATAATTAGTTTATTATACCACAAAAAGCCACAAAAAGTAAAATAGCTCCAATCAATAGATGTATAGCTACAGCCAATGAAATAAATGGAGAGGTAGATCTGTTTCACAGAGACGGTAAAATTAAAGAAAAACTATACAGGATACTGTGAAGGAAGGCTGTAAATACTGCGTGATCTTTATGTTGTTTCATGTATTTTTACTTTCTCTTGCCTATATGAATGTATAGGAAGGAAAGTATTGTTTTCATGTCGATTTTTCGAAATCGAGTTTTCACCGGATCTATACGTTTTCAGACCCCCTGAATCCAAAAAACATGTTTTTAGCGATTGGTCTGTGTGTGTGTCTGTCTGTCTGTGTGTGTGTGTGTGTGTGTGTGTGTGTGTGTGTGTGTGTGTGTGTGTGTGTGTGTGTGTGTGTGTGTGTGTGTGTGTGTGAACAGAATATCTCAAGAACGGAACATCGTACGAACTTGAAACTTGAAACTTAAGTTACATACCACTACCGGACCCGACACGAACATTTTCATCAAAATCGGTCAACCGGAAGTAGTAGTTTATTCGTATAATTTTTCACTTTTTTGCGATTTTCTCAAAAACGGGTCCTACGATATTTTCTAAAATCACCTGCTTTACTTCATTTTATATGCTCTACAAGATAGGGTAGGCGCCATGTTTGCTGAAATTCTGCGTGAGGCTGTTTTTACGTAAGAACATTTTCTTTTAAAGATTGCGGCTTTAATATGCATTTTAGCGCAAAACGTTATATAATAAAAGTTGTAGAGAATGTAAAATTCTACAACTTTTATTTTAAACAATTTTTTGTATAACGCTTAGTTTAGCGGTAATTAGCGATTTTCTGTTTTTGTCTCACAAAAACGTGTGAAGAATTGGTTTTTTAAAGATTTCGGCCTTAGTATTCATTTTATGACACAAGTGTTTATAATAAAATTTATAGGAAATTAAAAGACCTACAACTTTTATTTAAAGCATTTTTTTCTACAGAGCCTAGTTTAGCGTGAAAGTGTGATTTTCCGTTTTTTTTAAGCCAAATTGAGTTCGATTTTCATTTTGCGTCATTCACTCATGATTAAAATAAGGTTATGTTTTTGAGGTTAGTGTTTTGTTTATTTCTAATATTTTATTAATAATGTTAGGTTTATTATTAATTATTTGCATTGGCAAGAGAAAGTTGTGTGAGTGTTTCACACTAGATTTTTATGTTATTTGTGTGTATGTGGTGTATGTTAAGCTCAGCGGCTGACTGTTTTTTAGAGAAGAAAGAATGACTACGTTAAGTTGTAATGGTGCGGTATACGGAGGCGATATTCTATTGCTGTTTACTGTACCAGCTCGCATCCTTGCGGCCAGCCATAGTAGTGGGTGGTGACGGCGGGGTGTAGGGGAGTTTGGGAGCCCCCCAAAATAAAATTTAAAAAAATAATTTATTTTAAGTAAATTATTAAGTTGTTTTATTGAATTACTTCATTATAATTAGTTTATTATTTATTTTGTAAATCTTTTAGTTACAATAAATATTTGTAATTGTAAACTTTAGTGTATTAATTATTTAATTACCTAGATCCCGAAACGGACCTTAGCGGTAAGTGTCACAATACTAATATGCTACACTTTGTCAAAGGCTCTTAATATGTCTAGAAAAAGAACACATCAGATACCTTCCCTTTCTAATGTGTCAGATATCATATTCACTATGCGATGTATTTTCTCCACAGTAGGTTTAATGTAAGCAGTAATAATTTTATCCAAGCGTCGTCACGCGGACGCCGCTAAGAAACAGAATAGACCTTAGTTGTATTACGAGGGTTATCCAGTAAAAAACCTCCGTTTTGAAATAAAAAGTAAACGAGTGAAATACAAAAACTTTATTATACAGTAAACATATTAAAACTACAGTTTTTCTCTATTTTTCGATATAGTCGCCAAACAGATTCAAGCACTTGTCGTACCTTGGAACAATCTTTGAAATACCCTCTGCATAAAAATCAGCCGCCTATGAATGTAGCCAACCATTCACGGCGTTTTGAAGCTCTTCGTCATTGGCGAACCGCTGAGATGCAAGCCACCGCTTCATGTTCGAGAACAGGTGAAAGTCACTGCGAGCCAAGTCCGGGCTGTATTGGGGATGATCGGAAACGTCCCATTTAAACTTGGCCAAAAGTTCATTTGTTTTCTCGCCCTAATACAGCTCGAAGAACAAATGAACTTTTGGCCATGTTTAAATGGGACGTTTTCGATCATCCTCCATACCGCCCGAACAGTTGGCTCCTAGTGACTTTCACCTGTTCCCGAACATGAAGCGGTGGCTTGCATCTCAGCGGTTCGCCAATGACGAAGAGCTTCAAAACATTGTGAATGGTTGGCTACATTCATAGGCGGCTGATTTTTATGCAGAGGGTATTTCAAAGACTGTTCCAAAGTACGACAAGTGCTTGAATCTGTTTGGCGACTATGTCGAAAAATAGAGAAAAACTGTAGTTTTAATATGTATATAATAAAGTTTTTGTATCTTCACTCGTTTACTTTTTATTTCAAAACGGAGGTTATTTTCTGGATAACCCTCGTACTTAGTGGTCCCCCCGACGCAATGATGCTTGAATAAAAATATTACTACATAGGCTACTTATATTAAACCTAAAGAGCCAATATATAATTTTTTTATTTTTAAAGGTCTTTTTTGTGTCGGCGTTCTTTAAATTTTTAATTTAATTTGGTTTTAATCCGTGTTCAAAACCTCACATTCCTTTTTGATGACCCTGTATTATAACCAGCATATGGTATGTACACTTACACATATTAAATGGTAAATGTAACAAGAATGCTGTCATAATAACACGGATTTAAAATTCTGTTAAACTATTTAAATTTAATAGGATTAGTTGTAATTTATTCGGTTTTTACGCTTCTAAGAGTGATTTAAGTTATCCACACTGCTTTTAATGTTATATTGAAGTTAATTGGACGCGCAATACTATTGAAAATAAGAATTGTTTTTTTTTTGTTTAACGTCCGACTGTTTTGCAATTACTGCTAATGCAGACGGTTAAGGATGAAATGATTTTTTTGTAACTGAGAATAGGTACATTAGTATTTTAAAGGCTTGTGTTTTAATTTATGAGTAAAAATCTGGTGTTAAATACTCACACGAGTTTCTCTTGCCAATGAAAATATAGAGAAATATAACATTATGTTTAATCATTAGTAAACAGTGTAAAATGAAAAACATAACATAATTTTAATCATGAGTGAATGATGCAAAATGAAAATCAACCTCTGTATGACTTAAGGGGAGACTTAAGGGGGGGGGGGTACTTTGTATACCGCCGATGTTAAATTTGATCTTTTTAGGTACATTTTTCATAACCCACATTTTTCATTAACCCACCGAGTTGGTCTTGAGGTAAAGTCGTCGCCAAAATCAGCTGTTTAACAGCTGATTTTCGGAGAAGAAGGTTCCTGGTTCAAATCCTAGTAAAGGTAGTTACTTTTATACGGATTTGAATGCTAGACAATGGCTACTGGTGTACTTTGATGGTTGGGGTTCAAATAACCATACTCTCTCAGGAATGGTCGACCTGAGTCTGTAGAAGACTACACAGTCTCATTTACACGTCATACACATCATCCTCATCTCATTAGGTCATTAGGTTGCTTATTGTTCTCAATTGATCAGATTGCAACGTACACACATTAGGGACTACAAAAAAAAATTTCATAAGATTGGTAAAAGATAGGGCAATGAAACTTTACACACTTATAAATGTCGGGTTTCTTTAGGTACTGAATTTTTTTCAATTTAATCTGTTGAGCCATAAAATTAAAAACAAAATAATGAATAACATAGAGTCTTTACAATTTTTTTCTACGTTTTTTGCATATTGTTAACTTTTGGAGCATTTGAGGAAGTCATAAAAATGTCGGTATATGTGTATGTGCAAGATAAATTACTGGTGGAAATTTCAGCCAGTGAGGTTTAATAATTTTCGAGAAAAATTTTCCTTAATGTTATAAATTTCTAAATTTACGGGAAAAGGCAAAAAAAAAGCAAAATTAAAAAGCAAAATTTACACAAACCAGTAAATTTCTCAACAGTTGGTTAGAAAGCTGGACCAGCAGCTGAGAATATTAAAAACAATGATGCAGATATTTTAAAAACTTAAAATTTCCTTTGCTCTAAAACGACTGGTATAAAAATATGAAAAATATTCCTTTTTATTGACAAGATATTTTTTTGGTAAACCTGGTAAAATCTTAATTTTTTATTAAAATAATTTTTTGACGTAATATAATGTTTTTTCTTAATCTTCAGTCTCAGGAAGATAAACACGGAGCACAGAATCTCAAAATCGGAGCGTCGGATCATCAGGAGATGCCTGAACAAAAGATGTTTCTCTGATGGGATATGGAAACCCGTCTCGAAAGAAGAAGTATACAGAAATACAGAACCTCTAGCAGACCAGATGAGGAAAAAGAGAATTTCCTTCTTTGGACATCTCTTGAGTACCGAATCTCAAAACTCCTTCCAGAATCTCAAAACAAATCATCAACTTTTTCCTTAACAGAAAAAGTCACCCCCACTGGATCAGGGAAATTAAGGAGGACATGGACGGGCTCCAAATCTCACTTGAGGACCTCAAAACAAAATCCGGAAATTACCACAGGCTGAAAACCACAAGACTTGAACAGCAGAAACCGATGAAATGACAGAAAGTTGTGTATTCTGACAAGGAATGGCAGAGAAGATCGGATAGATTGAGGGAATACTGGAGAAAGTTCAAGGAAGGAAACATCAGGAAAGGACTCCAAAAATTGAAATGAGCTTTTTTTTTAGTTTGATGAACTTAAGTAGTCCTATGTGGCTTTAAAAAAAAAATTTTTTCTAGTAGATCTAGGTCTGAATTATTGAAAAACACGAAAACCGAAATTTTCAGTCAAAACCATTATACATTCTCGCCTTAAATATACGGAATATCACTTACTGATGCTAATTAAGGCTCAACAAGACAAAAATGTTAAAAAATAAAAGTCGTAGGTTTTTAATTTGACATAACTTTAATTATATTACAATTTTCATGGAGCAAAATCACAAAAAAGTTCTGTAAGGGAGTCTTCTTCAGATGTTGAGAGTTGTACTTTGCTGAAGGAATCATTATCAAACGGATTTCTAATCCAGAGCAGCTCATCTTGTATTTTGAACATATTGTGACAAAATCGAAAAGGATCGTTCGCGAAGGTTCCAGAATTTCATTCATGAAATGGTACAGAGTAGATGAAAATAGTAAAGAGGAGATAATAGAGTCAAAAAGGAATAATAGGACATAAATGACAATAGGACAATAAAGGTATGTCTATTCATAAAAATTCTAATAACTATCGTGTAGGATAAGAGGTCGGGTATTGTAAAACTGTTATGAAAAGGTCGGCCTTTAACAACTTTTATTCTAACGGGTGATTCAAAAAGAGCGCCGGTTTTTAAACGGCTGGTAAATTTTTGTTTATCGGTTGGCAACATTGTTAGACCTCATTTCTATTTCGGAGAACATTCCGATTGACGATTCAGTTGTAGTTTCTCTTTTTCGTAGTGTAGTACTCTCGCAGTCTGTGTCTAACCATGGAGAAGTTTACTATTGCACAATGAGTGTTAATCGTCAAAACATACGTCATTTACCAGAGTGGAGAGAGTTATGCGGCTACTGTCAGGCGACTTCGCGGTACTCTAGGACGTAATGAAGTACCGAATGAATCAACAGTTCGCAGGCTCATGAAAAAGTTTTTTGAGACGGGTTCAACAGTCGACCTTAAAAGTTCTGGACGTCGTCGTTCTGGCCGAACTGAGCAGAACGTTGCGTTGGTTCGTGACAGTGTGGCTGTTAGCCCAGCAAAATCAATACGTCGCCGTTCTCAACAATTGGGTTTACGATGTTCTTCTGTACGGAGAATTCTTCGGTACGATCTCCAATATCACCCGTATAAAATTCAGTTGACGCAACATTTGAAAGTGGCAGACCACCAGAAGAGACGACAGTTTGTTGACTGGGTATTGAGAAAACGGCAGGATGATGACACCTTCGCAAACAAAATTGACGCCTTGTGACTTTCATCTTTGGGGTCATCTGAAGTTATTGGTGTATGCCAATAAACCCCGAAACATCAATGACTTGAAGGAGGAAATTCAACGGGTTATCGGGCAAATGGAAGTCGAAACTTGTCGTGCAGTAATATCCAATTTCATGGACAGAGTTGATGCGTGCCAGCGCAGTAGAGGAGGACACATGCATGATATCATTTTTCATACATGAAATCGGAAGGTAAGATGAACTTGTTGATGTATTTATTTTCAGTTTTTCAATAAAATAAATCTCTTAATTTGATATATCAAAACCGGCGCTCTTTTTGAATCACCCTATATTTAAAATAAGACCTATTGTTGACTTGTTTACAACGGATTTTTTTTAGCACTCATTAATAAAGGGTTATTTTTTGTACTTTATTTTTGCATGTTATTTTATGCTCTTCTCGAATGATCTTTGTGAATGAGTACATAAAGAGACCCCCGAGCGCGATCCAGTCAGTATTTCGTTTGATCTTCGACGAGCGATTATCGGGGTGCGTATTTACAGGTTACGTATCCGAGTATTGTAGTGATTCACGATTGTTATACTGCCTTTGTTGTGTGCGTATTGTGTAAAGTCTTTGTGTAAGTGTATTAAGTTCAGTTTTTGTGTATTCAGTTCCATTTTATACGTGTAATCTTATAAAAGTGATTGTAAGTAGTGCTAACTAAATTATTTATTTATTGTAATAAGTCATTTTAATTAGTTTATTATTTATTTTGTAAACCTTTAAGTGTAATAAATATTTGTAACTGTAAACTTTAGTGTATTAATTATTTAATTACCTAGATCCCGAAACGGACCTTAGCGATAAAAGTCACAATATGTAGCATTTTTAGAAAAGAATTTTTAATTCTGTAATGTAGTTAGAAGTTTATTATTCCGAGTATCCAGTCCTGTTCCGAGGCTTTGTGTTGTGCTTTGAATCCGTTTTTAACCAACGTGTGGGGGATTTGCCCAACACGCTGGGTTGGAGTACTTCTTAGTCTGGCTCCTACCCTTTGACCTGTCCGGCTTGGGTGGCCCTACCAGTAGTTACACTACCGCCGGCATAGCTCGCAGGGTCATAGGAACACGCTAGCCCCTCCACCATCGACAAGGTCTTGTACTCCCCAGGAGGGGGAAAAACAATTGAAGTGGCTGGGACATGCTAGTAGAGCGGATGAATCGAAGAAAATAAAACAATTCCTGGAAGCAAAACCAGAAGGACGCCGACCGAGGGGCAGACCACGACAGAGCTATCAAGAGTACATGGAGCGGTTGGGGGAGGCGCGAGGAAAAGACTGGCGGCAGATGAGGAATATGATGATGGATCGAGGTGTCTGGAGAGGATGGATCGAGGCAATGACACACCCTACGCTGAGAGGCAGAAGGGGCAGATAAAGAAGAAGAAGTTAGAAGTTAAAATAAAATATTTATGTCATGAGATATGTTCAATTTTCTTTACATTTCGACGGAAAAGCAATTCAAAAGTAGGCCTACGTATTAAGGTGTTTTTAATCTGTTTCCGCGACCCACCCAAATTGCTTCCACCCCACTAGTGAGTCGCGACCCATAGTTAGGAAACCACTGTTCTTCAGGATCAAACGAGCCTTTCGGCTGATGACATCAACAACTACCTCTGTATGATGCGGTAATTAAATTGTGGTATAATTCCTACATCTGCTTGAATTCGTTAGGGTGGTGAGATCGAATATCACCAGGAAACAAAAGGCGCAATGTAGCTTCGACGCGTACATTAAGCGTAAAGCTTGGCTCGTTAATGAATAGGAAGGTTGGGCGGTTAAAGGTAACACAAACAGGTAAATGGCACTGCAATTAATAACGATTTCAACGGTACTTACTCGATTTTGAGTGCGTAGACTTTCCAGGATGCTTCGTTCGTTGATGTCGCTGTAGCACACTAAATGTTCGGCTTGATCTGTACAGATTTCACCCAATAAACACTGATAAGTTAATAACACATACAAAGCACTGATGAAACTCGAGTAATTGCAGTGTGGGAAGGTGGTTTGCAAGTTCGTAACGCGGAATAACGCAAGTTCACAAAGTCCGGTAATTAATCGAACAAATAATAACATGAATAGATCGTTAATTGATTAAATGCACATTTAGCAATACATAATTCGTTAATCGGGGCCGTAAATGCGATTATTGACGGCAACATGAAATCGAAAGGCACACAACGTTAAATGAAGTGACGCCAACCCACGCAAGAGGTAGTGTCCGTTGAGAGCTTAGTGCCACACGTCCGATGCGGTTGAGCGAGATAACTACAGTGAAAGAGATTTGGGGAAGAAGGAAGCATGGCGGTAGGACCAGAAATTAGGGGAATTTGCTATTGGCTGGGCGCGAGCCACGTGACGAAGAATCACACATGCGTAGAGCTAATTGAAGAATTAATCGATGTAAGATCAATATGAGATTTTATACAAGCGGGAAATCGTTATTCCAGAAGGTTCGATGGCGCGGGGCATTCGAATCTATTGTAATACTGAACAGCCTCATTAGACTAATGCCCCCCATACACGTGCGAACAATTTGCCCAAATTCGGTGTTTGTGCAAACAGTTTGATCGTCTATGGGGCTGTTTAAATGGTTGCGCAAACTGTTTGAGTAAAATCGGTCAGGATCAAAATAATTTGTACAAATACTCCTTGTTTGACGTGTATGGTACGGTTTGTGCAAACTTTGGGTTAGTCTGACAGTGTCTAGGAGCAGGAGTTCCTGCTCCTAGATACTGTCAGGCAGTTTCCTTTCTATTCCGTGGTTAAAAACGTAGTTTCGGTAGATTTTTTTTAGTTTGTTGCTATTTATCTCTCCAATATAGCAAATAAGAAAACAGATGATGAACAGCGGGAATTTTAGAGAGAGTTTATTGCAGTGTATCGTGATTTACCTGACGTCGTTTTTTTGGGTTCAGGGGGTCTGAAAACGTGTAGATCCGGTGAATAGTGGATTTGTTAAAATCGACATGAAAACAATACTTTCCTTCCTATATATTCATATAGGCAAGAGAAAGTAATAAAAATAAGAAGAACGCGGCGTATAAAATACTCGTCGATAAAATGAAGGAAATTGAACCCAATTCAATCTCAGTTCTGGAGATATTGCGTCTCTCATCCCCGTGTTGTTTTTCACTGGGGGCACGCCCCAGGCCACACAGAGCGTGCCCATAAAACTGCAGTTTAGGCTACCCAATCATAGCCTGCAAGCTTTCTAGGCAACGGGGGCCGGCTGTAAACGCCATCGTGTGCTATTCGTAGTGCATGGTTGTGCTTAGTACAGGTCATTTGTTCTAGCTAGAAGCTCTCCCTCCAACGCTGTGTGGCGCTGAGCTGTTCTGTTTAGTGGTGGGGGAAACACCTCGTAACGGGTGATTCAAAAAGAGCGCCGGTTTTTAAACGGCTGGTAAATTTTTGTTTATCGGTTGGCAACATTGTTAGACCTCATTTCTATTTCGGAGCATATTCCGATTGACGATTCAGTTGTAGTTTCTCTTGTTCGCAGTGTAGTACTCTCGCAGTCTGTGTCTAACCATGGAGAAGTTTACTATTGCGCAACGAGTGTTAATCGTCAAAACATTTTACCAGAGTGGAGAGAGTTATGCGGCTACTGTCAGGCGACTTCGCGGTACTCTAGGACGTAATGAAGCACTGAATGAATCAACAGTTCGCAGGCTCATGAAAAAGTTTTTTGAGACGGGTTCAACAGTCGACCTTAAAAGTTCTGGACGTCGTCGTTCTGGCTGTACTGAGCAGAACGTTGCGTTGGTTCGTGACAGTGTGGCTGTTACCGATACCGTACGATGATTAGGGAGTTTTTGTGGCGTCATTTGGATGGAATGGACATTGACTAGTTGTGGGTTCAGCAGGATGGTGCCACCTGTCACGCTGCACGAGAAACAATGTTGTTGCTCCGTGAACGGTTCCAGTCATCATTTCTCGTAATTCCGACCATCAATGGCCACCAAGGTCGTGTGACTTGACGCCTTGTGACTTTCATCTTTGGGGTCATCTGAAGTCATTAGTGTATGCCAATAAACCCCGAAACATCAATGACTTGAAGGAGGAAATTCGACGGGTTATCGGGCAAATGGAAGTCGAAACTTATCGTGCAGTAATATCCAATTTCATGGACAGAGTTGATGCGTGCCAGCGCAGTAGAGGAGGACACATGCATGACATCATTTTTCATACATGAAATCGGAAGGTAAGATGAACTTGTTGATGTATTTATTTTCAGTTTTTCAATAAAATAAATCTCTTAATTTGATATATCAAAACCGGCGCTCTTTTTGAATCACCTTATAGTTGTAACATAGTATACGGTTAGAAAGAGAGGGAATGATCATTAAGTCAGAAGGAGACAACACTTGCCCCTTTGAAACTATCCCTACTCTACCTACTCGCCCTCCCCTTACAAGCTTCTTCCTAAAACAAACGTACTATACTTGCATGTGTGGTAGAGCCACGTGCAAATCACTTTAGCGGCGTAACGAGCTCGACGGCGACCCGTCCAACATCTACACGGGTTGTGGAATACGGCAGCTGAATTGTAGTACAACTCCTGTATCCCGATGCTTAGTTTCGTTAATTAGCTGGATCGAATACAGCTTGTACACATAAAGACGCGATGTGGCTTTGGCGCGCACATTAGGCGTATCGCATTGCTCGTTAATTATAGATAAAGAGGTAAGGATTGTTTGGTACACAAAATATAGAAATTGGAGAAAACTCTATCATGTATTAATTTGGTACTTACAGTTTTTGAGTGCGTTGATTATCGCTGAAGTCATGGTTACACACACTGATGAAATTGACACTTAATACGTTTGCAGGCCTGCTTAAATAGTCACGCATGATAGTTCACAAAAATAACTTTAGCACTGAAATCGTTCGAATAGTTTTAACGTTGATAGAGTCTAGGAAAGGCACGTTAGGAAAGTGTAGGATATCGCTACAAGTTCACACATGAGTGGTTAAGATCGTTAATTGAATGTACGCCCGTTAAATGAATTTGAATAGCTAATTGCAATAAGCACGTTGCTTCGAATTGCACTTTAATTGGGGCCGAATAAGCATATTTCTATACGGCGACAACACTTTGAGAAATGCGACTGGCGTTATGCGTTACTGACGCCTCGTGGCATTGCGTCCCCTGGATTGGAAACGATACACGTCCGATCAGAATGAATGCGCAACTTGCAGTGAGAAGGATTCTGGAAGAAGGAACAATGGCGCGAGCACGAAATTAATAGAATTTTGCTATTGGCGGAGAGCGGCACGTGGCCAGGAATCGCACATGCGCTGAGCTAATTAGTATAGTGATCAATACAGAATCAATATTACTGATTTAATCGAGCGGGAAAGATTTGTTCTGGAACATTCGACGGCCCGCGGGGTATTTGAACTTATTGTAATACTGAACACGGGTACTGAGGGGAGTGGGACGCCCCGCGGACGGTTCCGTGCTCACTCAGTAGGAGTAGGACTCTCAGGGGTTGTGGTGGAGCTGGATAGCGCTCCGGAGCCACTATGCTTCTTAAATTCCACTCGGAATGGGCGTGGCTGGCCGAGGGGTGTTCCGGAAACGGATAGGAAAGTACGCATGTTGTTTTTCACTATGAGGGTGTCACCATTTCGAGTAGCTTGCTGAACGAAGCTGCATCCATTCGAAGGTAGTTTTTGTAGTCTGAAGCTGACGTTATTTTGAGCTCAGTGACCAAGCGGTCATGAGTGAATTTGTTCCTCTTCTGTAGCCAACTCTTGACCCACACTCTTCGCTTTCTTTTTCTTTTGCTTATTCGTTTCTCAGCCACTAGGGCCAGAATAATGGCGGCACACCAATCGTCCGTATCTGACATGTTCAACCAACAACACCACAAATCGAAATGATGTTTGCAAAATAGGTTGCTACGTTTATATGCTAGCGTATGTACAAACAGGCGTTTGTACAAACACCGAATTTGCGCAAATTGTTCGCACGTGTATTGGGGGCATAATAAAAAGCTTCCGTTAAACGATAGGTCATTCACAGAATCAAATTCATTCATTTAAATAAATTATATAGACATTTAGACATTTTTTCTGCCAATAACAGACAGGTGGACTGTCAAATTATTTACACTCAATCTGTTCGTTGCAGGGCTAAAATAAATAGTTCTGTTTCTTATCACATGGTCAGTCAATTAAATGACTGAATCATTTAAGAACAGAAGAGGTAGAGGTGTAAAAGACACTAATCAGAGTTATCTTCTCTGAAAGTAATGAATTTTATTACACAGCCAGACCCTGTGGTGAATGAA
Source organism: Catonia carolina (assembly GCA_035578175.1). Lineage (NCBI taxonomy): Eukaryota > Metazoa > Arthropoda > Insecta > Hemiptera > Achilidae > Catonia > Catonia carolina. The sequence continues at coordinate 4,369,724 of JAQMRL010000021.1, read as the reverse complement.
GTGAAGATGTCATTTACAGAGTGGAAAATATGTGCTTTTCAGAAGGCCCGGCATGCTGATAAGCGTACTTTTCCACTCAGTGAGGAAGGCAATGGTAAACCAACTCACTCCTGGTTTTTTTTTTTTTTTTTTTTTTTTCCGGGGTTCCTACGGCCGGCGCCGCTTCCCGCACTTCAATCTCCATTCTCTTCTATCCTCCCAATCACCCTCATCCATCCCTCTCTCCCTCATGGCTTCCTGTATTCCCTTTTTCCACGTTTTCCTTGGTCTACCTTTCTTCCTTCTGTTGGTTGGGACATAAGACAACATTCTTTTTGGCCACCTCTCATCACCCATTCTCTGCACATGACCATACCATATCAGTTGTCGTCTCTCGATCCTATCCACAATGGTATCTTCTACATGAGCTCTTTTCCTGATGTCGTCATTCCGGATATGGTCCAACCTGGACACTCTACATGAACGGCGCAGAAAGTCCATTTCAATTGCTTTAAGCTGGCTGTCTATTTTTGATGTTATTTGCCAGCACTCTGCCCCATAAGTTGTTATTGGCTCCACAATAGTGTGGTACAACTGGACTTTTGTATTCATGTGCATTTTTGCAGACCATAAAATCGGGTTCAATTTCCGGATTGCTATTCTCCCTTGCACAATCCTATTTTTAACATCCTTCCTAGTTGAACCGTCTGATGATATGTAGGTCCCCAAGTACTTGAATTCCTTTGTGCTCTTGATAATTTTGTTGTCGACTTGAAGATCATTGGACTCTTCCCCTATAACCAAGTATTCGGTCTTGCTAATATTAATATTCAACCCCCATTCACAGTATTCATCCAAGAGTTTCCTTGTCATATAAGCAATGTCCTCTTCATCGTTAGCTATAAGCACTTTATCATCGGCAAACAGTAGTGTATACAAACAGGTATCTCCAATTTCAATCCCCATTCCATTACATTTCTTGCGCCAGGTGCTCAGTGCTCTTTGTATATATATCTTGAAAAGAGTTGGTGATAAACAACACCCCTGCTTCAAACCCTTGTTAACCCTGAAACTCCTCGTTTTACTTATTAAAAACCTCTAGAGGTTCAAACCAGCCTTTCGGCTGTTGACCTAAACAACATATAGACATTTAGCAAGTAGGATTAAAAAGTAATGATAAATAATCGATTGATTAAACCAACTGTACTATAATATTAACAAGTCGAATAATAATACAGTAATAATCAATTTGATAAACATTAATAATAAATAAATAAATACTTTTTCAACTGTAGATTCATTTACTGTAGGCTATATATCTTAACACTGTAATTACTCATCCTTGTTCATTAATCTGTAGTAGGCTACAGTTTAACTGTTGTCTGTAATTACATTCAGAATTAATTATTACAAACGGACCACACATCGAATTCGTTATGTAAAAGAAACTTTTTCAATATGAATTAATACCGTATCGTGAATTAATTAATTATTATTATACGAGTATAATTTGTGTAATTGAATTTATAATTAATAATTGATTTATAATGTTGTTTTAAATAATTCAATAATTGATGATTATATTTTTGTAAAGTTACCTCTTATGTTTTAGTTTTTTACTTTCTCTTGCCTATATGAATATATAGGAAGGTAAGTATTGTTTTCATGTCGATTTTTCGAAATCGAGTTTTCACCGGATCTATACGTTTTCAGACCCCCTGAACCCAAAAAACATGTTTTTAGCGATTGGTCTGTGTGTGTGTCTGTGTGTGTGCCTGTGTGTGCGTGCGTGCGTGCGTGTGTGTGTGTGTGTGTGTGTGTGTGCGCGCGCGCGCGCGCGCGTGTGTGTGTGTGTGTGTGTGTGTGTGTGTGTGTGTGTGTGTGTGTGTGTGTGTAAACAGAATATCTTAAGAACGGAACATCGTACGAACTTGAAACTTGAAACTTAAGTTACATACCACTACCGGACCCGACACGAACATTTTCATCAAAATCGGTCAACCGGAAGTAGTAGTTTATTCGTATAATTTTTCACTATTTTGCGATTTTCTCAAAAACTGGTCCTACGATTTTTTTCTAAAATTACCTGGTTTACTACATTTTTTTATGCTCTACAAGATAGGGTAGGCGCCATGTTTGCTGAAATTCTGCGTGAGGCTGTTTTTACGTAAAACCATTTTCGTTTTAAGATTGCGGCTTTAATATGCATTTAAGCGCAAAACGTTATATAATAAAAGTTGTAGAGAATGTAAAATTCTACAACTTTTATTTTAAACATTTTTTTGTAAAACGCTTAATTTAGCGGTAATTAGCAATTTTCTGTTTTTTTCTCACGGAAACGTGAGAAAAATCTATTTTTTTAAGATTTCGGCCTTAGAATGCATTTTACGACAAAAGTATATATAATAAAATTTATAGGAAATAAAAAGATCTACAACTTTTACTTAAAGCATTTTTCTCTACAGAGCCTAGTTTAGCGTGAAAGTGTGATTTTCCGTTTTTTAAGCCAAATTGAGTTCGATTTTCATTTTGCGTCATTCACTCATGATTAAAATAAGGTTATGTTTTTGAGGTTAGTTTTTGTTTATTTCTAATGTTTTAATACTAATGTTAGGTTATATTGGTCATTATTTATATTGGCAAGAGAAAGTTGTGTGAGTGTTTCACACCAGATTTTTACTTATATACCACTACCGGACGCGACACGAACATTTTTATCAAAATCGGCCAACCGGAAGTAGTAGTTTATTCGTGTAATTTTTCACTTTTTTGCGATTTTCTCAAAAACTGGTTCTACGTTTTTTTTTAAATCGCTTTATTTACTTAATTTTTTATGCTCTACAAGATAGGATTAGCGCCATGTTTCCTGAAATTCTTGTTAAGGCTGTTTTCATGTAAAAACGTTGTTTTTTTAAGATTGCGGCGTTAGTATGCTTTTTAGCGCAAAAATTTTATATAATAAAAAATGTAGATAATTTAAAATCCTACAACTTTTAATTCAAACATTTTTTTGTATAACGCTTAGTTTAGCGGTAATTAGCAATTTTCTGTTTTTTTCTCACGAAAACGTGTGAAAAATCTATTGTTTTAAGATTTCGGCCTTAGTATGCATTTTACAACGAAAGTGTATATAATTAAATTTTTAGAAAATTAAAGGATCTACAACTTTTGTTCAAAGCATTTTTCTTTACAGAGCCTAGTTTAGCGTGAATAAGTGATTTTTCGTATTTTAAAGCCCCATTAAGGTCGATTTTAATTTTGCGTCTTTCACTCATGATTAAGAAAAGATTATGTTTATTAAGGTTAATTTTTTGTTTATTTATAATGTTTTATTACTAATGTCAGGTTTATTGGTAATTTGCATTGGCAAGAGAAAGTTGTGTGAGTGTTTCACACCAGATTTTTTACAAATGCTTTACCTAATACTATATGTTGGTATAGAGTAACCTGACTCTATCGGATTTAGCACTGCAGTTGTAAGCCATAGAGTCCCTCTTCAGTTCAGTAGAGCAGATGCTCACCTATACAACGACACCACGTGCAAGTCACACCTCGAAATCTGCACCTTACCTACCATCCCTGGCAGAAACATTTTCCAGTTTTGATTCCTCCAAACTCTTTTCGGTGTAGGAGAATCATTAATAGATGTTGTTGTTTAGGTCATCAGCCGAAAGGCTGGTTTGAACCTGCAGAGGTTTTACTAAGTAAAACGAGGAGTGAGGTGGTTTACCATTGCCTTCCTCACTGAGTGGAAAAGTACGCTTATCAGCATGCCGGGCCCTCTGAAAAGCACAATTTTCCACTCTGCAAATGACACCTTCACTTCATTCACCACAGGGTCTGGCTGTATAATAAAATTCATTACTTTCAGAGGAGATAACTCTGATTAGTGTCTTTTACACCTCTACCTCTTCTGTCCTTAAATGATTCAGTCATTTAATTGGTTGACCATGTGTTAGGAACAGAACTATTTATTTTAGCCCTGCAACGAACAGATTGGGTGTAAATAATTTGACACTCCACCTGTTTGCTCTGGGCAATCATTAATAGAAACGGTTAGAAAAACAATACTAAAATTTCACTGACACCTGTAGAGAATGGATGATGACCGGTTGAAAATTAAAAAAAAAATACTATAGAATAGACCTAAGGTGTCTGATAAACGGTTTAACCCTTTCAATCCTAAATTTTTAAACTAAACACAAAAAAAATATGTGTACATTGTTTCATACATTTTACTGATATTTTAAGTGTAATAAAATCACTTTTAGACGTTTAACCCTTTTGATGGCCTGACAAAAAAATGGGATACGTATGTCACATTAGGACTTGATGGTATGAAAGTTCCCAACAATAAGAATAAGTCAAATCATGTTCAGGCTTCCTAAACAAAAAATATATTCTCTTAGTTAGATTTGTAGCAAAATAAACTAAGAATGATTTTAATATTATTATTTTAAGACTTCAAAAATTTTACAATTAAAAAATATTGGTAAAATGGATAAAAGCATTATTTACTTAATACGTAGTTAAAAAATATACTTGTACATAACGGGTGATTCAAAAAAAGCGCCGGTTTTTAAACGGCTGGTAAATTTTTGTTTATCGGTTGGCAACATTGTTAGACCTCATTTCTATTTCGGAGAACATTCCGATTGACGATTCAGTTGTAGTTTCTCTTGTTCGCAGTGTAGTACTCTCGCAGTCTGTGTCTAACCATGGAGAAGTTTATTATTGCACAACGAGTGTTAATCGTCAAAACATTTTACCAGAGTGGAGAGAGTTATGCGGCTACTGTCAGGCGACTTCGCGGTACTCTAGGACGTAATGAAGCACCGAATGAATCAACAGTTCGCAGGCTCATGAAAAAGTTTTTTGAGACGGGTTCAACAGTCGACCTTAAAAGTTCTGGACGTCGTCGTTCTGGCCGAACTGAGCAGAACGTTGCGTTGGTTCGTGACAGTGTGGCTGTTAGCCCAGCAAAATCAATACGTCGCCGTTCTCAACAATTGGGTTTACGATGTTCTTCTGTACGGAGAATTCTTCGGTACGATCTCCAATATCACCCGTATAAAATTCAGTTGCTGCACGAGAAACAATGTTGTTGCTCCGTGAACGGTTCCAGGATCGCATCATTTCTCGTAATTCCGACCATCAATGGCCACCAAGGTCGTGTGACTTGTGGCCTTGTGACTTTCATCTTTGGGGTCATCTGAAGTCATTGGTGTATGCCAATAAACCCCGAAACATCAATGACTTGAAGGAGGAAATTCGACGGGTTATCGGGCAAATGGAAGTCGAAACTTGTCGTGCAGTCATATCCAATTTCATGGACAGAGTTGATGCGTGCCAGCGCAGTAGAGGAGGATACATGCATGACATCATTTTTCATACATGAAATCGGAAGGTAAGATGAACTTGTTGATGTATTTATTTTCAGTTTTTCAATAAAATAAATCTCTTAATTTGATATATCAAAACCGGCGCTCAATTTGAATCACCCTATATATACAAAATATTGGAAGAAATGTTACTTTATTTTAGTAAATGAACACGAATATCTAAAACCAAAATTAACTTAAAAATAAACTAATGGTTGCCTCTGTGGCACAGTGGTCAGCATATTACACTGCAAAGCGGAGGTCTCAGGTTCGAATCCTGGCTAGGGTAAAAAAATTATTACACTTCACACCCAGCGTTCTTTAAACCAAAGTTGTCTCTAACATCTAAAATTTTTATGTCTCTTATTTCACTCCAATCATCTTCTGTGTCACACTGGGTTAGAAAGGGTTAAAGAAGTCGGAAAAGATATTATGAAAACCGGAATAAAACGAGAAAACTTAATGAACCGAACAAATTGAGATAACTAATTAAATTATGGACTTTAAGGGTTTCCATGAAGAGCTAACACAGAACGGTGGGTGGACGAAAAGGAGAAAAACCTATACGGAAGAATATTGAGAATGTGGGCTCCAAAAATAACTTCTAGAAAAGTGTAGTCATCACACATGATCTAAAATTGGCCATATACGAGGTAAAATTATATAAAGAGCAGGTGAAAGTAAAAAATTCAAAAACTGAAAATAATTTTTGTACAAACCCGCAAAATTTATGTGTTATGTGAATCTGCTGCGTCCGTTTATGATTTATTTACAAATTTTTAAGTATCCCTTTTTTTAGCTTTTTCTAGTACAATCTAACTTTATTATTGCTTCCAGAATTAAAAATCTGGTGTGAAACACTCACACAGCTTTCTCTTGCCAGTGCAAATAATGACCAATATAACCTAACATTAGTATTAAAACATTAGAAATAAACAAACAACTAACCTCAATAAACATAACTTTATTTTAATCATGAGTGAAAGACGCAAAATGAAAATCGAACTCAGTTTGGCTTAAAAATACAGAAAATCACTCTTTCACGCTAAACTAGGGTTTGTAGTGAAAAATGCTTTAAATAAAAGTTGTAGATCTTTTTATTTCCTATAAAATTTATTATATACACTTTTGTCGTAAAATGCATTCTAAGGCCGAAATCTTAAAAAAATCAATTTTTTACACGTTTTCGTGAGAAAAAAAATCAGAAAATCGCTAATTACTGCTAAACTAAGCGTTATAAAAAAATGTTTGAAATAAAAGTTGTAGAATTTTAAATTCTCTACAACTTTTATTACATAAATTTTTGCTCGAAATTGCATATTAAAGCCGTAATCTTAAAAAAACTATGTTATTACGTGAAAACAGCCTCACCAAGAATTTCAGCAAACATGACGCCTATGCTATCTTGTAGAGAATAAAAAATTGAGTAAACCAGGTGATTTAAAAAAAAATCGTAGGACCAGTTTTTGAGAAAATCGCAAAAAAGTGAAAAATTACACGAATAAACTACTACTTCCGGTTGACCGATTTTGATGAAAATGTTCGTGTCGGGTCCGGTAGTGGTATGTAACTTAAGTTTTAAGTTTCAAGTTCGTACGATGTTCCATTCTTGAGATATTCTGTACACACACACACACACACACACACGCGCGCGCGCGCGCGCGCACACACACACACGCGCGCGCGCACGCACACACACACACACACACGCACGCGCGCGCACACACACACACACACACACACACACACACACACACACATACACACACACACACACACATACACACATATACACGCGCGCGCGCACACACACACACCACACACACACTCACACGCACTCACTCACACACACACGCGCGCGCGCGCGCGCGCGCGTACACGCACACGCACACACACGCACGCACACGCACACGCACACACACTCAGACCAATCGCTAAAAACATGTTTTTTGCGTTTATGGGGTCTGAAAACATATAGATCCGAAAACAATACTTTCCTTCCTAATATTCATATAGGCAAGAGAAAGTAAAAAAAATTGTACTTGTTCTATGTGCTTACTACCGCGTCTTTCTTTCTAAGCATTTAATAACAGAATAGGGGTTAAGGGGAGACTGTACTTTGTAAACCGCCAATGTTAAATTTGCTCTTTTTAAGTACATTTTTCATAGGAGTAGTAAAAGATAGGGAAATAAAAATTTACACAGTTATAGTTGTCGGGTTTCTCTAGCTACTGACATTTTTTCAATCAACATTTTAAAAAATAAATAACGAATAACATATACTAATTTTTTTCTACGTGTTTTGTGTATTACTAATCATTTTTGGCCAGTGAAGAGTATGGGCTCACATTAAACGCTAAGAAGACAAAATACATGGTCATTGCTAAGCGGGAAAATCCACAGGAACAACTTTTTGCTGGGGAAGACAGAATTGAACAAGTGGAAGCCTATAATTATCTGGGAACCCGAGTCAATTGCAGTGCAAGCCACCTGCCAAAAATAAAGATCAGAATTGAAAAGGCCAGGGCAGCATTCCTAAATATGAGACCTCTTCTATCGGCCCGCGACCTGAGCGTCGAATCTAGGACCCGCCTCTTGAAGTGCTACGTCTTTCCCATCCTCTTGTATGGAGTAGAGGCGTGGACACTCACCAAAGAGTGTGAGACCCGTCTACAAGCGTTTAAAATGTGGACCTACCGGAGGATGCTTCGAATACCATGGACAGACAGCGTCACAAATATGGAGGTCCTCAGAAGAATGGGGAAAGAGCTGGAAATCCTGCAGAGCGTAAGGATAAGAAAATTGACATACCTTGGACACATCATGAGGGGGCCTAAATATGAGATTCTGCATCTCATAATTCAAGGGAAACTCGTTGGTAAACGCTCGGTGGGACGCAGACGAATATCCTGGTTAAGAAACGTGAGAGAAGCGTTTAACTGCTCGTCGCATGACCTTTTCAGAGCAGCAGTGAACAAGGTGCGACTGACCATGATGGTAGCCAACCTTCGTAATAGAGAAGGCACCTGAAGAAGAAGAATCATTTTTGGAGCACCTGAGGAAGTCATAAAAATGTCGGTATGTGTGAATGTACAAGGTGAATAATTGGTAAAAATTTAAGCCTAAGAAGTTTAATGTTTTCTGGGAAAATGTACATAAGTGTTAAAAATCTAAATTTACGGAAAAAGGCAAAAAGCAAAATTTACACAAACAAGGACATTTCACATCAACAGTTGGTTAGAAAGCTGAACCAACAGCTGAGAATATTAAAAACAGTGATGCAGATATTTTAAAAAAACTAAAATTCCCTTTGCACTAAAACGAGCAGTAGGCTATAAAATTATGAAAAATATTCGTTTTTGGACCATGATAATTTTTCTGGGTAACCTTGACAAAAACTTAATTTTTTCATAAAAATTATTTTTTTGACGTAATTTAATGTTCTTTTTCTGGTAGACTTAGGCCTAAACTATTGGAAAACATTAAAAACCAAATATCGAAATTTTCGGTTAAAACCATCGTGTAATCTTCCCTTAAGAACATCTCAAAATGGTTGGTAATAATTTTCAGAAGGGATACGAAAGTACTTCTACCGCTACAACCAAAAGAAACCGTTACTTCATTTTTAGCCTTCAAAATATCAGCTAGATTGGAACAACAATATAACTTAATGTTATTTTCATCATTCATTCAAGACAATTAAATATATAACCTTCCGTTCATTTTTTATAGACATGATTTTAGGTAAGCAAACTAGATTGCGATGTAATAATTGCACATAGTTTATCTTAAAAGAGAGTAAACAGTATTCTAGTACAATGGTAGGTAGCTAAGACTTCTGACCGCTTCAATTTAGTTCATGTTAAATTTCTTATTATTGTTTTCATAACAGATCAAGGTTAAAAAAACTGTCAATTTTAAATGTACGTGATGAGGTCGAGAGTTTCTTTGATCATGAGATTATTGTAAAAAAAAATAAAATAAAATAAATAAATAAAATGGAACGTTCACTCAGTAAAATTACTTCGGACAAAAAAATGGATTGTTCGGCCTCTTGTGTGTGTGTGTGTGTGTGTGTGTGTGTGTGTGTGTGTGTCTGTGCTTTCATTTACAATAAACCTTATGTTTAACTATTCAATATTATCTATGACTCTATATAATTTACGTCAACATATTATTGTAAAATCAGAAATTATTTTCTTCGAATTTTTTTTATAAAATATTTAAAAGAAATAATTTGATTTTGTAATCTGAAAAAGTATTACACGTGTTGATCAATTATGTTAAGTGGTTTCCCTAATTTTTTTATAATGATTTATTTTTATGGTTTAAATTAATAATTTTGGCCTTCGGGCCAGCCCAGTGAGTCAACTAGTAGAAAATTGCTTTTAATTGTTAAGTAACACCGGCTGTAATTGTGTGGTTACCAGTGACAGCCACTCCTGAACAATCTCCACTGGGAATCCCTGTTCAAATTCATGCATAATATACGTGAAAAATGTTTTTGCTGTTGTTTAGGTCATCAGCCTGTAGGCTGGTTTGAACCTGTAGAGGTTTTACTAAGTAAAACAAGGAGTGAGGTGGTTTACAATTGCCTTCCTCACTGAATGAAAAAGTACGCTTATCAGCATGCCTGGCCCTCTAAAAAAACATATTTTCCACTCTGCAAATGACACCTTCACTTCATTCACCACAGGGTCTGGCTGTATAATGGAAATTCATTACTTTCAGAGAAGATAACTCTGATTTGTGCCTTTTACACCTCTACTTCTTCTGCTCTTATATGATTCAGTCATATAATTGGCTGACCATGTGATAAGAAACAGAACTATTTATTTTAGCCCTGCAACTAACAGATTAAGTGTAAATAATTTGACACTCCACCTGTCTGTTATGGACAAACGTGAAAAATACAGTACAAAAACAGCGAAAAATTTGGGTGGTTGTCAATTATGTACAATTCCCGATAAAAAATTTAAAAAAAAAATCCGATGTGAAACGCTCACACAACTTTCTCTTGTCAATGAAAATAATTAAGAAAATAACCTAACATTAGTAATAAAACATTAGAAATAAACAAAAAACTACCCACAATTAAGATAATCTAATTTTAATCATGAATCAACCTCAGTTTGGCTTAAAAATTTGGAAAATCACTCTCTTACGCTAAACTAGGCTTTGTAGAGAGAAATGCTTTAAATAAAAGTTGTAGATCTTTTTATTTCCTATAAAATTAATTATATACACTTTTGTCGTAAAATGCATACCAAGGCCGAAATTTAAAAAAAATCGATTTTTTACGCTTCGTGAGAAAAAAAACAGAAAATCGCTAATTACCGCTAAACTAAGCGTTATACAAAACCATGTTCGAAAAAAAAGCTGTAGGATTTTAAATTCTCTACAACTTTTATTATATAAGTTTCTGCGCTGAAATTTATATTGAAGCCGTAATCTTAAAAAAACTATTTCTTTACGTGAAAACAGCCTCACCGAGAATTTCAGCAAACATGGCGCCTACCCTATCTTGTAGAGCATAAAAAAGTGAGTAAACCAGGCGATTTTAAAAAAATCGTAGGACAAGTTTTTGAGAAAATTGCAAAAAAGTGAAAAATTATACGAATAAATTACTACTTCCGGTTGACGGATTTTGATGAAAATGCTCGTGTCGGGTCCGGTAGTGGTATGTAACTTAAGTTTCAAGTTTGAAGTTCGTACGATGTTCCGTTTTTGAGATATTCTGTTAACACACACACACGCACACTAACACACACACACACACATAGACACACAGACCAATCGCTAAAAACATGTTTTTTGGGTTCAGGGGGTCTGAAAAAGTATAGATCCGGTGAAAACTCGATTTCGAAAAATTGACATGAAAACAATACTTTCTTTCCTATGTATTCATATAGGCAAGAGAAAGTAATAATTTGATTTTGCAATCTGTGAAAGTACAGAGTGTTTTATTAAGAACGCAAACCTATAGGCTGATTCAAAAAGAGCGCCGGTTTTGATATATCAAATTAAGAGATTTATTTTATTGAAAAACTGAAAATAAATACATCAACAAGTTCATCTTACCTTCCGATTTCATGTATGAAAAATGATGTCATGCATGTGTCCTCCTCTACTGCGCTGGCACGCATCAACTCTGTCCATGAAATTGGATATTACTGCACGACAAGTTTCGACTTCCATTTGCCCGATAACCCGTCGAATTTCCTCCTTCAAGTCATTGATGTTTCGGGGTTTATTGGCATACACCAATGACTTCAGATGACCCCAAAGATGAAAGTCACAAGGCGTCAAGTCACACGACCTTGGTGGCCATTGATGGTCGGAATTACGAGAAATGATGCGATCCTGGAACCGTTCACGGAGCAACAACATTGTTTCTCGTGCAGCAACTGAATTTTATACGGGTGATATTGGAGATCGTACCGAAGAATTCTCCGTACAGAAGAACATCGTAAACCCAATTGTTGAGAACGGCGACGTATTGATTTTGCTGGGCTAACAGCCACACTGTCACGAACCAACGCAACGTTCTGCTCAGTTCGGCCAGAACGACGACGTCCAGAACTTTTAAGGTCGACTGTTGAACCCGTCTCAAAAAAACTTTTTCATGAGCCTGCGAACTGTTGATTCATTCGGTGCTTCATTACGTCCTAGAGTACCGCGAAGTCGCCTGACAGTAGCCGCATAACTCTCTCCACTCTGGTAAAATGTTTTGACGATTAACACTCGTTGTGCAATAGTAAACTTCTCCATGGTTAGACACAGACTGCGAGAGTACTACACTGCGAACAAGAGAAACTACAACTGAATCGTCAATCGGAATGTTCTCCGAAATAGAAATGAGGTCTAACAATCTCGATAATGAAAAATTTACCAGCCGTTTAAAACCCGGCGCTCTTTTTGAATCACCCGTTATGTTAAAAGCCACAATCTACGGCATATTTTTATTTTCCGTACTTTACAAGTTATTAATTAATCTAAATTATTATTTTACAAACGAATAGCTAATTGCAATGAATTTAATCTTTTATGTTAACAGTAAATGTTCCAAGTGATTTCCTGCAACTTAAATACAAATACGAATTCGTTTAATGATACTTGCAGCAACGTTTCTTAAAGTCTGTTCACTAATGCTTGAAATCGCACTTGTAATGTTAGTTTTTAATTAATCGATCGTATAAGGGTTGTTTTTGTAAACTTCACCTTTTAAAGAACCCCGTACGAAAAAGCCTGCTGGTGTAAGATCTGGGGATCTCGGAGGCCACAAATCTTTTGATACTAAGCGGTGATTAAAAATTTCCCGTAGCATTGCTAGCGTTCATTTGCAGTATGACATGTAGCGTTGTCCTGTTGAAACCAACAATTTCGGTCGTCCAAATTCAGTAATCAAATGAACTGTTGGATTAAATCACTATAAACTACACTGTCTACAGTACTCTCAAAAAATAACGGCCCTATTATACGGCGGCGGGAAATTGCGTAACAAACACCAATTTTACGTGCAATGCTTTTTCATGGAAAGCATGAGGATTTGTTGCACTCCATATTCTACAGTTCTGGCTATTCACTTAGCCATCTAAATGAAACCAAGACTCATCACTAAAATAAAAATGATCCAACAATTGAATACCATTTTCTTTAACCAAAGATCAAAACACCGATTGAAACCAAAGATTCATGTGAGTTACTCAGGAAAAAAATGAATAATAAATATTGAAATTTTGCTCTATTTAAAATCAAAACAGTAAAATAAAACAATATTTAGGTTGGGAGCTGATCATTTATCAGCTGTTACTCCCAAGCTAAATATTAGTTAATATTTTATGCAGTTAAGAATGTGCGTTTTATGTGCGTCTGTTTTGATTTTAAATAAAGCGAAATTTCAATATCTATATTACTCATTTTTTTCCTGAGTAATTCACATGAATCTTTTCAGAATTAAATTTTCTACAAATTTATTTAAGAAAATCTGGTGTGAAACACTCACACAACTTTCACTTGCCAATGCAAATAATCAATAATAAACCTAACATTATTAATAAAATATTAGAAATAAACAAAATCTAACCTCAAAAACATAACCTTATTTTAATCATGAGTGAAAGATGCAAAATGAAAATCGAACTCAATTTGGCTTAAAAAAAAACGGAAAATCACACTTTCACGCTAAACTAAGCTCTGTAGAGAAAAATGCTTAAAATAAAAGTTGTAGATCTTTTTATTTCCTATAAATTTAATTATATACCCTTTAGTCGTAAAGTGCATTCTAAGGCCGAAATCTTAAAAAAATCGATTTTCCACTTGTTTTCGTGAGAAAAAAACAGAAAATCGCTAATTACCGCTAAACTAAGCGTTATAAAAAAAATGTTTAGAATAAAAGTTGTAGAATTTTAAATTCTCCACAACTTTTATTATATAACTTTTTGCGCTAAATTGCATATTAAAGCCGTAATCTTAAAAAAAACTATGTTTTTACGTGAAAACAGCCTCACCCAGAATTTCAGTAAACATGACGGCTACCCTATCTTGTAGAGAATAAAAATTAAGTAAATGAGGCGATTTTTAAAAAAATCGTAGGACCAGTTTTGAGAAAATCGCAAAAAAATGAAAAATTCTGCGAATAAACTACTACTTCCGGGTGACCGATTTTGATGAAAATGTTCGTGTCGGGTCCGGTAGTAGTATGTAACTTAAGTTTCAAGTTTCAAGTTCGTACGATGTTCCGTTCTTGAGATATTTTGTATACACACACACACACACACAGACCAATCGCTAAAAACATGTTTTGTTGGGTTCAGGGGGTCTGAAAACGTATAGATCCGGTGAAGAGTGTATTTGTTAAAATCGACATGAAAACAATACTTTCCTTCCTATATATTCATATAGGCAAGAGAAAGTAAAAAAATACACCTTTCATTTCCATTTATGGAAGTAATCTTACGTTAAACACAAAAATGTGTTATTTCTTTGCACCAATTCTTGTGTTTTATGTAAGATATCTCTGAAAGTATTGCATTTACAGCTCTGGCACTAATTTTATTCAATTTTTAAGATTAAAAAACATAAGAAACAATCGTATTTGTATCTTTGTAACTACGTTTAACATTTTTATACGGCCTTACTTCACCGAGGGTACAGAGTTCTAGGTAAAATTTTTCGCTAGCCGTAACTCTATAATTAAGCGTTTTCAGTCATATGTTTATATGAACTTTTTTTTCTTATTTTTGGCTAAAGAAATAGATACCAAGAGATTGCAGTATAGTTTTGAATCACCCGGTACATGCCTATTAACAGTGTTTTGATATACGTTTCTAGATGATAAATTTTTTACTTTCTCTTGCCTATATGAATATATAGGAAGGAAAGTATTGTTTTCATGTCGATTTTTCGAAATCGAGTTTTCACCGGATCTATACGTTTTCAGACCCCCTGAATCCAAAAAACATGTTTTTAGCGATTGGTCTGTGTGTGTGTGTGTGTGTGTGTGTGTGTGTGTGTGTGTGTGTGTGTGTGTGTGTGTGTGTGTGTGTGTGTGTGTGTATGTGTATGTGTGTGTGTGAGTGTGTGTGTGTGTGTGTGTGTGTGTGTGTGTGTGTGCGCGTGTGTGCGTGTGTGCGTGTGTGTGTGTGTGCGTGCGTGTGTGTGTGTGTGTGTGTGTGTGTGTGTGTGTGTGTGTGTGTGTGTGTGTGTGTGTGTGTGTGTGTGTTTGTGTGTGTGTGTGTGTGTGTGTGTGTGTGTGTGTGTGTGTGTAACAGAATATCTCAAGAACGGAACATTGTACGAACTTGAAACTTGAAACTTAAGTTACATACCACTACCGGACCCGACACGAACATTTTCATCAAAATCGGTCAACCGGAAGTAGTAGTAACTTAGTTTATTCCTATAATTTTTCACTTTTTTGCGATTTTCTCAAAAACTGGTCTTATGATTTTTTTTAAAATCGCCTGGTTTACTCAATTTTTTATTCTCTACAAGATAGGGTAGGCGCCATGTTTGCTGAAATTCTGCGTGAGGCTGTTTTTACGTAAAAACATTTTCTTTTTAAGATTGCGGCTTTAATATGCATTTTAGCGCAAAACGTTATATAATATAAGTTGTAGAAAATTTAAAAACCTACACCTTTTGTTTCAAACATTTTTTTGTATAACGCTTAGTTTAGCGGTAATTTGCGATTTTCTGTTTTTTTCTCACGAAAACGTGAGAAAATCAATTTTTTTAACATTTCAGCCTTAGTATGCATTTTACGACAAAAGTGTATATAATTAAATTTATAGAAAATTAAAAGATCTACAACTTTTATTTAAAGGATTTTTCTCTACAGAGCCTAGTTTAGAGAGAAAGAGTGATTTTCCGTATTTCTAAGCCAAACTGAGGTCGATTTTATTTTGCGTCTTTCACTCATGATTAAAATTAGGTTATGTTTGTTGAGGTTAGTTTTTTGTTTATGTCTAATGTTTTATTACTAATGTTAGGTTTATTGTTAATTATTTGCACTGGCAAGAGAAAATTGTGTGAGTGTTTCACACCAGATTTTTAAATTTCGTATTTGGGAATAGTTAGCAAGTACAACTATACGATAATACAACGGCTATTCGATAATTCGTCTTTTTCGTTAATTCGTCTCTTCCTCGATCCCGAAGGTGACGATTATCGGAGTTCTACTGTAGATATGAAACGACTTACGCAAGATAGAAGAGATTGGAGAACTGAATCAAACCAGTCGTGAGACTGGTAAAAATTATATAAATTTTACTCTGTTATGTCTACTGGACACACCCTAACAAGATTAACATAATTTAAAAATTCTGGGAATTTATATGAGTAAATACATTAATTATTACATAAATAGAAATAATTATATGTATGAAATTTGTTGCAAAATTTTTAACGTATTAAAATTCGTCATAAGTTAATTGATTTATCCTTCAATAAAAACCTTGCTTTTGTTTTTTTTTTTAATTCCACTTAAAGACCCAATACTGAAAAATCTGGTGTGGAACACTCAAATGACTTTCTTTTGGTAACGTAAATAATTATCTGTATAATAGTATACCTTACTTGGATTTGAACCAGGAACGTTTATCTTCGAAGATCAGATGTTAAACAGCTCATTCGGGGCGACGACTATACCATTGGGATCAACCCGGTCTTTTAAGTTGATATTAAGTTTGTTGTTGTTGTTTAGGTGATTAGCCTGTAGGCTGGTTTAAACCTGTAGAGGTTTTACTAAGGAAAACGAGGAGTCAGGTGGTTTACCATGCCTTCCTCACTGAGTGGAAAAGTACGCTTATCAGCATGCCGGGCCCTCTGAAAAGCACATATTTTCCACTCTGCAAATGACACCTTCACTTCATTCACCACAGGGTCCAACTGTATAATAAAATTCATTACTTCAGAGGAGATAACTCTGATTAGTGTCTTTTACACCTCTACCTCTTCTGCTCTTAATGATTCAGTCATTTAATTGGCTGGCAGTAGTGTAAAAATGAGAGATCCAGCACAACCTTGACCTTTGACCCGCCGGTTCTAGCACGACCTTGACCCCTGACCTTGACCTTGACCCGCCACGTGCCGTCCCCCCCCCCCCAAAAAAAAAAAAAAAAAACGCGCACGCGCGCGCACACACGAAAAATTTGGCAAAGTTCCAAACCCGATTTTCTCCGCAACCGCTGGGCCGATTTTGATGCGGACGGCACCCACGTGACCGGGAGATCGAGATCTACAAGATAAGCCTTAATCCGTAGCCGTATCCCCGATGGAACCTGAGATAGCTTGTAACACGTGACCCGGGGGTCGGATCAACGAGGTTCAGGTGCGCGCAGGATCCGGACGCTCCGTAGACCGCGTTACGTCCGGTTTCGACCGTTAGGTTCTTTCGGGACCCTAAAT
The DNA here is from genome assembly GCA_035578175.1 of Catonia carolina. Taxonomy (NCBI): domain Eukaryota; kingdom Metazoa; phylum Arthropoda; class Insecta; order Hemiptera; family Achilidae; genus Catonia; species Catonia carolina. Next base: position 4,352,454 of record JAQMRL010000021.1, on the reverse strand, counting down.
ATATAAATTTAGGAAATATGTTACCGTCAAAAAATAACGCGGGACGGACCGCAAGACTCGTCGCACCACCCGCAGGACATCCGTATCACTACCCGACGAGGTGAAGACTAATGATTGGGGCGATGAAATCTGTTTATTTGCAACTCTATTCTTTTAATTTTGGCAATGACGCATGTTGTTGTTACGAGTCACGCGGCATGCGCGCGCCTTTCATTGACGTCATTCGTTTTTTATCTATGCACGCGCCAGACTATTGATCGGGATGATGCAACTTGTTATTGCAATTAAAGATGATGCAACGTGTTTACTTTAATTTATTAGCATTGACGTCATTCGTTTTTTATCTATGCACGTGACAGACTATTGATTCAGATGATGCAACTTGTTATTGCAATTAAAGATGATGCAACGTGTTTACTTTGTTTATTTGCAGTGACGTCATCCGTTACCCGCCGTTCGGATCGTCGAGGTTCAGGTGCGCGCAGGATCAGGACATTCCGTGGAACGCGTTACGTCCGGTTTCGACCGTTAGGTTCTTTAGGGATCCAAAATATATAAATTTAGGAAATTTCGTTTCGGAACACCCTATACTTTGTTTATTCGCATTGACGTCATCCGTTTTTTATCTGTGCACGCGCCGGACCATCGATCAGGATGATGCAACTTGTTTATTGCAATTAATTTTTCTAGACGATGCAACTCTATTCTTTTAATTTTGACAATGTCACATGCTGTTTGTTACGAGTCACGCTGCATGCGCGTGCCTTTCATTGACGTCATAAAACTTGTTATTGCAATTAAAGACGATTCAGCGTGTTTACTTTGTTTATTTGCAGTGACGTCATCCGTTTTTTATCTGTGCACGCGCCCGACCATCGATCGGGATGATGCAACCTGTTTATTACAATTAATTTTTCTAGATGATGCAACATATCATCCGTTAAAGTCACGGGCCGTCGACTCAGCGATAAGGTGTTTGTTTCAATTTTTTAAAAAACCGTTGACGTCATACCGCTTGTTATTCTCATTATGTACACAGAACCGCTGACTCAGCGTTTCCAATGCATTAGCATAGGAGAATTATGTGTATAAAAGCGCGCCGATTTTCCCATCGAATCATAACTCTACTGCCAGTAGTATCCACTGCCAGTCTGCTGACGTCACAGTTCTTCTGATTCATCTCTACCTACCTACCGCTAATTGAAGGTGAGTTTTTATTCTACTTTAAGCAATCAAATTGAACTTTAAATATTTTTAAATTTTAAAAGACTTTAGCACTTTTATGAAATATGCACTTTGAATCTTTTATAAAAATTAAAACCTAAAATCTGTTTATAAAATTATGACGTAGAACACGTTGCCGGTACAGCAACAACACCAGTTTTAGCCGTTGTTGGTACAACAACAACAACCGAACAACACCAGTTTCAGCGTTTACTATTATAAATACGGAATAACAATTTCCATACCTAAATTAAATTGTTCCAACCGCATGTCGGTAGTTTAGTAACGTATGTAAAACGCTCGTTCACTGAATATTTAGTCTGTTGTTGTAATCTGCAACAACACAACAACCGATACCGACTTAAACGTAGAATTAAATAAATTTGAACTTAAAATCTTCTTATAAAATTAATACTTTGACTAACGCATGTAAAACGCTCGTTCACTGAATATTTAGTCTGTTGTTGTAATCTGCAACAACACAACAACCGATACCGACTTAAACGTAGAAGTAAATAAATTTGAACTTAAAATCTTCTTATTAAATTTAGACCTTGACTAGTCGAACTTAGAACGTAGTGGTATTAAAACGAGTCTCTAATGCGTGTTTCTGGTTTTGTTCTGTTTTAGTTTAAAATACCATCCGCCACCAGCAACAACAACAACCAACAACAACAACAACAAAATCAATTTGTTTGATCAACAGCTCATATTTAAAGGTTGGTCTTATTATAAATACTATACTGGAATAATAATTTACATACTAAAAATAAAGGGATATTTGTTTAGCAAAGCGAATCCGAGTAAATATTTAATTTAGAAACCCTTGACGAGTCTCTAATGCGTGTTTCTGTTTTTGTTACGTTTCAGTTTAAAATCGACCTCACCACCACCGCTACCACCACCATCACCACCATCAACACCAACAACAACAACAAAATTGACCATCGCCACCGCCGCTACCACCATCACCGCCAACAACTAGTGTTACGCACAAGCCTTCATTTAAAGGTTAGCCTTATTTTAAAATACAATATTTGTACTAACTACATATGATTAGTTTTGCATTGTATGTAATACCGAATATTATATCATACTAATAAATTTATTAATCAGTAGCCTTTACTATAATTATACCTAAAACTTAAAGTTTGAACTTACTGTAGTAACTAAGAGAGGCAATTTATATGCCAGTGTACCGTCGAGATCTTTGATAGACGATGAACCATCGTTTTTGTTTTACAGCAATTATGCGGACATTGAGGGTAGTGCTCCCAAAAATACAAGGGAGGATTTGGGGACATAGGATCTGGGCTGGGGAGATGAAGGCGCTCCTCTTCGTGCCTGAGGCTGGGGATTGCATGTCGGCATGGGTAGACATGCATACCCTTCGGGAGCTGGGGTTGTACGAGGAATTCCATGCATACCTAGATTCCCTTCGATCTACAACCCCAAGGAAGACCCGGTCTAGGAGAAGAAGGAGAATGATTTAGATGTTATGAACTTGGCGGTTCGACATAGGAATAAAATTATACCTAGAACTTAAGACTTTGACTAGCTGACCTTAGAACGTAGTAGTATTAAAAATCGTTTTATATTTTCTGTTGACAGCATGATTTACGCTATAACAATATTCTTATGCGTTATAGCGTTACTGTTCATAGTACTGCTTTACCTGCTATACAAAATCTACGTCATGATAGTAGGTGAGTGTAGCGCCACATCAATCTCAAAATAAAAATCTCTATGCTATTTTGTTTAATACATACGGTATTTAACTATTTTGTTATAGAGATGTCACAACATAATGGCCTAACACCCGCCCAAATAGACGGGTTGTTAGAGGGGGGCGATCCGAATGAAGAGGTTCCTCAAACATCGCGTAGGGGTTCTCCATCCTTGCTGGAGTTTGTGACCAACTACCCGGATTGGATGGAGGAAGATGAGGAGACAGTAATCATCTACCATGATGTGCCTCCTCCGACAACCCAGAGGGACCCCATTTCGTTTGGATCACCAACACTTTCCATTGATACTGCTTCACCAACGCCATCGATACCATCACAACATGCGTCTCATTCTCCATCCCCCTCACCTATGCCGCCTACATTATGCAGAGCCTGCTACAACCATCCCAACGTAGTCAGATGTCCGGTATGTTTGGATAGAGTACCTAACCGAGTGCTGCTACCATGCCGGCATGTGACATGCACAGTGTGTTGGTCGCAGCTGCGGCATTGTCCCAAGTGTAGGAAACGGATTGAAGGAAATATAACAATCTTCCTGTGAGGTTAGTAGTTTTATCGTGTAGCAATACGAAAAAAGTAAATACATCCTGAACGACCGCTGTTACAACGTGTTATTTGTTTCAGAATCCTAGGCGGAGACGAGAAATAAGTTGACGGACCAACGGAGAGGCAACGAGCGGTTGATAATTATTGAAAGGTAAGATGGAAACAGAACTTGTAACTAAATTTACAACACCATAATTATTTGCAGGTTAGAGTTGTCGACGTAAATTTTGACTGTTTTGTTTAGTAAACTATTAATATGTAACCTAATGATCATTGCAAAAACGGTAACGTAACTTCTTTGTTTATCGCCTTGCAGGATGAATAGCCAAAGCAATAACACAATTGTTTGTCGACATGACGGTCTGCATAGGGTCAATATGGTTATTTGCCCCTATGACAAGTCGCACGTTATTGAACCTGGCAGGCTGATGAGACATCTGTACCGTTGCTCCCGTAACCACCGTGAGTCCGATTTGGTTGTATGTAAATACAACTGTACCCACCTCATCGAGGAGAAGGAGATGTCGCGACATCTGGAAGAGTGTCCCGATTCCTGGAAGAAACACTGTAGCATCAGGCAGGGAATACGGTTCGAAGCCGAGTTAATGCATATCCAGATGCCACCGTCGGCTGAGAATTGGGAGAAGGAGATGTCGCGACATCCTGCAGAATCCGAGGCGGGGATATAAAATAAGGTGACGGACCAACGGAGAGGCATCGACCAGTTGATAACTATTGAAAGGTAAGATGGAAACAGAACTTGTAACCAAATTTACAACACCAGAATTATTTGCAGGTTAGAGTTGACGACGCAAATTTTGGTTTATTTTCAGGATGTCAGCATTCAGCACCCGATACCTTGATTGCCCGTTCAGGAGGCATCACCTGTTCACACCCAAGGACCTGATACGACACACCGTCCACTGTTGGAAGGAGAACGGGAGGCCTGACCGTATAAAGTGTATATTTAACAAGGAGCATTATATAGAGCCACACTTATGGACGCGTCACATCACCAAGGAGTGTATGTATTCCTGGGCGATCCTAGACGAATTACCATTGGATGGCGATGAAGAGCTCCAATCATATGTAAATATACAGATTATATAAATTAGCTGTAAGTAGGTTACTGTTCATAGTCGTTACAGAATGGCAATATGACTTGCGATTTCAGCGCAGAGATGGATAGGGGGTATTACAGGACTCTAAGATCACATTACGACGAAGACACATGCAAGTTCAACAGTCAATACCGATTGCAGACCTGCTACGAGAGGAACAACAGAGCTTCACACGTAAACCACGTATTACTGTAAGCCTACGCGATGTGTGAATTTTGCGATAGACGCTAGTAATCTTTTATTTCATTGTTGCAGGCGTCTACGAAAGGAGGAAGAGTACCGCAGGAGACTAATACGGTTTCGGAAAGAGCTGCTGGAACTACAACACAGAATTCTAGTCTATTCGACCCGGAAGACCCTCGAACGCATGTCCCTCTGAATTCTTCCTCGGAAGGAGCCATTTACAGCGACAACTGGCGGATAAGCTGCGTACTAGGCGACATCGAGTGTTCGGAGGAATTCTACGGGATAATCCAGGGCACGTTCCCACAAGCCTTCGCTCATTACCTCGATCCGCTAGAGCTGCTGCTAGAATTTCCTTCGCCTATTTCGTTCGCCGCCTTGGCAGATTCGCTCAAAGACTACGTAGACAGCCTTGTGTTCGACATCGACCATGTTTGTAAAAATGGTACTGCTGAGCCGTAGGATGATGGATGCCGATAAACCGGACCTCGAAAGATGCGGTCTGATCCACTGCTCAGACTCCAATCGCGCGACTTGTAAAGAATGCGGATGGTGGAACTCTTCCGATACCACTCTACTACACGCGAGTAAAAATCACATCCTCTCGAGTCCGGAATGTAGTTTAGGCAAAGAAGTAATGGAATGCTACAGATTTTTTCAAGACGTCGCAGACGTCTCCGAAATAATCTTTGAAGAAACATTTGATAAGTGGCCTCATGAATCTCCTCGGGTGAACGACCTCGTAAAATCGGGGTTCTACTATACGGGTATACTAGACGTCACTGCATGTATCGAATGCGGCGTAGAGCTATACCAATGGAGAGTCGACGACGATCCAGATACCGAACATAGGAAGGCTTCGCCATATTGCCCGTTAGTAAATAGAAGAAGAAAAACTCGCAAGAGAATAAACCGAAGGTGATCGATGTAGGCTTCTTCATATTGTCAGTTGTTAAATAAAAAACTCTAAGGCTGTAATATTTAATCAATAAATGTACATATTAAAAATAACGTCTGTTCCTTTCAAAATCCTCATTTAACCTAGATATAAGCAGTGTCGCTCTCAGTGCAACGCACGATGAGCTTGAGAAGTGGTATAGCGCGAGCTTCACAAGCAAGCCCGCAGGAACTATTCCACCGTAAACGTAGAGCTGATACATGGTCAGAAAATTGAATGACTGAGTCATTTAAGAGCTGAAGAGGTAGAGGTGTAAAAGACACTAATCAGATTTATATTCTCTGTAAGTAAAGAATGTCATTATACAGCCAGACCTTATGGTGAATGATGTGATGGTATCATTTGCGGAGTGGAAGATATGTGATTTTCAGAGGGCTCGGCTTGCTGATAAGCATACTTTTCCACTCGGTGAGGAAGGCAACTGTAAAACATCTCACTCCTCGTTTTACTTAGTAAAACAGAAAAAAAGCTGCGCAGCTAGCAGGAATAAGCAGGAATAAGCTGCGCAGCTAGCAGGAATAAGCAGGAAAAAGCTGCGCAGCTAGCAGAAAAAAGCTGCGCAGCTAGCAGGAATAAGCAGGAAAAAGCTGCGCAGCTAGCAGGAATAAGCAGGAAAAAGCTGCGCAGCTAGCAGGAAAAAGCTGCGCAGCTAGCAGGAATAAGCAGGAAAAAGCTGCGCAGCTAGCAGGAATAAGCAGGAAAAAGCTGCGCAGCTAGCAGGAATAAGCAGGAAAAAGCTGCGCAGCTAGCAGGAATAAGCAGGAAAAAGCTGCGCAGCTAGCAGGAAAAAGCTGCGCAGCTAGCAGGAATAAGCAGGAAAAAGCTGCGCAGCTAGCAGGAACAAGCAGGAAAAAGCTGCGCAGCTAGCAGGAACAAGCAGGAAAAAGCAGGAAAAAGCTGCGCAGCTAGCAGGAATAAGCAGGAAAAAGCTGCGCAGCTAGCAGGAATAAGCAGGAAAAAGCTGCGCAGCTAGCAGGAAAAAGCTGCGCAGCTAGCAGGAATAAGCAGGAAAAAGCTGCGCAGCTAGCAGGAATAAGCAGGAAAAAGCTGCGCAGCTAGCAGGAAAAAGCTGCGCAGCTAGCAGGAAAAAGCTGCGCAGCTAGCAGGAATAAGCAGGAAAAAGCTGCGCAGCTAGCAGGAATAAGCAGGAAAAAGCTGCGCAGCTAGCAGGAAAAAGCAGGAAAAAGCTGCGCAGCTAGCAGGAATAAGCAGGAAAAAGCTGCGCAGCTAGCAGGAATAAGCAGGAAAAAGCTGCGCAGCTAGCAGGAAAAAGCAGGAAAAAGCTGCGCAGCTAGCAGGAATAAGCAGGAAAAAGCTGCGCAGCTAGCAGGAATAAGCAGGAAAAAGCTGCGCAGCTAGCAGGAATAAGCAGGAAAAAGCTGCGCAGCTAGCAGGAATAAGCAGGAAAAAGCTGCGCAGCTAGCAGGAATAAGCAGGAAAAAGCTGCGCAGCTAGCAGGAATAAGCAGGAAAAAGCTGCGCAGCTAGCAGGAAAAAGCTGCGCAGCTAGCAGGAATAAGCAGGAAAAAGCTGCGCAGCTAGCAGGAATAAGCAGGAAAAAGCTGCGCAGCTAGCAGGAAAAAGCTGCGCAGCTAGCAGGAATAAGCAGGAAAAAGCTGTACAGCTAGCAGGTAAAAGCCGTACAGTCGCCGGTCGTGTATTTATCGACGTCATTTGTTTTTGTCTTTACATACGACCGATAAGTGTGACATCTGCTTATTTGCAATTCTATACTTTTAATTTTAGGTTGATGTCACACATTCGGTTATTGTATTAAACTGCAGAATCGGTCTTTTGGTTGTATTACCGATAAGTGCGAAATCTGCTTAATTGTTTAGAACGTTGCATGTTGTTGTTACGGGACACGTTGCATGCGCGTGCCTTTCCGATGCAAGTTACTTAACGTACAAATAAACTGCAGATTCAGCGTTTCCATTGTATTTGAATATGCTCCAATTATCTGTATAAAAGCCCGACGTTTTCCCATCGAATCATACCATCAGTGCATGTTACCGTCAAAAAATATAAAAACTGTCAGTTATCATCATGTCATCGTTGATAGCGGTTATATTTTGCATGGTTCTCACCTCTGCAACGTCATTCATCTCTACTTCAACCATAGAATATCTACAAACGTACGGCTATCTCGCGACAGAGACAAACGCTTCATTCACAGATCCCGAAACCGTCAAAACCGCTTTGAAGCAATTCCAAGAATTTTACGAATTACCGAAAGATGGGGAGGAGAACGAGAACACTACCTGGTTGATGTCACAACCAAGGTGCGGCGTATTCGATTTAGCATCCGCCTATAAAACTGCACCGTATTCGTGGACAAAAAACAACTTATCATGGCATTACAGCCTGGCCACGCCGGAAATGGTAGCGGCTACCGAACGCGCGTTTGAAATCTGGATGAACTCGTCAGGACTAACATTCCACCAGAACAGCGAGAACCCAGATATTGTGATAACCAACGGCCGTACCCTTCATAGGTACAGTAAAAAAGTGAGCGGTATGTGTCCCATACGCTTCGACGGACGAGGCGGAACATTAGCACACGCATTTTTCCCCAATAGGGATAATAGTGTTGTAGAGATACACGTGGATGGAGACGAACAATGGGACTATAGTTTGGATCGATTGATTCCATCCGGCAGCAACTTTCTAGCGATGATGTTACATGAAATTGGACATGTGATAGGAATCGAACACTCTACCGATAGACGTGCTGTCATGTATGCGTTTTACAGAGGATACACCAGTCTAGCCGAGGATGATATCAATGCTATTCAAAGTCTTTACGGCAGACCTAGACCTCGAACAACACCCCCTACGACCGCTACTACAACAGACGTCACCACTGAATCAGGAAAAAACAGCACCACTCCTCCGCCGCCGAGTGAAGGCGCCGAACTTAAAACCTTCATTTGTCAGCACATCGACAATACGATGAAAATGGTCGTCATCAATAATAGGTTCTACATTCTACATGATAAACTTGTATGGTCATTAGACATCGATGGTGAGTTTCATCACTCGAAGAAACCATTGGTGCTAACCGACTAGTTAAAGTTTCTACCGACAAAGTTTAATATTACAGCGGTGTATCAAAGGCCAAACGGACTGGTAGTTATGCTAGTAGACGGGAAGACATTGTACGTATTTAATATGCATAACCTTCAACTGGATACTGGATATCCAGTATCGGCCGCGAGACAATTCGGCATACCAGAGTCAAGTGATATACACACTATTATCAATACGTACACAGGCAAGACGTACGTATTATACAATGATATATTCTATGCCGAAATAGACGAAAATGATTTCACCTCGCGCGAAGTGGGAATGATTACCAAAATATTTCCTGGTATACCACTCGGTCTAGACTCTGCTATGCGATACACAAACGGAATACTCTACTTCTTCAAAGGAAACCTCATGTACGAGTTTAGCGAATTTTCAGGTAAACTACTACGAGCCGGTAAGATCGACTAACTTTGTTCGGAGCGCAGCTTTTTCCTGCTTATTCCTGCTAGCTGCGCAGCTTTTTTCTGCTAGCTGCGCAGCTTTTTCCTGCTTATTCCTGCTAGCTGCGCAGCTTATTCCTGCTTATTCCTGCTAGCTGCGCAGCTTTTTTTCTGTTTTACTAAGTAAAACGAGGAGTGAGATGTTTTACAGTTGCCTTCCTCACCGAGTGGAAAAGTATGCTTATCAGCAAGCCGAGCCCTCTGAAAATCACATATCTTCCACTCCGCAAATGATACCATCACATCATTCACCATAAGGTCTGGCTGTATAATGACATTCTTTACTTACAGAGAATATAAATCTGATTAGTGTCTTTTACACCTCTACCTCTTCAGCTCTTAAATGACTCAGTCATTCAATTTTCTGACCATGTATCAGCTCTACGTTTACGGTGGAATAGTTCCTGCGGGCTTGCTTGTGAAGCTCGCGCTATACCACTTCTCAAGCTCATCGTGCGTTGCACTGAGAGCGACACTGCTTATATCTAGGTTAAATGAGGATTTTGAAAGGAACAGACGTTATTTTTAATATGTACATTTATTGATTAAATATTACAGCCTTAGAGTTTTTTATTTAACAACTGACAATATGAAGAAGCCTACATCGATCACCTTCGGTTTATTCTCTTGCGAGTTTTTCTTCTTCTATTTACTAACGGGCAATATGGCGAAGCCTTCCTATGTTCGGTATCTGGATCGTCGTCGACTCTCCATTGGTATAGCTCTACGCCGCATTCGATACATGCAGTGACGTCTAGTATACCCGTATAGTAGAACCCCGATTTTACGAGGTCGTTCACCCGAGGAGATTCATGAGGCCACTTATCAAATGTTTCTTCAAAGATTATTTCGGAGACGTCTGCGACGTCTTGAAAAAATCTGTAGCATTCCATTACTTCTTTGCCTAAACTACATTCCGGACTCGAGAGGATGTGATTTTTACTCGCGTGTAGTAGAGTGGTATCGGAAGAGTTCCACCATCCGCATTCTTTACAAGTCGCGCGATTGGAGTCTGAGCAGTGGATCAGACCGCATCTTTCGAGGTCCGGTTTATCGGCATCCATCATCCTACGGCTCAGCAGTACCATTTTTACAAACATGGTCGATGTCGAACACAAGGCTGTCTACGTAGTCTTTGAGCGAATCTGCCAAGGCGGCGAACGAAATAGGCGAAGGAAATTCTAGCAGCAGCTCTAGCGGATCGAGGTAATGAGCGAAGGCTTGTGGGAACGTGCCCTGGATTATCCCGTAGAATTCCTCCGAACACTCGATGTCGCCTAGTACGCAGCTTATCCGCCAGTTGTCGCTGTAAATGGCTCCTTCCGAGGAAGAATTCAGAGGGACATGCGTTCGAGGGTCTTCCGGGTCGAATAGACTAGAATTCTGTGTTGTAGTTCCAGCAGCTCTTTCCGAAACCGTATTAGTCTCCTGCGGTACTCTTCCTCCTTTCGTAGACGCCTGCAACAATGAAATAAAAGATTACTAGCGTCTATCGCAAAATTCACACATCGCGTAGGCTTACAGTAATACGTGGTTTACGTGTGAAGCTCTGTTGTTCCTCTCGTAGCAGGTCTGCAATCGGTATTGACTGTTGAACTTGCATGTGTCTTCGTCGTAATGTGATCTTAGAGTCCTGTAATACCCCCTATCCATCTCTGCGCTGAAATCGCAAGTCATATTGCCATTCTGTAACGACTATGAACAGTAACCTACTTACAGCTAATTTATATAATCTGTATATTTACATATGATTGGAGCTCTTCATCGCCATCCAATGGTAATTCGTCTAGGATCGCCCAGGAATACATACACTCCTTGGTGATGTGACGCGTCCATAAGTGTGGCTCTATATAATGCTCCTTGTTAAATATACACTTTATACGGTCAGGCCTCCCGTTCTCCTTCCAACAGTGGACGGTGTGTCGTATCAGGTCCTTGGGTGTGAACAGGTGATGCCTCCTGAACGGGCAATCAAGGTATCGGGTGCTGAATGCTGACATCCTGAAAATAAACCAAAATTTGCGTCGTCAACTCTAACCTGCAAATAATTCTGGTGTTGTAAATTTGGTTACAAGTTCTGTTTCCATCTTACCTTTCAATAGTTATCAACTGGTCGATGCCTCTCCGTTGGTCCGTCACCTTATTTTATATCCCCGCCTCGGATTCTGCAGGATGTCGCGACATCTCCTTCTCCCAATTCTCAGCCGACGGTGGCATCTGGATATGCATTAACTCGGCTTCGAACCGTATTCCCTGCCTGATGCTACAGTGTTTCTTCCAGGAATCGGGACACTCTTCCAGATGTCGCGACATCTCCTTCTCCTCGATGAGGTGGGTACAGTTGTATTTACATACAACCAAATCGGACTCACGGTGGTTACGGGAGCAACGGTACAGATGTCTCATCAGCCTGCCAGGTTCAATAACGTGCGACTTGTCATAGGGGCAAATAACCATATTGACCCTATGCAGACCGTCATGTCGACAAACAATTGTGTTATTGCTTTGGCTATTCATCCTGCAAGGCGATAAACAAAGAAGTTACGTTACCGTTTTTGCAATGATCATTAGGTTACATATTAATAGTTTACTAAACAAAACAGTCAAAATTTACGTCGACAACTCTAACCTGCAAATAATTATGGTGTTGTAAATTTAGTTACAAGTTCTGTTTCCATCTTACCTTTCAATAATTATCAACCGCTCGTTGCCTCTCCGTTGGTCCGTCAACTTATTTCTCGTCTCCGCCTAGGATTCTGAAACAAATAACACGTTGTAACAGCGGTCGTTCAGGATGTATTTACTTTTTTCGTATTGCTACACGATAAAACTACTAACCTCACAGGAAGATTGTTATATTTCCTTCAATCCGTTTCCTACACTTGGGACAATGCCGCAGCTGCGACCAACACACTGTGCATGTCACATGCCGGCATGGTAGCAGCACTCGGTTAGGTACTCTATCCAAACATACCGGACATCTGACTACGTTGGGATGGTTGTAGCAGGCTCTGCATAATGTAGGCGGCATAGGTGAGGGGGATGGAGAATGAGACGCATGTTGTGATGGTATCGATGGCGTTGGTGAAGCAGTATCAATGGAAAGTGTTGGTGATCCAAACGAAATGGGGTCCCTCTGGGTTGTCGGAGGAGGCACATCATGGTAGATGATTACTGTCTCCTCATCTTCCTCCATCCAATCCGGGTAGTTGGTCACAAACTCCAGCAAGGATGGAGAACCCCTACGCGATGTTTGAGGAACCTCTTCATTCGGATCGCCCCCCTCTAACAACCCGTCTATTTGGGCGGGTGTTAGGCCATTATGTTGTGACATCTCTATAACAAAATAGTTAAATACCGTATGTATTAAACAAAATAGCATAGAGATTTTTATTTTGAGATTGATGTGGCGCTACACTCACCTACTATCATGACGTAGATTTTGTATAGCAGGTAAAGCAGTACTATGAACAGTAACGCTATAACGCATAAGAATATTGTTATAGCGTAAATCATGCTGTCAACAGAAAATATAAAACGATTTTTAATACTACTACGTTCTAAGGTCAGCTAGTCAAAGTCTTAAGTTCTAGGTATAATTTTATTCCTATGTCGAACCGCCAAGTTCATAACATCTAAATCATTCTCCTTCTTCTCCTAGACCGGGTCTTCCTTGGGGTTGTAGATCGAAGGGAATCTAGGTATGCATGGAATTCCTCGTACAACCCCAGCTCCCGAAGGGTATGCATGTCTACCCATGCCGACATGCAATCCCCAGCCTCAGGCACGAAGAGGAGCGCCTTCATCTCCCCAGCCCAGATCCTATGTCCCCAAATCCTCCCTTGTATTTTTGGGAGCACTACCCTCAATGTCCGCATAATTGCTGTAAAACAAAAACGATGGTTCATCGTCTATCAAAGATCTCGACGGTACACTGGCATATAAATTGCCTCTCTTAGTTACTACAGTAAGTTCAAACTTTAAGTTTTAGGTATAATTATAGTAAAGGCTACTGATTAATAAATTTATTAGTATGATATAATATTCGGTATTACATACAATGCAAAACTAATCATATGTAGTTAGTACAAATATTGTATTTTAAAATAAGGCTAACCTTTAAATGAAGGCTTGTGCGTAACACTAGTTGTTGGCGGTGATGGTGGTAGCGGCGGTGGCGATGGTCAATTTTGTTGTTGTTGTTGGTGTTGATGGTGGTGATGGTGGTGGTAGCGGTGGTGGTGAGGTCGATTTTAAACTGAAACGTAACAAAAACAGAAACACGCATTAGAGACTCGTCAAGGGTTTCTAAATTAAATATTTACTCGGATTCGCTTTGCTAAACAAATATCCCTTTATTTTTAGTATGTAAATTATTATTCCAGTATAGTATTTATAATAAGACCAACCTTTAAATATGAGCTGTTGATCAAACAAATTGATTTTGTTGTTGTTGTTGTTGGTTGTTGTTGTTGCTGGTGGCGGATGGTATTTTAAACTAGAACAGAACAAAACCAGAAACACGCATTAGAGACTCGTTTTAATACCACTACGTTCTAAGTTCGACTAGTCAAGGTCTAAATTTAATAAGAAGATTTTAAGTTCAAATTTATTTACTTCTACGTTTAAGTCGGTATCGGTTGTTGTGTTGTTGCAGATTACAACAACAGACTAAATATTCAGTGAACGAGCGTTTTACATGCGTTAGTCAAAGTATTAATTTTATAAGAAGATTTTAAGTTCAAATTTATTTAATTCTACGTTTAAGTCGGTATCGGTTGTTGTGTTGTTGCAGATTACAACAACAGACTAAATATTCAGTGAACGAGCGTTTTACATACGTTACTAAACTACCGACATGCGGTTGGAACAATTTAATTTAGGTATGGAAATTGTTATTCCGTATTTATAATAGTAAACGCTGAAACTGGTGTTGTTCGGTTGTTGTTGTTGTACCAACAACGGCTAAAACTGGTGTTGTTGCTGTACCGGCAACGTGTTCTACGTCATAATTTTATAAACAGATTTTAGGTTTTAATTTTTATAAAAGATTCAAAGTGCATATTTCATAAAAGTGCTAAAGTCTTTTAAAATTTAAAAATATTTAAAGTTCAATTTGATTGCTTAAAGTAGAATAAAAACTCACCTTCAATTAGCGGTAGGTAGGTAGAGATGAATCAGAAGAACTGTGACGTCAGCAGACTGGCAGTGGATACTACTGGCAGTAGAGTTATGATTCGATGGGAAAATCGGCGCGCTTTTATACACATAATTCTCCTATGCTAATGCATTGGAAACGCTGAGTCAGCGGTTCTGTGTACATAATGAGAATAACAAGCGGTATGACGTCAACGGTTTTTTAAAAAATTGAAACAAACACCTTATCGCTGAGTCGACGGCCCGTGACTTTAACGGATGATATGTTGCATCATCTAGAAAAATTAATTGTAATAAACAGGTTGCATCATCCCGATCGATGGTCGGGCGCGTGCACAGATAAAAAACGGATGACGTCACTGCAAATAAACAAAGTAAACACGCTGAATCGTCTTTAATTGCAATAACAAGTTTTATGACGTCAATGAAAGGCACGCGCATGCAGCGTGACTCGTAACAAACAGCATGTGACATTGTCAAAATTAAAAGAATAGAGTTGCATCGTCTAGAAAAATTAATTGCAATAAACAAGTTGCATCATCCTGATCGATGGTCCGGCGCGTGCACAGATAAAAAACGGATGACGTCAATGCGAATAAACAAAGTATAGGGTGTTCCGAAACGAAATTTCCTAAATTTATATATTTTGGATCCCTAAAGAACCTAACGGTCGAAACCGGACGTAACGCGTTCCACGGAATGTCCTGATCCTGCGCGCACCTGAACCTCGACGATCCGAACGGCGGGTAACGGATGACGTCACTGCAAATAAACAAAGTAAACACGTTGCATCATCTTTAATTGCAATAACAAGTTGCATCATCTGAATCAATAGTCTGTCACGTGCATAGATAAAAAACGAATGACGTCAATGCTAATAAATTAAAGTAAACACGTTGCATCATCTTTAATTGCAATAACAAGTTGCATCATCCCGATCAATAGTCTGGCGCGTGCATAGATAAAAAACGAATGACGTCAATGAAAGGCGCGCGCATGCCACGTGACTCGTAACAACAACATGCGTCATTGCCAAAATTAAAAGAATAGAGTTGCAAATAAACAGATTTCATCGCCCTAATCATTAGTCTTCACCTCGTCGGGTAGTGATACGGATGTCCTGCGGGTGGTGCGACGAGTCTTGCGGTCCGTCCCGCGTTATTTTTTGACGGTAACATATTTCCTAAATTTATATATTTAGGGTCCCGAAAGAACCTAACGGTCGAAACCGGACGTAACGCGGTCTACGGAGCGTCCGGATCCTGCGCGCACCTGAACCTCGTTGATCCGACCCCCGGGTCACGTGTTACAAGCTATCTCAGGTTCCATCGGGGATACGGCTACGGATTAAGGCTTATCTTGTAGATCTCGATCTCCCGGTCACGTGGGTGCCGTCCGCATCAAAATCGGCCCAGCGGTTGCGGAGAAAATCGGGTTTGGAACTTTGCCAAATTTTTCGTGTGTGCGCGCGCGTGCGCGTTTTTTTTTTTTTTTTTTTTTGGGGGGGGGAGGCACGTGGCGGGTCAAGGTCAAGGTCAGGGGTCAAGGTCGTGCTAGAACCGGCGGGTCAAAGGTCAAGGTTGTGCTGGATCTCTCATTTTTACACTACTGCTGGCCATGTGATAAGAAACCGAACTATTTATTTTAGCTCTGCAACGAACAGATTGAGAGTGAATAATTTGACTCTCCGCCTCTCTGTTATGGGCAGATATTAAATTCAATGTACTAATTTTATAAAAAGCTGCCTCTAAGAAATGCACTTAGGTAATATTTACGTATGTAATTGTGTGGTTTAGGTTATCAGCCGGAATGATGATTTGAACCTCTAAAGACCGGCCGCATTGGCGTAGTTGGTAACGTGCTCGCCTCTAATCATGCAGACTTGGGTTCGAATCCCATTCAGGCACGGCATATTTTCATACGTTATAAAAAACATCATTTCATCCTTCACCGTCTGCATTAGCAGTAATTTGTAGCGTCACGCAAATAAATACAAATAAATATAACACAAAATTTAAATCTTAAGACGTTTAATTTAATAAATAAATAGATAATTGATGATTTTACAAAATGATGACTCTAATTTTAAATATTCTCAGGGTTTTTAAATATTATAATTGTTTATTGTTCTTTATTCATACATCTTAAATTATACAACAATGAAAAATTTTAATATTAAACAAATGACAATCGGAATTTTTAATAATTATATGGTAATACTGGACTTTTAAAATTAAATTTAGAATATTATTTAGATAATTTTGAATAAGTTAAATAAAAAAATATCAGTTAATTATTTACTTGAAATGTTATTTTTATTTGCCGGTTGAATTTAATAAAATTATGAATTACTGAAGCGAAGCTTTGTTCATTTTAGATGGCGTCTATAGAGATAACTTAATGATCTTGAATTTAAATATGAATTTTTCTTGATATATTGATAATTAATGTTTGTTAATTATATGAAAAATGTTGCTTACGTGTTTATCTTCTTACTGATACATATTTTGTTATACTTCCATCGGTCTTTTCTTATTAATTTTAATATTTAATTGGAGCACTTTCATATATGATGTTCACACCAAGCTTGTTTCTGGCCTAAAGCTCCACGAATCAATGGTTCAAGTTACCATATTAAATTTTAAATTTTGATTTTATATTTTAAAAATGTTCGTAAAATTCAAATCACTGTTTTAAAAGATATTATATATATTATTTCAGTTATTCATGTATTTATTTTAATTGTTTATCTTCATTTCGATTTTTAATTCACTTTTTATTACTTATAGATTAGTTGCACTTTTGAACCACGTAGTACTTCATTTTAATCTCGTTGTTGTTCGTAGTTATTATACATTTTTTTAAACTATTGAAGATTAAGTGATATTGAATATTAATTAACAAATAACTATTTATATTATAAATTTATTTATACTGTTTAAAAATAATAATAATAATAATATACACCAAATATTACTGGAGTTGTTAATTTTTAATTAAAAAAAATGTAGTGTATAACCTGCCTATGTGACCTTGTCCACTACTTAGAATATGGGTCAAGTTCACGCTACAAATTGCAGAACAGACGGACGTTAAACCAAAAAAAAAAAATATATATATATATACAGGGTGATTCACGAAGGTATGCAGAAACTTTAGGAGCTCATTGTACATGTAAATATAATGAAAAAAGTTTACATAAACATGGGTCTGAAAATGCTTCGTTTCCGAGTTACGGCTAGCGAAAGTTTCGCCCGGATTTCAGCTCACCAGCTGAAATGTGGTCTTCTTGGAATTCTGGTAAGGTAAATTAAAGGGGCGAAATCAATTATTTCTTATGGTTTGTGATCTGATAAATTGAATAAAACAGGTCCCAGAACTGTAACTTAAATAGTTTTTAAGAAAACTAGTGTCAAATGCAAAAAATGGAGTGAAAAACACATTTTTTCATCTTTGGGCAAGAATAACTTTTTTATTTCATCAAGAAACATTTAAAATTTTTGAATAAAACATGTATGTGTAGAAAATTTTATTCTGAACAAACAGGTGTAAATTAAGTACACAGAGAGCGAATCGATGTTTGATTAAATAAATTTGTATTCATAAGAGTATAAAGTAAAATTAACCGGAAAAACTAAGATGAAAAAATGTGTTTTTTTTCACTCCATTTTTTGCATTTGACACTGTTTTTCTCAAAAACTATTTAACTTACAATTCTGGGACCTGTCTTATTCAATTTATCAGGACAAAAACCAAAAGGAACGATTGAATTCGCCCCTTAATCTACCTTACCAGAATTTCAGGAAGACCTCATTTCACCTGGTGAGCTGAAATCCGGGCGAAATCATTCGCTAGCCATAACTCGGTAACGAAGCATTTCCGGACCCATGTTTATATAAACTTTTATCAGTATTTTTACACGTACTATGGGCTCCCAAAGTTTCTGCATATCTTCATGAATCACCCTGTATAATAAAAATAAAAGAACCTCTAGAAGCTGTACTAAGTAAAACGAAGAGAGAGTTAGTTTACCATGTTTTCCCCACTAAATGGTAAGGTATCCTTATCACCGAGCCAGGCCCTCTGAAAAGTATTTACCTTCCACTCTGCAAATGATACTTTCACTTCATTCACCACAGGGTCTGGCTGTATAATGATGAAATTCATTACTCTCAGAGGAGATAACTGTGACTAGTGTCTTTTACACCTTTTCCTCTTCTGTTGTCAAATGCTTCATTTATAACGGGTGTTTTATTAAGGACGCAACCCTGGTTATAAGAAGATAGAAGTAATACATCGATAAATTTTTTGTCCCCCAATCGGTATGTTGGCAACAGTGTACTCTAGATCAACTACCTAACACAGTTAAAATGTTCCAGTCAAGCATTAGTGTGGTTACAGCAGTCGTTTCGTTATATTGTGTCAGCAATAATGGTTGTTTCCACGGAAAAGATTGTGGTTTTTAACATAGGGTTACGTTCTTAATAAAACAGCCGTAGGGTGTTTTATTAAGAACGTAACCCTATATTAAATTATTTGACCGACAAATTTGAAATTTTGACACAACATAGCGAATTATATTCTTACAGCGTGTACGATTTTTTAAATTTTGAAAAATAGACTAGGCCGTGAGGGGATTGGGTGTTACTATCCATGTTGTTCAATGCCGGTCGTATTGGCGTAGTTGGTAACGTGTTCGCATCTCATCATGCGGTCTTAGGTTCGAATTCCATTCAGACCCGGCATATTTTCAAACATTAAAAAAAATAATTTCATTCTTCACCGTCTGCTTTAGCGGTAATTGCAGAACAGTCGGACGTTAAACAAAAAAAAAAGAATCCATGTTGTCAGGTTGTGTATGTGACATCCTGTCGGAACGTCTACCTGATGTAAGTAAGCGTCCACCCCCTCACGGCTCACGGTCAAGTCTATTTTTCAAAATTAAAAAAATTCCACCACAACGTTGGCTAATCAATATTTCATTTTAATACAATTTTTTTTTTTAATTCCTAATATGTGTACGTTGCAATCTGTTCAATTCAGAACAATAAGGAACCCTATGACCCAATGAGATGAGGATGTTGTGTATGACGTGTAAATGAGGTGTAGTCTTGTACAGACCCAGCTCGACCATTCCTGAGAGAGTATGGTCAATTGAACCCCAACCATCAAAGTACACCGGTAGCCACTGTCTAGCAATCAAATCCTTATAAAAGTAACTACCTTGACTAGGATTTGAACCAGGAACCTTCGTCTCCGAAAATCAGCTGTTAATCAGCTGATTTTGGCGACGACTTTACCTCTAGACCAACCCGGTGAGTTCTTTAATACATTTGTACTAAATTTTTACACTGAATAAAACGACAGTTTGCTCTTGCCGAACGATTGAGCGGTTACCAAGATATCAAGCGTTCAGAACATTGGTAATAAATAAAAATTTAAGTTACGTCCGACTTTGAAATTTGATACACTCTGTACGAATATAACTCAAAATTTCGTATTTAAATTTCAAGAAAATTAAAATTAAAGTTAAATTTTCAAATAAACCACCGGGTTGGTCTAGAGGTAAAGTTGTCGCCACGAGTCAGCTGTGTAACAGCTGATTTTCGGAGACGAAGGTCCCTGGTTCAAATCCTAGTAAAGGTATATACTTTTATACGGATTTGAATACTAAACAGTGGTTACCTGTGTACTTTGATGGTTGGGGTTCAATTAACCATACTCTCTTAGGAATGGTCGACCTGGGTCTGTAGAAGACTACACCTCATTTACATGTTATACACATCATCCTCATCTCATTGGGTCACGGGGTTGCTTATTGTTCTGAATTGAACAGATTGCAACGTACACAAATTAGGGAATATCTAAAAAAAAATTCAAACTTTTCGGTCAAATAATTAACGAGTTATACGCCTCTAAACGCATGAAATACTTTGCGGTAGCAAAAAAACTGGGTCTTTTGTCTTTCAACCGGGATATGACAATTTTAAAAAAGCATTAAATATATATTGTGACAGTATCAAAAAGGATGGTTTGCGAAGGTTCTAGTGTTTTCATGAAATGGTACAGAGTAGATAATAGAGTTGAAAAGGAATAATAGGACATAAGTGACAATAGAACAATAATGACAATAAATGTATCAAAAAATGGTAATAAAGGTTCATAAAAATTATTTAAAGGACACTGCGCTATTGTGTAGGATATAAGGTCGGGTACTGTCGACCTTTAACAACTTTTATTCTAACGGGTGATTCAAAAAGAGCGCCGGTTTTTAAACGGCTGGTAAATTTTTGTTTATCGGTTGGCAACATTGTTAGACCTCATTTCTATTTTGGAGAACATTCCGATTGACGATTCAGTTGTAGTTTCTCTTGTTCGCAGTGTAGTACTCTCGCAGTCTGTGTCTAACCATGGAGAAGTTTACTATTGCACAACGAGTGTTAATCGTCAAAACATTTTACCAGAGTGGAGAGAGTTATGCGGCTACTGTCAGGCGACTTCGCGGTGCTCTAGGACGTAATGAAGCACCGAATGAATCAACAGTTCGCAGGCTCATGAAAAAGTTTTTTGAGACGGGTTCAACAGTCGACCTTAAAAGTTCTGGACGTCGTCGTTCTGGCCGAACTGAGCAGAATGTTGCGTTGGTTCGTGACAGTGTGGCTGTTAGCCCAGCAAAATCAATACGTCGCCGTTCTCAACAATTGGGTTTACGATGTTCTTCTGTACGGAGAATTCTTCGGTACGATCTCCAATATCACCCGTATAAAATTCAGTTGACGCAACATTTGAAAGTGGCAGACCACCAGAAGAGACGACAGTTTGTTGACTGGGTATTGAGAAAACGGCAGGATGATGACACCTTCGCAAACAAAATTGACGCCTTGTGACTTTCATCTTTGGGGTCATCTGAAGTCATTGGTGTATGCCAATAAACCCCGAAACATCAATGACTTGAAGGAGGAAATTCGACGGGTTATTGGGCAAATGGAAGTCGAAACTTGTCGTGCAGTAATATCCAATTTCATGGACAGAGTTGATGCGTGCCAGCGCAGTAGAGGAGGACACATGCATGACATCATTTTTCATACATGAAATCGGAAGGTAAGATGAACTTGTTGATGTATTTATTTTCAGTTTTTCAATAAAATAAATCTCTTAATTTGATATATCAAAACCGGCGCTCTTTTTGAATCACTCTATATTTACAAAAGACCTATTGTTGACTTGTTTACGGTGGATTTTTCTAGCACTCACTTATAAAAGGTTATTTTTTTTGTACTTTATCATCTGCTTTTTCTGGAATGATCTTTTTAAATGAGTATATAAAGAGACCCCCGAACGCGGTTAGAGTCAGTATTTCGTTTGATCTTTGAAGAGTGGGTACGGTGCGTATTTACAGTTTACGTATCCGAGCATTGTAGTGATTCACGATTGTTATACTGCCTTTGTTTGTGTGCGTATTGTGTAAAGTCTTGTGTAAGTGTATTAAGTTCAGTTTTTGTGAATTCAGTGTCATTTTGTATGTGTAATCCTATAAAATCGATTGTAAGTAGGCTAAGAAAATTATTAAATTATTTATTGTTTATTATTTATTTTAAGTAAATTATTAAGTCATTTATTGTATTACTTTATTAAAATTAGTTAATTATTTATTATTTAATTATTTATTTATTAATTATTTATTATAAATTATTTTTTAAATTATTAATTTATTAATTTTTTAAATTATTTTTATTTATTATTTGTTAATTATTTATTTATTTTGTAATCTTTTAGTGTAATAAATATTTGTAATTGTAAACTCTACTGGATTAATTATTTAATAACCTAGATCCCGAAACGGACTTTAGCGATAAGTGTCACAATATAATTATTATAGGTGAACGTAGAATAAAATGAGCTAAATTTTGATGTAAAGTATATTGAAATCGGACTCATCGTTTTGGAGATGCAAGGGTTAAAATTTTATTTAATTATGAAACCCATAGAAGACACCAAACATATTATTTCAAACCTAATTTGTAATTGTGAAATTTTTAATAAAATTATTTGATCTGTTACTTAAAAATATATCTTAGCAATTTGATTTTATGATAATGAATCAATTTAACTTCTTAATTTGGCAATTTATGTTAATGTTTTGAAAGAAATTTAAGACCTTCTTAAGGTCATAAATTATGATTAAACTGGATTTAAAATACACATAATATATTATGTACAATAAAAATATAGATAGGTGAAAGAATTAGAGCAAACAGGGCATAATAAAATATAGAAAAATATTGCCTTGTAAATAGATTTAAATCTTAATAAAATCTGATTTTATATTTATTTCTTGTTATTTTATACAAATATACTATCAGTTTATTTCAAAATTTAAATAAAAATTAACATAAAATAAACAAACAAACAATTTAAATTATATTTAAATTAAGATAAAGAAATTATTAAGATATCCCTGGAAGAAAATGTCGCGTGGTTAAAACAAATTGTGAATTTTAACATTTCTTCATTTTAATGACAAGTAGGCTATACTTAAGTATATATACGTAGAATAGAATACAAGTAGGTGACTTGATTGACTGCTGTCTTGCTCCTGGTTTCATGCCCGCAAGTCAACATGACTTAACATCACGCTATTTCACATTACGGCCACACACATCGCCAGAGCGCTGCTGCACGTCATATCCTGTAACGTAACAAATTAATGTTAAGTGTAATATTGATGTAAAGCCAGAAGCAGCAAGTAATAATTTACAAAATCACATTAACTTTTTAAATTATTGGTTAAAAATCCGGAGGATCCAATTCAACGCTTCAAAATCAGTGCACGTCACCTTTTCTCTCCGGAAAGGCAAATGTCCTCAACTATTCCTCGACAATAAACCGATACCACAACGACAAAAAGTAAAATACCTTGGACTTCACCTTGACAAGAGACTCACCTGGGCGACTCATATAAAAACTAAAAGACTGACTTTGAACTCCAAATTAAAAGAACTATTTCGACTACTTGGACGCCGCTCTTCACTGACTCTAAAATCTAAACTATTACTATATAAAGTTTATCTCAAACCAATATGGACTTATGGACTACAAATTTATGGCACAGCTGAACCAAGCAACCTACAAAAATTACAAGCCTTTCAGTCAAAATTCCTACGTTTAATCGCCTGCGCACCTTTTTATGTCAACAACAAAATTCTACATGACGACCTTAATATTCCGTTCATAAGTGAAGTAGTTAAGTCTAGCTACAGTGTTTTTCACAGAAAATTGCATGATCACCCCAACGAACTGATCACCAAACTATCGGATGCATCACTACCAGGGAATCCGCAATGAAGGTTGAAACGTCAATGGGCCAGAGATATTCTATAAAGTGATTTATTTTATTTTTCTTTCTTCTTTTTTTCTTATGTTGTTATTTATCATTCTTGTATTATGAACTTTATTTCATAGAACATAAAATACCAATGGGTATCACTGTTCTTTTTCATTTATTTATTATTTTATTTCCTTGTCATCCTTTGTTTACTGTCATCTAATTTGCTCGTTGTATCTTAGTATAGGGTGATTCAAAAAGAGCGCCGGTTTTGATATATCAAATTAAGAGATTTATTTTATTGAAAAACTGAAAATAAATACATCAACAAGTTCATCTTACCTTCCGATTTCATGTATGAAAAATGATGTCATGCATGTGTCCTCCTCTACTGCGTTGGCACGCATCAACTCTGTCCATGAAATTGGATATTACTGCACGACAAGTTTCGACTTCCATTTGCCCGATAACCCATCGAATTTCCTCCTTCAAGTCATTGATGTTTCGGGGTTTATTGGCATACACTAATGACTTCAGATGACCCCAAAGATGAAAGTCACAAGGCGTCAAGTCACACGACCTTGGTGGCCATTGATGGTCGGAATTACGAGAAATGATGCGATCCTGGAACCGTTCACGGAGCAACAACATTGTTTCTCGTGCAGCAACTGAATTTTATACGGGTGATATTGGAGATCGTACCGAAAAATTCTCCGTACAGAAGAACATCGTAAACCCAATTGTTGAGAACGGTGACGTATTGATTTTGCTAGGCTAACAGCCACACTGTCACGAACCAACGCAACGTTCTGCTCAGTTCGGCCAGAACGACGACGTCCAGAACTTTTAAGGTCGACTGTTGAACCCGTCTCAAAAAACTTTTTCATGAGCCTGCGAACTGTTGATTCATTCGGTGCTTCATTACGTCCTAGAGTACCGCGAAGTCGCCTGACAGTAGCCGCATAACTCTCTCCACTCTGGTAAAATGTTTTGACGATTAACACTCGTTGTGCAATAGTAAACTTCTCCATGGTTAGACACAGACTGCGAGAGTACTACACTACGAACAAGAGAAACTACAACTGAGTCGTCAATCGGAATGTTCTCCGAAATAGAAATGAGGTCTAACAATGTTGCCAACCGATAAACAAAAGTTTACCAGCCGTTTAAAAACCGGCGCTCTTTTTGAATCACCCGTTATATAGTTGCAAATAAAAGTTATTAAAGTTAAAAAAAAAAGTGTAATATTGTCAGTTGATGAAAACATAAAAATTTTAAAGTAGAGCATGGGTTATCCGAACATCTATTAACCGAATGATTTGTTATTTGAGGATCCAAACTTTAATTTAATGTATATTTTTTAACATCTGATATATTTACAATCAGTTTACACTTTGAAGACTGACTTTTGTTTTTGTAGTTCTGTCCGTGGACTGCCATTTTTAGGGGATTTTAAAAAAATTGTAACAAATCAACCATTGGTCATAAATTCAGAAAGTAAAGATTAAATTAAAGATCATAATTAGTAGAATACTTTTCATTTTTTAAGATTAGGATTACTTACTTTATAATGATAAAGATACGAGGGTTATCCAGAAAATAACCTCCGTTTTGAAATAAAAAGTAAACGAGTGAAGATACAAAACCTTTTTTCTTTTTAATTTACGCCTCAATTGGAGCACTCAAGTCACTCATGGACATGCGTTCCTTGAGGAGTTAGTTGTTGCACCACACGGTTGTTTTCTTCGTTCCCACATCAATTTCATATTCCTTGACCTGGTGGCTCTCAATCTCTCTGCCACAGCTGCATTCGGCTGTCTTCTCTCTCTGAAAGGCAGTTGGGTTATCCTCTTTTCCCTTAGGATGGTCTTCTCTTCTCGTCTCTGGATCATTTCTTCATTTATATTCAAGTTCCCCATGTCTGACATGACTTCCTGTATCCATTTGTTTTGGATCTTATTCTTCATTTGGTAGTCAAGCAGCTGTTTAATGAGTCTTGAGTCAGGCAGTCTGCTAAGGTGGCCAAAGAAAGCGACTCTCCTCTTCCTCATTGTGTCCAATATCGGCTCAATATATCAATATCAACTTTATTATATACATATTAAAACTACAGTTTTCCTCTATTTTTCAACATAGTCGTTAAACAGATTCAAGCACTTGTCGTACCTTCGAACAGTCTTTGAAATACCCTCTGCATAAAAATCTGCCGGCTGTGAATGTAGCCAACTATTTACGGCGTTTTGAAGCTCTTCGTCATTGGCGAACCGCTGAGATTCAAGCCACCGCTTCATGTTCGGGAACAGGTGAAAGTCACTAGGAGCCAAGTCCGGGCTGTATGGGGGATAATCGAAAATGTCCCATTTAAACTTGGCCACAACTTCATTTGTTTTCTCGCCCTCATACAGCTCGAATAACAAATGAACTTTTGGCCAAGTTTAAATGGGACGTTTTCAATCATTCTCCATACAGCCCGGACTTGGCTCTTAGTGACTTTCACCTGTTCCCGAACATGAAGCGGTGGCTTGCATCTCAGCGGTTCGTCAATGACGAACAGCTTCAAAACGCCGTGAAAAGTTGGCTACATTCACAGGCGGCAGATTTTTATGCAGAGGGTATTTCAAAGACTGTTCCAAGGTAAAACTGTTTGGCGACTATGTCGAAAATAGAGAAAAACTGTAGTTTTAATATGTATATAATAAAGTTTTTGTATCTTCACTCGTTTACTTTTTATTTCAAAACGGAGGTTATCTTTTAGATAACCCTCGTATTTGACTGTAGCGAGGTACGTTTTCTTGAATTTAAAAAAAAATTTCACTGGATGATGATAATATGTAAGAATAATATAATTAATTATAGGCCTATAAGTTAAATTCTAACAAACGAATTACCTATTTCTAAATACCTATTTCTAACAACCAATTTACTTTTCTATTTCTTAAGTAAAATTTAAAAAAAACCAAGTATTATAATAACGAACTAATAACTAACAACAACGATTAAAAGTACCATCAGATCGTTTGCTCACGCTTATAACATCGATACTACCAAAGTCGATATATTCGATAATCTGACAACATTATGACTATGAGTGAACTCTATTAGATTCATAATGAACTAAATTAAGTGACAGTGTTGTTGTTTAGGTCAACAGCTGAAAGGCTGGTTTGAACCTCTAGAGGTTTTACTAAGTAAAACGAGGAGTGAGGTGGTTTACCATTGCCTTCCTCACTGAATGGAAAAGTATGCTTATCAGCATGCCGAGCCCTCTGAAAAGCACATATTTTCCACTCTGTAAATGACAACTTCACTTCATTCACCACAGGGTCTGGCTGTACAATGAAATTCATTACTTTCAGAGAAGATAACTCTGATTAGTGTCTTTTACACCTCTACCTCTTCTGTTCTAAAATGATTCAGTCATTTAATTGGCTGACCATGTGATAAGAAACAGAACTATTTATTTTAGCCTATTTATTTGATGGTTGCGTTCAATTAACTATACTATCTCAGGAATGGTCGGCCTGGGTCTATACAAGACTACACTTCATTTAAACATCATACGTATCATCGTCATTTCATTGAGCCATGGGGTTGCTTATTGTTCTGAATTGAACAGATTCCAACGTATATTAATATTAAAAAAAAATTATTTCTAAACTAGGTATAATCTAGTGTAATTTACGATATTAATTTTTACACTAGATTTCAGTTTTGCAATGTAACGATTTTTTTAAAAAGTAAATTCTTCACCACATATCTATCAGTAAAAGATGTATTTATTTAACCTGATTAACAAATCATATATATCAATATGTATTAAAAATAAATAAATTTTATATTTATCATTTTTACCTTATTAAGAATGTTTACCAATAAAATTGATAACGTTAAATTCATAACAAACCAACCTTGAACCAGAGAACTTGAGATTGAAAGTTGTTTTGCCCGATTTAATTTTAAAATTAATTTTATTTATTACCTGACCTGGCGTCATCGTAAAATTTATAATCTATTTTATTGACCTAGGATTAAAGTTTGCGTTGATTTTTGCCATTATCTAACAAGTTTAAATAAATATTCAACTTGTAAATAGAGTTTGGCATGTATGTAATTGAGTTCAATTTATTTTATGATCTCTGTTCGTACTTTATGGATTAGAAGATAGAAAATTTAAATTATTTTATAAAAATAAATCAACTGAATTGAAGCATAAATACAAAACAAATGTTTGTTACTAAATCCAGACTTAAATTTTTATATGAAAAGAATTTTTACTTGTCTTTCTCTTGCCTATATAAATATACAGTAAAATCTCACTAATTAAGACTAACTGGGGGGAAGTGAAGTCCGAATTATTGAAAGTCCGAATTATCGTGAATATTTGTTTACATCTAAAAATTGAATAATTTAGGCAATTAAAATTAAAAAATAAACGTTACTTGTCTGAAATATCGATGTTTAATTTAATTTTAATTTAATTTAATAAATTTAATTTTTAATTAATTTAATTTTAATTTACAGTACAGTATATTGAAAAACAACAAAGTTAAAAGTATAGAAATAAAAATATTTACGGCAGTAAAAATATTGTTAAATAATAAATGTCCAGTGTAAAATGATATTTAATTAAAACACTGTACTTACGTACCGATTATTTGGCACTTGTTGAAGTAGAGGGTTGACAAATATCCTCAGGGATCATTTGAGGTTGCTTAGAAAAAAACTTGTTATTTTTTCTGTGATTCTTTGCTACATTCTTTTCTTATAACTTGTTGGCGCATCTCTCTTAGGACAAGATAATAGTCATTGAATTCCGGATTGAAGTCTGCAAATTCAATAAGTTCGTCTATGGGATTTCTTACTTCACTAGCTTAAATTGTGGAACGTTTTCTTCACTGAGTAACCAATAATGTATTACAGGATGAAACACTTTTTATTAGACAGTTAAAAGCTATTATTTTTTAAAGTAGCACTTTATTAATTTTTAACTAAAAAACTTCTAAAAATATTAAAAAAGCTGCTCTTCTTGGAGTAGTCCGAAATATCGCGAATTCCGAATTAGTGAGGTTTTACTGTATATGAAGGAAAGTATTGTAGTAATGTTTTCTTGTCGATTT
Source organism: Catonia carolina (assembly GCA_035578175.1). Lineage (NCBI taxonomy): Eukaryota > Metazoa > Arthropoda > Insecta > Hemiptera > Achilidae > Catonia > Catonia carolina. The sequence continues at coordinate 4,323,543 of JAQMRL010000021.1, read as the reverse complement.
TTCGAAATCGAGTTTTCACTGGATATTATATTGTGATAATATGGAAGAAGATCATGTTCGCGAAAGTTCTAGTAAAATGGTAATTCATTCATAAAAATAGTTGTTGTTGTTTAGGTCATCAGCCAAAAGGCTGGTTTGAACCTGTAGAGGTTTTACTAAGTAAATCGAGGAGTGAGGTGGTTTACCATTGCCTTCCTCACTGAGTGGAAAAGTACACTTATCAGCATGCTGGGCCCTCTGAAAAGCATATATTTTCCACTCTGTAAATGACACTTTCACTTCATTCACCACAGGGTCTGGCTGTACAATGAAATTCATTACTTTCAGACGAGATAACTCTGATTAGTGTCTTTTACACCTCTACCTCTTCTGTTCTTAAATGATTCAGTCATTTAATTGGCTGACCATGTGATAAGAAACAGAACTATTTATTTTAGCCCTGCAACTAACAGAATGAGTGTAAATAATTTGACACTCCACCTGTCTGTTATGGGCAAATAAAAATAGTAAAGGAAGGATAATAGAATGAAAAAGTAACAATAAGGTGGCATATAAAGGGATGCCTATTCATGAAAGTTGTTTGAAAGGACTGCGCTATTGTGTCTATTGTTTTAAGGGACTATTTATGAAAGGGACTTGTAACACTTCCCATTACCAATAGATCTATTGTTACATGTTTATATCAGTTCATCAGTTTTGACTTTTCGAGAACTAATAAAACAGATTATTGATCGAATCTCTAAGTCTCTTTGAACCCCCCGTAAATAAATAGACCCCCGAGCGCGGTCAGTTAGTTAGTATCCGTTTGATCTTTGACGAGTGACTCTCGGGTGTTATATCAGGTTAACGGTTCCGAGGTATTGTTATACTGTCTTTATTTGTGTGTGTGTGTGTGTTTGTGTGTGTGTGTGTGTGCGCGCGCGCGCGCGCGTGTGTGTTGTAATATGACAAATTTGATGTACATCTGGAGTTGTTTATTTTTGTGTCTATTGAAATAAAAATAGATATCTCCAGCTGATTAAAATAAATACTTTAAAAATTATTTAATTTACATTAACAAAATTATTTAAAAGAATTATTTATTTGGTTACTAGGCAACTAAGAAGAAGAAAAGAAGATTTTGTAAATTATTTTAATGAGCGGTATAACATCAAACCGATAACATGAATTAATTTCACCGTCCCATTCGTTCTAAAAAATATATTAATATTAGAAGAGAATTTACTTAAAGTTAAAAAATATATAGTTATATAAGAAGGACGTTAAATGTTAATACATATATACATAATAGACAAAGACTTGTTGTTTTCGTATAAATAACAATTAGGTTACTGTGAAAATAAAATAATTTACTGATCATATGTTTATTCAAATGAACAAAATTATTGATGGTATATTAATGTGATAGCATACAAATTGAATAATAAACAATTAATACACTGATTATTATTACTTATGATAATTATTATTTAAAACGAGATTCAATAATTACACCACAAACATAACATACATGTTTGCATGATGATCATTTAGTAATGTTCAAGGATTTTAATTACATAACAGAAAGAATGATGATGGTAAATGTTTTAACTATACAATACAATATAATTTAATTAATATACAACAAATTTGGCATAACCTCGTGGAGGAACTGAGAGGAGTAATTTAATTATCTCTTACAAATTGGCCAATCCCTTGTGAGGAGTTATTTAGTTTTCTTTCAGTGTGTATCGTGTAAAGTTATTGTGTATCTATATTAAATTCAGTTTTGTGTATTCAGTTTTCATTTTGTATGTGTATTCTATAAAATTGATTGTAAGTAGTGCTAAGTAAATTATTAAGTTATTTATTGATTTTTATTTATTTTAAGTAAATTATTAAGTCATTTATTGTATTACTTCATGATAATTAGTTTAATTATTTATTTTGTAAATCTTTTAGTGTAATAAATATTTGTAATTGTAAACTTTAGTGTATTAATTATTTAATTACCTAGATCCCGAAACGGACCTTAGCGATAAGTTTCACAATATATTTTCAGTCCTTTCAGGAACGGAACATTGTACGAAGTTAAAACTTGAAACTTACGTTAAATATCACGAGAGAACGCAACAAAAACATTTTCATCAAAATTGGTCAACCGGAAGTAGTAGTTTATTAGTGTAATTTTTCACTTTTTTACGATTTCCTCAAAAGCGGCTTTTGCAATTTTTTTTAAATCGCCTCATTTAATAAATGTTTTATGTTCTACGAGAAAGGATAGACGCCATGTCTGCTAAAAATTCTTGGGGAGGCTGTGCACTCGTAGAAAAAAAATTGGGATTTTTATGATTGCAGCCTTAATATGTATTTTAGGGCATAAGTGTATATAATCAAAGTTGTAGAAAATTTAAGAACCTACAACTTTTATTTCAATCATTCCGTTGTTTAACGCTTAGTTTAGGGGTAAGTAGTGATTTTCTCTTTTTTTCCATGTAAATCTGTAAAAGAAATTTGGATTTTTTTAGGTTGCGGCATTTTACTACAAAAGTGTATATTATCAAATTTATAAAAAGTTAAAAGATGTACAACTTTTATTTATAATTTTTTTTCTACAGAGCCTAGTTTAGCGTTAAAGAGTGATTTTCCGTATTATTAAGCCAAACAGGTCGATTTTCATTTTCCGTCTTTCACTCATGATTCAAATTAGGTTATGTTTATTGAGGTTAGTTTTTTGTTTATTTCTAATGTTTTATTACTAGTGTTAGGTTATATTGTTCATTATTTGCATTGGCAAGAGAAAGTTGTGTGAGTGTTTCACACAAATCTTTTTTTGCCCATAACAGGTAGGCGGAGTGTTAAATTATTTTCACTTGATCTTCTACGTAGTTTCAAGGCTACAAAAAATAGTTTTGTTTCTTATCACATGGTCACCCAATTATAAACATGTCTGAACCATTTAATAACAGAAGAGTACAGATACAGTATAAAAGATACTTATCACAGTTATCTCCTCTGAAAATTAAATAAATTTAATTTCATTACACAACAAACCCACCTTGTTGGTCTAGAGGTAAAGTCGTCGCCTAAATCAGCTGTTCAACAGTTGATTTTCGGAGACGAAGGTTCCTGGTTCAAATCCTAGTAAAATTAATTACTTTTATACGGATTTGAATAATAAACGGTGGTTACTTTGATGGTGTACTTTGATCGTTGTGGTTTAATTAACCATACTATTTCAGGAATGGTCGGCCTGGGTCTGTACAAGACTACACCTAATTTACACGTCATACACATCATTCTCATCTGTTTGGGTCATGGGGTTGCTTATTGTTCTCAATTGAACAGATTGCAACCAACACAAATTAGGAATAAAATTTATACAACCAGACACTGTGGTTAATAAAGTGAAGGTGTCAGTTGCAAAGCGGAAACCAGATGTTTTTCAGACGGCCTGGCATGCTTATAAGTATTGTGATAATATCAAATAAGGGCATGGTTCGCGAAATTTTTAGCACTTCATTCATAAAATTGTAAAGAGTAGATAATATTTTATTTTTTTATTTTATTTTTTTTTTGGTTTAACGTCCGACTGTTCTGCAATTACTGCTATTGCAGACGGTGAAGGATGAAATGATTTTTTTGTAACGTATGAAAAGATGCCGTGCCTGAATGGGATTCGAACCCAAGACCGCATGATGAGAGGCGAGCACGTTACCAACTGCGCCAATGCGGCCGGCGAAGATAATAGAGTGGAAAAGTAACAATAAGGTGGCTATACGAGGTTTGTTCAAAAAATAACGGGAATTTTCGTTTTTTGAAAAAAATGCTTATTTATTCATTTACATTAATATTGTCGCCTTCAAAGTAGTCCCCTTTGCATGCAATACACTTGTGCCAACGCTTTTTCCAATCCTCGAAACACTACTGAAACTCGATATTTGTGATAGCTTTTAGCTCTTTCACCGATTCGCTTTTAATGTCATCTTTCTTGTAAAACGACGGCCTTTTAATGTTCTCTTTATTTTTGGAAATAGAAAAAAGTCACATGGAGCCATGTCTAGCGAATATGGAGGCTGGGGCATCGTTACAGTTTTGTTTTTGGCCAAAAATTCACGAACAAGCAATGAAGTGTGAGCAGGTGCATTATCGTGGTGCAAAAGCCATGAATTGTTTTGCCACAAATCTGGGCGTTTTTTTCGGATTGCTTCACGCAAACGTCGTTAAACTTGTAGGTAGTACTCCTTATTGATTGTTTGACCTTGTGGCAAGAATTCATGATGCACTATGCCATTAAAATCGAAGAACACATTGAGCATAACCTTCACATTCGACAGCACTTGTCGAACCTTTTTCGGTCTTGGCGATCCAGAATGCCTCCACTGGGACGATTGAGCCTTAGTTTCGACATCGTATCCGTAAACTCATGTTTCGTCACCTGTTATAACACGTTTGAGTAGATCCGCATCGTTGTCGACTTCATTTAGTGACTCCTGAGCAACTTCCATTCGCCGCTGTTTTTGTTCGAAATTCAACAATTTTGGAACAAATTCAACAATTTTGCTACCACACGTTTCATACCCAAAACATCCGAAAAAATTTCATGGCATGAGCCAATCGATATGCCAATATCATCACTGACTTCTCTGATTGTGATTCGGCAATCGTTCATAACCATTTCTTTCACTTTTTTCACGTTTTCATCGGTTGTTGATGTGCTTGGATGTCCGGGTCGTTCGTCATCTTCAACGTTTTCGCGGCCATCTTGGAAACGCTTATACCACTCGTAAATCCTTGTTTTACTCATAGCAGACTCACCATATGCCTTTGTTAACATTTCACACACTTTATTTCATTTTTCACGCAAAATTTAATACAAATTCTTTGATCCATTTTTTTTAACAAACAAAAATAGCTGTGCTCGAAAAACACGTCTAACCTTAGCGGCTTCCACTTAAGAACTAAGCAATGAATATTGTTGAAAATTTTATCGTACGTCAGGGGCATGTGTACCAACATAATAAAAAAAATAAATTTACAATTGGACTATCCAAACCCGCGAAATTTAAAAATTTCCGTTACTTTTTGAACACACCTCGTAAAGGGATGCCTATTCATAAAAATTGTTTAAAAGGACTGCGCTATTGTCTTTGTTGTACAACTAACGGGTGATTCAAAAAGAGCGCCGGTTTTTAAACGGCTGGTAAATTTTTGTTTATCGGTTGGCAACATTGTTAGACCTCATTTCTATTTCGGAGAACATTCCGATTGACGATTCAGTTGTAGTTTCTCTTGTTCGCAGTGTAGTACTCTCGCAGTCTGTGTCTAACCATGGAGAAGTTTACTATTGCACAACGAGTGTTAATCGTCAAAACATTTTACCAGAGTGGAGAGAGTTATGCGGCTACTGTCAGGCGACTTCGCGGTACTCTAGGACGTAATGAAGCACCGAATGAATCAACAGTTCGCAGGCTCATGAAAATGTTTTTTGAGACGGGTTCAACAGTCGACCTTAAAAGTTCTGGACGTCGTCGTTCTGGCCGAACTGAGCAGAACGTTGCGTTGGTTCGTGACAGTGTGGCTGTTAGCCCAGCAAAATCAATACGTCGCCGTTCTCAACAATTGGGTTTACGATGTTCTTCTGTACGGAGAATTCTTCGGTACGATCTCCAATATCACCCGTATAAAATTCAGTTGACGCAACATTTGAAAGTGGCAGACCACCAGAAGAGACGACAGTTTGTTGGCTGGGTATTGAGAAAACGGCAGGATGATGACACCTTCGCAAACAAAATTGACGCCTTGTGACTTTCATCTTTGGGGTCATCTGAAGTCATTGGTGTATGCCAATAAACCCCGAAACATCAATGACTTGAAGGAGGAAATTCGACGGGTTATCGGGCAAATGGAAGTCGAAACTTGTCGTGCAGTAATATCCAATTTCATGGACAGAGTTGATGCGTGCCAACGCAGTAGAGGAGGACACATGCATGACATCATTTTTCATACATGAAATCGGAAGGTAAGATGAACTTGTTGATGTATTTATTTTCAGTTTTTCAATAAAATAAATCTCTTAATTTGATATATCAAAACCGGCGCTCTTTTTGAATCACCCTATACTTATGAAGAGTCGGCTGATTACCTGTTACAACTTTTATCTATTTACAATAGATCTATTTACTGAATCCTGAATCCTGGTTGAGAGAGCTGAGAAGCCTTATGATGGCGACATCGTGTTAGGAACACCTGGTCGCTCGGAGAACAATTTTACTGAATAATTGCAACCTCATGAAATTTAGAGGGAATTTTATACTATTTACTTGTTTACAATAGTTAAGACTTTTCCAGTAAAAAGGGTTTTTGTACTTTATTATTTTCATGGAATCTCTCTGCCACTGTGGAATTATCTTTTTGATCGAATTTCTGTGTCCTTCGAGAAACCTCTTTCATCTAACCTATATAAAGAAAGCCCCAGGTGCGGTCGAGAGTTAGAATTCGTTTAATCTTCGACGAGTGTTTACTACGTGTGTTAGAAGGTAACTCGGTTAGAACAGGTCAACGGGGGGGGGGGAGGGGTTTCCGAAGCATTGTTATTCAGTCGTATTGTATTTGTGTATATTGTATTCAGTTTTATTGTGAATGTGCATTCTATATAATTTTGTTTGTAAGTAGTATTAAGTAAATTATTAAGTTATTTATTGTATTACTTCATTATAATTAGTTTATTATTTATTCTGTAAATATTTTAGTTGTTATAAATATTTGTAATTTTAAACTTTAGTGTATTAATTATGTAATTACCTAGATCCCGAAACGGACCTTAGCAATAAGTATCACAGTATACTTTTCCACTCGGTGAAGAAGGCAATATTAAACCACCTCCCATTTTGTTTTACTTAGTAACGAGGTTCAAACCAGCTTTTCGGCTGATGACCTAAACAACATGAATATCATATAACTTTATGCATTTATTTTGCTCTGGAATTTATTTATTTCACAAAAAAATCAAGTCTTTTGATCTAAATAATTAATCTTGTACTAAACACTAAAAAATATATTGAACAACTTTTTAAAATTGATGAACAGAAAACATAAAAAGTTTAATAAAATTGTGAACATAAAATAATATTAAAGATAGAATAAAATTTACTCTGCCGGCATTTAATTCATCAAAGGAATGAGGAAGGTCGATGCTTCTGATCCATATTAAAACGATTTAAAAAGTTTTAGTCTGTACCTGTCATATATACTTCAATCATGAGAAGATAACACGATTAAATTCGATGCAACTTTGAAAAAAACACATTAAAAAATCAAAACATTTCCTTTAAAGCTGTTTGTTATGTTTTTAATAGCAACTCGTACATCTTACACTGAAACACACTTCTTTTATAACTTGATAGACAACTTTTTTAAAAGATAAAGATGACATGGCAAATATATCTGAATTTCTTATTCCAGTTTTTTCAATGATTTTTATTTACTGATTGCAATTTATTTTCAAACTTTTATTGGTAATTTTATAAAAACAAATAATATTTATTATATGATTCATTCTGAAATGGCACTGGCAGTCTAACTTTATATTTAATTTTCTGTATAACAAATGAATTCGTCAATAATTTTATTTTTACCGTCCTTCTATAAAAATATGGCTTGTTTGCCCTATTTGATGTAAACGTTGTAGGTTTTTAAATTTTCTACAACTTTTTTAGGGCACTTATGCCCTAAAATGAATATTCAGGCCGCAATCTTAAAAACACCATTTTTTCTACCAAAGCACAGCCTCCCCAATAATTTTAGCAGACATGGCACCTACCCTTTCTTGAAGAGTATAAAAAATACAGTAAATGAAACGATTTTTAAAACAATCGTAGGAGCTGTTTTTGAGAAAATCGCAAAAAAGTGAAAAATTACACATCTGGTTGACCGATTTTGATGAAAATGTTCGTGTTGGGTCCTCTTGTAGTATAGATACTGAAGTCACGAGATTGCCTTTTGCGTATGTATGGGCTGTGAGGAAGGAAAGTGAAATATTTGCAGTGCTGCCAACCTCAACAGTGAAACACTACTCGTACATTTCACTACCGTATAGTTTCTAGATACATTTTGTAAGCTGTGGTTTATTCCGAGAAAATGTTTTCTTCATAAACCTTATAAATAAATAAATATGACCTGTAATATTGCTTAATTACATGACTAGAAATGTTTGATTTACTGTAATAATTACAAATGAATCGCCTTCTTTACTATTGCTGTCATCGACGTTTTCATTATCAGTCTCTCTAGTATCTACCTAACCGTTTTCTTTTTTTACCAGTGTCAACAAAACTTTTAAAAAATAGCTTCTTCATGTCCTTGATTTCCTTTTTACTTTCTCTTGCCTATATGAATATATAGGAAGGAAAGTATTGTTTTCATGTCGATTTTTCGAAATCGAGTTTTCACCGGATCTATACGTTTTCAGACCCCCTGAACCCAAAAAACATGTTTTTAGCGATTGGTCTGTGTGTGTGTGTGTGTGTATGTGTGTGTGTGTCTGTGTGTGAACAGAATATCTCAAGAACGAAACATTGTACGAACTTGAAACTTGAAACTTAAGTTACATACCACTACCGGACGCGACACGAACATTTTCATCAAAATCGGTCAACCGGAAGTAGTAGTTTATTCGTATAATTTTTTAGTTTTTTGCGATTTTCTCAAAAACTGGTCCTACGATTTTTTTTAAAATCGCCTATTTTACTCAATTTTTTATTCTCTACAAGATAGGGTAGGCGCCATGTTTGCTGAAATTCTCGGTAAGGCTGTTTTCACGTAAAAACGTTGTTTTTTTAAGATTACGGCTTTAATATAAATTTTAGCGCAAAAACTTATATAATAAAAGTTGTAGAGAATTTAAAAACCTACAACTTTTATTTCAAACATTTTTTTGTATAACGCTTAGTTTAGCGGTAATTAGCGATTTTCTGTTTTTTTTCTCACGAAAACGTGAGAAAAATCGATTTTTTTAACATTTCGGTCTTAGTATGCATTTTACGACAAAAGTGTATATAATTAAATTTATAGAAAATTAAAAGATCTACAACTTTTGTTTAGAGCATTTTTCTCTACAGAGCCTAGTTTAGCGTGAAAGCGTGATTTTCCGTATTTTTAAGCCAAACTGAGTTCGATTGTCATTTTGCGTCATTCACTCATGATTAAAATAAGGTTATGTTTTTGAGGTTAGTTTTTGTTCATTTCTAATGTTTTAACACTAATGTTAGGTTTATTGTTAATTATTTGCATTGTCAAGAGAAAGTTGTGTGAGTGTTTCACACCAGATTTTTTATTTTTCGAATTGTGGAAAGAGAAACATGACAGTATTCAGCCTCTCGCTCACGGCTTTTGTTAAGAGGCACGGATTGGCATTTTTGTTTAGCTTCAACTTCACAACATTTTATTACATTGCGTTCAGCACTGAGAATAATTCGACCACGTTTTCGAGAAACCGACATTTGTGTTTACGGTAACAAACAGTTATATTCGTACAGTTAACCTACAAAAGGTTCCGCGATATACTGTATATGCTCTGGGTATAATATAAGTTGTTATGTTTGTCGTACTGAAATTAAAGCAGTCGCGCATGCGCACTGATGCTTTTCCCCCCTTACCCCTCGTTGCAAACAAGGGCAAACTCGTGACTCAAGCGACTATATCTAACCTAAGTTTAAAATTTCAACTTCGTACGAACTTGAAACGGTGACAGTGATAGTGATAGTAAAGAAGGCGATTAATTCGTAGAAAATTTGTTCCAATGAAATAAGGTAATTAGGTAATATTAGGCCTACAGTAAATCAAACATATCTAGTCATGTAACTAAGCTATAGGCAATATAACAGGTCATATTTATTTCTTATAAGGTTTATGAAGAAAACATTTTCTCGGAATAAACCACAACTTAAAAATCTGGTGTGAAACACTCACACAACTTTCTCTTGCCAATGCAAATAATTAATAATAAACCTAACATTATTAATAAAATATTAGAAATAAACAAAACAACTGACCTCAAAAACATAACCTTATTTTAATCATGAGTGAATGACGCAAAATGACAATCGAACTCAGTTTGGCTTAAAAATACGGAAAATCACGCTTTCACGCTTAACTAGGCTCTGTAGAGAAAAATGCTCTAAACAAAAGTTGTAGATCTTTTAATTTTCTATAAATTTAATTATATACACTTTTGTCGTAAAATGCATACTAAGGCCGAAATCTTTAAAAAATCGATTTTTCTCACGTTTTCGTGAGAAAAAAAAACAGAAAATCGCAAATTACCGCTAAACTAAGCGTTATACAAAAAAATGTTTGAAATAAAAGTTGTAGAATTTTACATTCTCTACAACTTTTATTATATAACGTTTTGCGCTAAAATGCATATTAAAGCCGCAATCTTAAAAAGAAAATGTTTTTACGTAAAAACAGCCTCAAGCAGAATTTCAGCAAACATGGCGCCTACCCTATATTGTAGAGCATAAATAATGTAGTAAACCAGTTGATTTTAAAAATCGTAGGACTAGTTTTTGAGAAAATTGCAAAAAAGTGAAAAATTATACGAATAAACTACTACTTCCGGTTGACCGATTTTGATGAAAATGTTCGTGTCGGGTCCGGTAGTAATATGTAACTTAAGTTTCAAGTTTCAAGTTCGTACGATGTTCCGTTCTTGAGATATTCTGTTCACACACACACACACACACACTCACACACACACACACACACACACACACACACACACACACACACACACAGACACACACACAGACCAATCGCTAAAAACATGTTTTTTGGGTTCAGGGGGTCTGAAAACGTATAGATCCGGTGAAAACTCGATTTCGAAAAATCGACAAAAAAACAATACTTTCCTTCCTATATATTCATACAGACAAGAGAAAGTAAAAATGTATCTAGAAACTGCACGGTAGTGAAATGTACGAGTAGTGTTTGACTGATGAGGTTGGCAGCACTGTCTAATTTTCACTTCCCTTCCTCACAGTCCATCCATACCCAAAAGGCAATCTCGTGACTTCATTACCTATAACCATTGTTTCTAAAGCTTCTCTCTCAACTTCCTATAGCCAAATGATATGAACAATGGCATAACTTAAGGCGAGACTGCATGACGGTTTTAACTGAAAAATTTCGAAATTTCGGTTCTTCATGTTATTCAATAGTTCAGACCGAGATCAACCACAAAAACATTATATTACAGGCAAAAATTAAGTTTTTAGGAGGTTTACCCAGAAAAACTATCGTGTCACCAAGAACGAATATTTTTCATAATTTTATACCAATCGTTTTAGAGCAACGGTTCCCAAAGTGGGGGGCGCCCCCCCCAAGGGAGGCGTGAAGACACGTCAAGGGGGCGCGGGACTTCGAGATAGCTTTACCCTCCATAACGGATCCTTTCAGTGTCAACATAGACTTCCTGCCTGAATTACTTAAAAAACAAGTTTTAGAAATAAAAAATGTTTCTGCTGCGAAAAACGATTTCGATAAAATTGACAAAACATCACTTTGGGTTAAGTATTACCAAGTGTACCCCATTATATAACAGCAAGCGGCAGTAATTATCTTTATCAAGCACCTATCTGTACGAAAAAGTGTTTTCAGCACATGTTACAATAAAACAAAGCATCGTTGCAATGTTGGTTTTATCAATGATTTACGTTGTGCACTTTCCAATAATCAACCTTTTAAAAACAAAAAAATTGCAAGGTCATCCATCCACTGATTTATTTTGTCTCTTGTTAAAATTAAATTACAACTTCTAATGCTATAAAAAATTAAAAAATAAATGTATGGTTATTCAATGTAATACGTGATTTTTCATTGTCCAATAAAATTCTGTAAGGGGGCGTGAGAAGTTTTCTTTTTGGCAAGAGGGGGCGTAAAATATAGAAGTTTGGGAACCGCTGTTTTAGAGCAAAGGGAATTTTAATTTTTTTTAAAATATCTGCATTATTGTTTTTTAATTCTCTCAGCTGTTGGTTCAGCTTTCTAACCAAAAATGTTGATAAGAAATTTACTTGTTTCTATACGTTATGTTTTTGATTTGTGCCTTTTTATGTTTTTGTCCGTTCCCGTAAATTTAGATTTTTAACATTTAGGCTAACCCACCGGGTTTATCTAGAGGTAAAGTCGTCGCAAAAATCAGCTGTTTAACAGCTGATTTTCGGAGACGAAGGTTCCTGGTTCAAATCCTAGTAAAGGTAGTTACTTTTATACGGATTTGAATACTAGACAGTGGTTACCGGTGTACTTTGATGGTTGTGATTTAATTAATCATACTCTCTCAGTAATGGTCGGCCTGAGTCTGTACAAGACTACACCTCATTTACACGTCATACACATCATCCTCATCTCATTGGGTCATGGGGTTGCTTATTGTTCTCAAAATTGAACAGATTGCAACGTACACATATTAGAGATTAAGAAAAAAGGTTTAGGTACATTTTTCTCGGAAACGATTAAATATACCAGGCTGAAATTTTTACCAGTTATTTATCTTGTACATTTACATATTCGGGCACTTTTATGACTTCCTCAAAAGCCACAAAAATTATTAATATGTAAAATACCGTAAAAAAATCTGGTGTGAAACACTCACACAACTTTCTCTTGCCAATGCAAATAATTAACAATAATCCTAACATTAGTAATAAAACATTAGAAATAAACAAAAACTAACCTCTAAAAATATAACCTTATTTTAATAATGACTGGAAGACGCAAAATGAAAATCGAACTTAGTTCGGCTTAAAAATACGGAAAATCACTCTTTCACACTAAATTAAGCCCTGCAGAAAAAATGCTTTAAATAAAAGTTTTAGATCTTTTAATTTTCTATAAATTTTATTATATACACTTTTGTCGTAAAAAGCATACTAAGGCCGAAATATAAAAAAACGATTTTTCACACGGTTTCGTGAGAAAAAAAACAGAAAATTGCTAATTACTGCTAAACTAAGCGTTATACAAAAAAAAGTTTGAAATAAAAGTTGTAGGTTTTTAAATTCTCTACAATTTTTATTATATAAATTGTTGCGCTAAAATGCATATTAAAGCCGTAATGTTAAAAAAAACAACGTTTTTACGAGAAAACACCCTCACCAAGAATTTCAGAAAACATGGCGCCTATCCTATCTTGTAGAAAATAAAAAATTGAGTAAAGTAGGCGATTTAAAAAAAAATCGTAGGACCAGTTTTTGAGAAAATTGCAAAAAAGTGAAAAATTATACGAATAAACTACTACTTCCGGTTGACCGATTTTGATGAAAATGTTCGTGTCGGGTCCGGTAGTGGTATGCAACTTAAGTTTAAAGTTCGTACGATGTTCCGTTCTTGAGATATTCTGTTCACACACACACACACACACACACACACACACACACACACACACACACACACACACACACACACACACACACACACACACACTCGCTCGCTCGCTCGCTCGCACGCGCGCGCACACACACACACACATACATACACACACACAAACATACACACGCGCGCGCGCGCACACACACACACACACACACACACACACACACACACACAGACACACATACACACGCACACGCACACACACACACACACACACACACAGACACACACACACAGACCAATCGCTAAAAACATGTTTTTTGGGTTCAGGGGGTCTGAAAACGTATAGATCCGGTGAAAACTCGATTTCTTAAAATCGACATGAAAACAATACTTTCCTTCCTATATATTCATATAGGCAAGAGAAAGTAAAAATAGCAAATTTAACATTGATGGGATACAAAGTAAAGTAATCCCTTAAACAAAAACAAAAAGAGATATATTAATTAGTATAATTTATAATAATATATATTTATAAACATCAAACCATTAAAACTAAAAGAATAAATGTTTAACCATGAACTCAAAATGTCCATTAGATAACAATTTTACTAACTTAAAGTACAACTTTTTGTTTAGTAATTGTAGATAATCAAATGAAGAATATATTATTTTGCCAGAGGCTTTAAGAAATTTAAAATTTGACACAATTGGCCTACTTAAATTCGAATTTCGTATCACTACCTTAATAATTTATATTGACAACTGTTTAAAAAATATATATATAACGGGTGTTTCAAAAAGGACTCACTTCGAAGTTAAAGGGTTAATATTTTCTGCATAGGGAATATTTTTTCCCCCAAATAACAGTTGGCACTACCGTACTCAATGTTGACCCATTGTCTATTACTGACATGATCTAGTGCTATCCAAGTATTCATTTGTGTCTGTAGTGTCTGTATAAGTTCAAACATGGTTTTTTCAAAGGATGAACGTGTTTTTATTATTGAAAGTTATTGCGCATATAAATCTTATGAACGAGTGAAAGACGAGTTCCTGTTAAAATTTCCTAACTCTGATGTACCTAATAACACCACAATATCGCGTCTGATTAATAAATTTCGTGAGACTGGCAGTGTACAGGATCGGAAAAGCACAGGTCGACCATCAGTGTTAACAGAACAAGTTTTGGACGATGTGAAACAACATTTGACTACCTCACCCGGCAAATCACTTAGAAAGTTATCTTCACAGGCTGGATTATCACTATCTTCCACTTTAAGGGCTACAAAAAAATCCTTACCGCATCGGTGTTGTTTATGAACTGGAAGAAGTTGACCATGGGAAACGTATACAGTATTGTCGTTGGATACGTTCTCTTGTTAATGACAACGGTGTTGAAATATTGGATCGTGTTTAGTTCAGTGACGAAGCATGGTTACACTTGGATGGTTACATCAACAGGCACAACTGCCGAATATGGAGCGCTCATAATCCTCACACATTTCATGAACGTCCACTACACGCACGTAAAATTGGTGTTTGGTGTGCGACCTCTTGGCGTCGTATTGTTGGGCTCTTTATTTTTTGACACATCTGTAGATGGTGTGGTGTACCGCAACTTAATTGAAAAATTTATAGCGTTGTTAGAATTACACGATCGAGATTGTTGGTTTCAGCAGGATAACGCAACGTGCCATACTTCTGCTGAAACGCTGAATATGTTACGAGAATTTTTTGGCCATCGTGTGATATTAAAAGGATTGTGGCCACCAAGATCCCCAGATCTTACTCCTGCGGATTTTTTTCTTTGGGGGAATTTAAAGAGTAAGGTTTTTAAAAACAATCCTCATACAATTGAAGAATTGAAAGCTAATATTGAAAGTGAGATTACAAACATTAATGAGCAAACACTACGAAAAGTGGCTGCAAATGTTATGAAACGTGTCCGAACTTGCATTACAAGCGGAGGAAGTCATTTTGAACATTTATTGTGAAGTTTTAAAGGTAATCTGAATGTTGTTGTTGTTTAGGTCATCAGCCGAAAGGCTCGTTTGAACCTCTAGAGGTTTTACTAAGTAAATCAAGAAGTGAGGTGGTTTACATTTGCCTTCCTCACTGAGTGAAAAAGTATGCTTATCAGCATGCTAGGCCCTCTGAAAAGTACATATTTTCCACTCTGCAAATGACACCTTCACTTCATTTACCACAGGGTCTGGCTGTATAATGAAATTCATTACTTTCAGAGGAGACAACTCTGATTATTGTCTTTTGCACCTCTACCTCTTCTGTTCTTAAATGATTCAGTCATTTAATTGACTGACCATGTGATAAGAAACAGAACTATTTATTTTAGCCTTGAAACGGACAAATTAAGTGTAAATCTGAATGTTATAAAGGTAATAATTTCATTCCGTATAATTTGTAATTACTTAATGTAATAAATTAGCGTTCTCAAATTCGAAGTGCGTCCTTTTTGAAACACCCGCTATTTCATGACTATTTCAAACCACCCGCTCATTATCGGATTTTAAAATAAAATAAAACAGATTCTGCGGTTACATCATTTGTAATTTCTTTATATCTTAGTATACTGTACTTTTATCATATGCTACGTTATCCCATTGGCGTTTTTTACAATATTAGTAGGTTAAATATGTACATGTATTTTATGTATTTCATAAACGAAGACTGGTCTTTAAATCTTAATAATTTATGTATCAAAACATTAATTAAAAATTTAAGTAATAAGTTACAAATTTTTATAACACTTCTTTTTGATCTCAACGGAAAAAGAAAGCCGTACAAATTATTTTAACATGTGCATCTGTCTGTGACGTCGTAGCTCCGTACCGAATGAACCGATTTGGATTTAGTTTTTTACTTTTTCTTGTCTATCTCTAATATATAAAATTCTCGTGTCACAGTGTTAGTTGTCATACTCCTCCGAAACGGCTTAACCGATTTTAATGAAATTTTATATCTACACTTGGTAGGTCTGAGAATAGGTTTTTATATATTTTTTATACCCTTAAGTGATAAGGGTGGTCCACCCCATCATTTTTGAAGAGCATCATTATTGAAGAAGTAAAGACCAATGACTCCACCAGCCCATAAAGCACACCAAACAGTCACTTTTTCTGGATGTAAAGGCTTCTCAGCAATATAACGAGGATTACCTTCACTCCAAATGCGGCAGTTTTATTTATTCACGTAGCCATTCAACCAAAAATGGGCTTCATCACTGAACAAAATTTTCACATGAAAAACGGGATCAACAGCGATAAGTTTCACGAAACAAACCATGATTTTCAAAATAAATCTGCACAATTTGCAAGCGTTGTTCAGGCGTCAGTCTATTCATTATAAAATGGCAAACCAAACTGAACATAAATTACAAAACAGTTTTCAAAATGGCCGCCATGGAAATCAGTACTGCCAACTTAAAGTTCTATACCTCTAAAAAAACACCCTTTATAATTGTAACATGTTTCCCGGGTTACCAACGCTTTGTTGTAGGATTTTTCAGTGATTAGACTGTCATCTGAAGACGCCTGATCACACCCTGGGTTCAATTTGGAGACCCAACTCCTAGGTTCTTACGATCTGATCACCTGTTGTTGTTTAGGTTATCACCCGAAAGGCTGGTTTGAACCCGTAGAGGTTTTACTAAGTAAAACGAAGAGTGAGGTGATTTACCAGGCCTTCCTCACTGAGTGGAAAAGAATGCTTATCAGCATGCCGGGCCCTCTGAAAATCACATAATTTCCACTCTGCAAATGACACCTTCACTCCATTCACCACAGGGTCTGGCTGTATAAAGAAATTCATTACTACTTTCAGAGGAGATAACTCTGATTAGTGTCTTTTACACCTTTACCTCATCTGTTGTTAAATACTTTAGTCTTATAATTGGCTGACAATGTGATAAGAAACAGAACTATTTATTTTAGCCCTGCAACTAACAGTTTGAGTTCAAATAATTTAACACTCCACCTGTCTGTTATGGGCAGCTGTTCACCTATAGAAATCTGTTTTCCTCCGCTTTGAGACCGGTTACCAGTTTTTACATTTGATTTTTTAATCGGAGTTTTATCCCCAAGGCTAGACTCTTCCACCCTTTCCACCATTCAGAATTTCTTCTTCAACCGCCTTCGAGACCGTTGACCATCTTCCCCTAGTAACCCTAGGTATTGTTGTATAGTTCATCAGCCTGTAGGCTGGTTTGAACCTCTAGAGGTTTTACTAAGTAAAAACGAGAAGTGAGGTGGTTTACTATTACCTTCCTCACTGAGTTCAAAGAGTATGCTTATCAGCATGCCAGGCCCTCCGAAAAGCACCCACTTTCCACCCCGCAAATGACACCTTCATTTCATTCACAACAGGGTCTGGCTGTATAGTGAAATTCATTACTCTCAGAGGAGATAACTCTGACTAGTATCATTTACACCTCTACCTCTTCTGTTCTTAAATATTTCAGTCATAGAATTGGCTGCCTATGTGATAAGAAACAGAACTATTTTTTGTAGCCCTAGAACCAACAGATCGAGTGCAATTAATTTAACACTCTACCTGCTCGTTATAGGCATAAACTCTAGATAGGGGCCCTATAACAGAGTGCTACCATCCGGAGCCATCCGGAATCGAACCCGGGACCCCACCGTAGAACCCAGTTGCTCTGACCACTACATCAAGGGTCATTTATTATTAAAATAGAATTTATTGTAGTATAATACTAAGATCGGAACGCCTCCATAGCGTAGTGGTAGCGCGCTTGTCTTCAACGCGGAAAACCCGGGTTCGATTCCAGGCTATGGTCTGGAAATTTTCACAAGTTAAATCCAACTGTTTCATAACCTACCATAATCCTTAATGATCGAGCGGTTGATGCAACTTTCAATAAACAAAAAAATAAATAAATAAATAAAGACAGAAGGAAATACTTTTTTTATCCCTAATGTGTGTACGTTGCAATCTGTTCAATTCAGAACAATGAGCAACCCCATGACCCAATGAGATGAGGATGATATGTATGACGTGTTAATGAGGTGTAGTCTTGTACAGACCCAGGCCGACCATTCCTGAGAGAGTATAGTTAATTAAACCCCAACCATCAAAGTACACCGGTAACCACTGTTTAGTATTCAAATCCGTATAAAAGTAAATACCTTTACTAGGATTTGAACCCGGAACCTTCGTCTCCGAAAATCAGCTGTTAAACAGCTGATTTTGGTGACGACTTTACCTCTAGACCAACCAGGTGGGTCAAAGGAAATACTAAGAACGATATTTTTGGCGACAACAGAAAATCAATCAGCCCGGATTAACTAAATTCTAAAACACCGTTAATAATGATCAAATACAAACATGAAGAATTTAAAAAAACAAATAATATGAACTTTAATCAGAACATGGTCATCAAAATAAGTAAAGAAATGAAAAGTTGCACCAATAAAAAAACAATACTTTATTGAATCGGCGGTGGAGAAGTAGGAACGGGTTCGATTCCAGGCTATGATCTGAAAATTTTTCCAAGTTAAATCCAACTGTTTCATAACCTACCATAATCCTTAATGCCCGAGCGGTCGAGACTTTCAAAATACAAAAAAAAAGACAGAAAGAAATACAGTAGAACCTCTTTAATCCAGCACGTTTGGGACTCGAAGCTTACCGGATTAAAGGAAATTCCGGACTATGGAGGTTATTTATAAAAATACAGGAGTCGTATAAAAAAATAACACAATTTGCACAAGAAACTTTTACTGTATGTATTTTTATTATTTAAACATGGGTTATTTAAGCAATATAATATAAGTACAGGAGAAATATTAAAATGCATTTTAATGCAGTACAGTACATTTTTTTTTTATGTAATCCCTAATTTGTGTACGTTGCAATCTGTTCAATTGAGAACAATAAGCAACCCCATGACCCAATGAGATGAGGATGATGTGTATGAAGTGTAAATGAGGTGTAGTCTTGTACAGACTCAGGTCGACCATTTCTGAGAGAGTATGGTTAATTGAACCCCAACCATCAAAGTACACCGGTAACCACTGTCTAGTATTCAAATCCGTATAAAAGTAACTACCTTTACAAGGATTTGAACCAGGAACCTTCGTCTCCAAAAATCAGCTGTTAAACAGCTGATTTTGGCGACGACTTTACCTCTAGACCAACCCGGTGGGTTACAGTACATGATGAAATAAATTTGAATACAGTATGAAATACAGTACAGTACTGTGCTATTCGTGGTTTTTAGCAACAGCACTGGTAGATGGCTGGAAAAAAGATCTAATATCTACTTGCTTCTTACGACTAGTATTTTTTTATTTAAAAAATCTTTTTTTATTATATGCAAGTTCATAACTTCGGCCACTCTGTATTATTTATTTAACTCCGCAAATTTTACAAACATGTAAAAAAGCGTACCGAGTTTACAAACTCAGAGCGTGACGCTTTGTGGCTCTTGAGTGTCGGCGGTAGCTGTCGGGTTGTTCACTTTACAATGTTCATTGTGAAGGCAATTCTATAATTTTTGTCTATTGCCGTTGATGCCGGATTATAGACAATTCCGGACTATAGAATGCCGGATTAAGGAGGTTTTACTGTACTAAGAACGATATTTTTGGCGATAAGAGAAAATCAATCCGCCCGGATTAACTAAATTCTAAAACACAGTTAATAATGATCAAATACAAACAACCAAACATGAAGAATTTAAAAAATCTGGTGTGAAACACTCACACAACTTTCTCTTGCCAATGCAAATATTTAACAATAAACCTAACATTAGTAATAAAACATTAGAAATAAACAAAAAACTAACCTCAATAAACATAACCTAATTTTAATTAAGAGTGAAAGACGCAAAATGAAAATCAACCTCAGTTTGGCTTTAAAATACAGAAAAACACTCTTTCACGCTAAACTAGGCTCTGTAGAGAAAAATGTTCTAAATAAAAGTTGTAGATCTTTTAATTTTCTATAAATTTTATTATATACACTTTTATTATAAAATGCTTACTAAGGCCGAAGTCTTAAAAAAATCGATTTTCCACACGTTTTCGTGAGAAAAAACAGAAAATCGCTAATTACCGCTAAACTAAGCGTTATACAAAAAATATTTGAAATAAAAGTTGTAGGATTTTAAATTCTCTACAACTTTTATTATATAAATTTTTTCGCTAAATTGCATATTAAAGCCGTAATCTTAAAAAAACTTTGTTTTTGCGTAAAAAACAGCCTCACCCAGAATTTCAGCAAACATGTCACCTACTCTATCTTGAAGAGAATAAAAAATTGAGTAAATTAGGCGATTTTAAAAAAATCGTAGGACCAGTTTTTGAGAAAATCGCAAAAAAGTGAAAAATTACACGAATAAACTACTACTTCCGGTTGACCGATTTTGATGAAAATGTTCGTGTCGGGTTCGGTAGTGGTATGTAACTTAAGTTTCAAGTTTCAAGTTCGTACGATGTTCCGTTCTTGAGATATTCTGTTCACACACACACACACACACACACGCACACACACACGCACACACGCACGCGCGCGCGCGCGCGCACGCACACAGACACACAGACACACACACACACACACACACACAGACCAATCGCTAAAAACATGTTTTTTGGGTTCAGGGGGTCTGAAAACGTATAGATCCGCTGAAAACCCGATTTCTAAAAATCGACATGAAAACAATACTTTCCTTCCTATATATTCATATAGGCAAGAGAAAGTAAAAAACAAATAATATGAACTTTAATCAGAACATGGTCATCCATATAAGTAAAGAAATGAAAAGTTGTACCAATAAAAAAACAATTAAAAAACAATACTTGATTGAATTGGTAGTGGAGAAGTAGAAAAATTTCATAAAGTGAGAAAGAAACCATACCACAGCCTATTAAATACTCGTAATTTACTTAATACATATACTTGATGTTTAAAGAATTTAGGCTAAAATCGATTTTATAGTAAGAAAAAAGTTAATTTGTAATCTGTAAACGATCCACATTTCTGCATTAAAAACAATATGTTGTTTTATGTTATTATTATTATTATTATTATTATTATTATTATTATTATTATTATTATTATTATTATTATTATTATAGAATGAAATCAAATCGTGTATGGCTAGATCCTTCGAGAATCATATAGATCAATAGATCCGATAACATGATCAACGTTTGTATCAGTTGCAATGATAGAACTAGTTTTTATTTGGGAGTAAAACAGCTTGTAAGTAGGGAGACATAATATACTACCAGGTGGCCCATAAGTTTGTTATCACCGGCAATTCTTAGGCGGAGTGCACACCTAAACGATACTAAAGGGTGATTCAAAAAGAGCGCCGGTTTTTAAACGGCTGGTAAATTTTTGTTTATTGGTTGGCAACATTGTTTGACCTCATTTCTATTTTGGAGAACATTCCGATTGACGATTCAGTTGTAGTTTCTCTTGTATGCACAGCGAGTGACAGTTTGGTGCGGCTTTTGGTCGGGCGGTGTCATCGGCCCTTACTTTTTTGGAAATCAAGAAGGACAAGCCGTGACAGTAAATGGAGACCGATACCGTACGATGATTAGGGAGTTTTTGTGGCGTCATTTGGATGGAATGGACATTGACGAGTTGTGGTTTCAGCAGGATGGTGCCACCTGTCACGCTGCACAAGAAACAATGTTGTTGCTCCGTGAACGGTTCCAGGATCGCATCGTTTCTCGTAATTCCGACCATCAATGGCTACCAAGGTCGTGTGACTTGACGCCTTGTGACTTTCCTCTTTGGGGTCATCTGAAGTCATTGGTGTATGCCAATAAACCCCGAAACATCAATGACTTGAAGGAGGAAATTCGACGGGTTATCGGGCAAATGGAAGTCGAAACTTGTCGTGCAGTAATATCCAATTTCATGGACAGAGTTGATGCGTGCCAGCGCAGTAGAGGAGGACACATGCATGACATAATTTTTCATACATGAAATCGGAAGGTAAGATGAACTTGTTGATGTATTTATTTTCAGTTTTTCAATAAAATAAATCTCTTAATTTGATATATCAAAACCGGCGCTCTTTTTGAATCACCCTATATAATTATCTTACACGATATTTATCGTATATCTTACATGAATGCACACCAGTGCGATACGATATTTATCGTATATCTGACAGTGTGCGATACGATTTTATTTGTACGATACAATCTTACAATTTCCTCAATATATAATGAGTTCTTCAAGCGAAGAGGATGCTGTAATCTCCCGCTGGTATTTCCGTAGAAGGCGAAATAGAAGGATAAACAGAAGGTTTTGGGTTCATCCATATAATTTACACAATGCACACCACAGCTCAGCTATTGTATATAAAGAACTATCGCTGCATGAAGATAAATTCACAGAGACATACAGAATGAGACCTAAGAATTTTTATTTTATTTAAAATTTAGTTTCCTCCAATTTAGAGAAAAAGGATACTCGGTACAGGATGGCCATCACTGCAGCCGAACAACTGTCATTTTTTAATTGGTAATGCCATATACACGGATATTTTTGTACCTCATTTACAAAGAATATCATCAAAACAGGATCGTCCTTCATATTGTAAAAATATAATTAAAACAAATTTTAAACAATGAAAATAAGAACACGCGATAGTATGATGTTTTAACAGGGGTGTCAGGGCGACTAATGTCTTAAGATATTTATCGCATAAGACAAGCCGAACATATCGTATGCTACAAATATCTTACGATAGATATCGCTGTATTACTGGTGTGCGGCAAGTTTTCACCAGCAATGTGTTTTGTATTGAGCAAGCAGACATTTATCGCATAAGATAAATATCGTATAAGATAATGTCGTATCTTACGTATCGTATCGCATAGGTGTGCACTCCGCCTTAGAATTTGTTTTGCCTAACGTAATGGTACACTGTGCACAATTTAAACTGGCACAAGTGTTGCACTACGTGTACACACAGTTCCGCATAAAGTATTTCCATAACCTATTTTTACTTTCTCTTGCCTATATAAATATATAGGAAGGAAAGTATTGTTTTCATGTCGATTTTAAGAAATCGAGTTTTCACCGGATCTACACGTTTTCTGACCCCCTGAACCCAAAAAACATGCTTTAGCGATTGGTCTGTGTGTGAGTGTGTGTCTGTACAAAATATCTCAAGAACGGAACATCATACGAACTTGAAACTTGAAACTTAAGTTACATACCACTACCGGACCCGACACGAACATTTTCATCAAAATCGGTCAACCGTAAGTAGTAGTTTATTCGTATAATTATTCACTTTTTTGCGATTTTCTCAAAAACTGGTCCTACAATTTTTTAAAAAATCGCCTGATTTACTCAATTTTTTATTCTCTTCAAGATAGGGTAGGTGTCATGTTTGCTGAAATTCTGGGTGAGGCTGTTTTTACGCAAAAACAAAGTTCTTTTAAGATTACGGCTTTAATATGCAATTTAGCGAAAAAATTTATATAATAAAAGTTGTAGAGAATTTAAAATCCTACAACTTTTATTTCAAACATTTTTTTGTATAACGCTTAGTTTAGCGGTATTTAGCAATTTTCTGTTTTATTCTCACGAAAACGTGTGAAAAATCGATTCTTTTAAGATTTCGGCCTTAGAATGCATTTTACGACAAAAGTGTGTATAATAAAATTTGTAGGAAATTAAAAGATCTACAACTTTTATTTATAGCTTTTTTTGTACAGTGCCTAGTTTAGCGTGAATGAGCGATTTTCTGTACTTTTAAGCCAAACTGAGGTCGATTTTAATTTTGCGTATTTCACTAATGTTTTTTGAGGTTAGTTTTTTGTTCATTTGTAATGTTTTATTACTAATGTTAGGTTTATTGTTAATTATTTGCATTGGCAAGAGAAAATTGTGTGAGTGTTTCACACCAGATTATTTTTAGGTCTTTGAAACTTTTCGGAAATGACGTAATTTTTTAAAACGAAGTATTTCGCATGTTTTTTGTTCTATAAAATTATTTCGAAAAACACATGCTTAATGAGATAATGTATAATTTAGTAAAAGTTTTGTTTTTGAAGAAAACCCCGTATTTTTTCCAATACATTGTCATTGTTAGCAACTATTCCACGGATTATACCTATTCCTTTACGGTTCGTCCATTTAAATAATTCTTTCACTAAACATTAATTCAAAATTTTCTCTTTATTTCATTTGCTTACAGTGTACAGTTATCTTCAACGACAGAAAAGTTTCTCGCATGCTGACTTTTCTATGTCGGGTTTCGCGATTTTACAAAATTTATTTATGAAAATACCTTGTAACTTAAAAAGTATTGATTTTCTGTTAAATTTTATTGCGTCATCGTTTTTCATAATTATTACAGAACAAACTTGCCAAATTTTACGTTAATCCGTGGAATAGTTGTTGAACAATGACAATGTATTTGAAAAAATCTGGTGTGAAACACTCACACAACTTTCTCTTGCCAATGCAAATAATTAACAATAAACCTAACATTAGTATTAAAACATTAGAAATGAACAAAAACTAACCTCAAAAACATAACCTTATTTTAATCATGAGTGGAAGACGCAAAATGAAAATCGAACTCAATTTGGCTTAAAAAAAACGGAAAATCACACTTTCACGCTAAACTAGGCTCTGTAGAGAAAAATTTTCTAAACAAAAGTTGTAGATCTTTTAATTTTCTATAACTTTTATTATATACACTTTTGTCGTAAAATGCATACTAAGACCGAAATGTTAAAAAAATCGATTTTTCTCACGTTTTCGTGAGAAAAAAAACAGAAAATCGCAAATTACCGCTAAACTAAGCGTCATACAAAAAAATGTTTGAAACATAAGTTGTAGGTTTTTAAATTCTCTACAACTTTTATTATATAAGTTTTTGCGCTAAAATTTATATTAAAGCCGTAATCTTAAAAAACAACGTTTTTACGTGAAAAGAGCCTCACCGAGAATTTCAGCAGACATGGCGCCTACCCTATCTTGTAAAGAATAAAAAATTGAGTAAAATAGGCGATTTTAAAAAAAATCGTAGGACCAGTTTTTGAGAAAATCGCAAAAAACTGAAAAATTATACGAATAAACTACTACTTCCGGTTGACCGATTTTGATGAAAATGTTCGTGTCGCGTCCGGTAGTGGTATGTAACTTAAGTTTCAAGTTTGAAGTTTGTACGATGTTCCGTTCTTGAGATATTCTGTTCACACACACACACACAGACACACAGACACACAGACACACAGACACACAGACACACAGACACACACACAGACCAATCGCTAAAAACATGTTTTTTGGATTCAGGGGGTCTGAAAACGTATAGATCCGGTGAAAACTCGATTTCGAAAAATCGACATGAAAACAATACTTTCCTTCCTATATATTCATATAGGCAAGAGAAAGTAAAAATACGGGTTTTTCTTCAAAAACAAAACTTTTACTAAATTGTACATTATCTCATTAAGGGTGTGTTTTTCGAAATAATTTTATAGAACAAAAAAAAGCGAAATACTTTGTTTTATAAAAATTCGTTATTTCCGAAAAGTTTCAGTGACCTAAAAAAATTAGATATGTTTTCTGAAATTGTTTTACAATCCGCATATTGCTCCCCTCTGCGAGGAGCCATCAAGTTACAGACAGACTGTAAGTGTACTCCGCGCGAGGCAAGTGCCTATAGGTAGTAAATGAAAATTTTACACTAGTTGGCGCGTATCTACCTCTCCACCTGACAATTATCTTGCACTACGTTACATCATAAAAATCTGGTGTGAAACACTCACACAACTTTCTCTTGCCAATGCAAATAATTTACAATATAATTAAACATTAGTAATAAAATATTAGAAATAAACAAAAAACTAACCTCAATAAACATAACCTTATTTTAATCATGAGTGAAACACTCAAAATGAAAATCAACCTCAGTCTGGCTTAAAAATACGGAAAATCACTCTTTCACGCTAAACTAGGCTCTGTAGAAAAAAATACGTTAAATAAAAGTTGTAGATCTTTAAATTTCCTATAAATTTGGTTATATACACTTTTGTCGTAAAATGCATACTAAGGCCAAAATCTTAAAAAAATCGATTTTTCACACGTTTTCGTGAGAAAAAATCAGAAAATTGCTAATTACTGCTAAACTAAGCGTCATACAAATAAATGTTTGAAACAGAAGTTGTAGGTTTTTAAATTCTCTACAACTTTTATTATATAAGTTTTTGCGCTAAAATTTATATTAAAGCCGTAATCTTAAAAAAACAACGTTTTTACGTGAAAAACAGCCTCACCGAGAATTTCAGCAAACATGGCGCCTACCCTATCTTGTAGAGAATAAAAAATTGAGTAAAATAGGCGATTTTAAAAAAAATCGTAGGACCAGTTTTTGAGAAAATCGCAAAAAACTGAAAAATTATACGAATAAACTACTACTTCCTGTTGACCGATTTTGATGAAAATGTTCGTGTCGCGTCCGGTAGTGGTATGTAACTTAAGTTTCAAGTTTCAAGTTCGTACGATGTTCCGTTCTTGAGATATTCTGTTCACACGCACACACACACACACACACACACACACACACAGACACACACACACACAGACACACACACAGACCAATCGCTAAAAACATGTTTTTTGGGTTCAGGGGGTCTGAAAACGTATAGATCCGGTGAAAACTCGATTTGTTAAAATCGACATGAAAACAATACTTTCCTTCCTATATATTCATATAGGCAAGAGAAAGTAAAAATATCTACCTACATCCGGCTAAAATAAACATTATCCTTTAAGCGTTTTCAATTACACAGTTCTGATTACTAGTAATTATTGTAGTTCCATAAAGACTCCTTAATTAATTATTTTAAACATTACATTTAACAAAACAATTTTTTCTACTTTTTAATGTTTACCGCTTTTATGTTTAAAAAACTCAAACACATTCAATGTTTTTGGAATCAAATGTTATTCTTCACGTTTTTCTATGAAATATAAAAGTTGAATCGTGCTTTTAGCCCAAATAATACACAAACCAGAGGACTTAGAAAAAATAAAAGTGCTATGTACCCGATAAACTAAATTATGCGACATCGTCACAGTTTAAGTTGCTTAAATCACTTAAGATATATTACTATACCAGTAACTTAAAGTTGCAAAATAGCCTATATTGATCAGGAAGTTCTAAGCTATGCAACAATGAACGATTTTTGAAAATCAGTTCAGTAGTTTCTGAGATTACCTCACACAAACAAACGAACAAACGAACAGACGTTTCTTCTTTATTATATTAGTATAGATTATACTCTGCCTAGAGCAGACAGGTGGAGTGTCAAATTATTTACACCCAATCTGTTCGTTGCAGGGCTAAAAGAAATAGTTCTTTTTCTTATCACATGGTCAGCCAATTAAATGACTGAATCATTTAAGGACAGAAGAGGTAGAGGTGTACTGTGACACTAATCAGAGTTATCTTATCTGAAAGTAATGAATTTCATTATACAGTTGGACCTTGTGGTGAATGAAGTGAAGGTGTCATTTGCAGAGTGGAAAATATGTGCTTTTCAGAGGGTCCGGCATGCTGATAAGTGTACTTTTCCACTCAGTGAGGAAGGCAATGGTAAACCACCTCACTCCTCGTTTTACTTAGTAAAACCTCTAGAGGTTCAAACCAGCCTTTCGGCTGTTGACCTAAACAACAACAACATAGATTATACTAGTAAAGTGATGTCGCCAGTCTTGAAAAATATGAGTTCTACGGAACGGCATCCGGGTCTATGATTTCGGGTAACCAATCGGAGAGGTGTATGGGGTAGAGGCGTGGACACTCACCAAAGAATGTGAGACCCGTCTACAAGCGTTTGAAATGTGGACCTACAGGAGGATGCTTCGAATATTATGGACAGATAGGGTCACAAATATGGAGGTCCTCAGAAGAATGGGGAAAGAGCTGGAAATCCTGCAGAGCGTAAAGATAAGAAAACTGACATACCTTGGACACATCATGAGGGGGCCTAAATATGAGATTCTGCATCTCATAATTCAAGGGAAACTCGTTGGTAAACGCTTGGTGGGACGCAGACGAATATCCTGGTTAAGAAACCTGAGAGAAGCGTTTAACTGCTCGTCGCATGACCTTTTCAGAGCAGCAGTGGACAAGGTACGACTGACCAAAATGATAGCCAACCTTCGTAATGGAGAAGGCATCTGAAGAAGAAGAATCGGAAAGGAGGTGGCGGGGGGAATGGCAGAAAACCAATTACCAATTTTATTACTTTCTCTTGCCTGTATGAATATATAGGAAGGAAAGCATTGTTTTCATGTCGATTTTTGAAAATCGAGTTTTCACCGGATCTATACGTTTTCAGACCCCCTGAACCCAAAAAAACATGTTTTTAGCGATTGGTCTGTGTGTGTGTCTGTGTGTCCGTGTGTCTGTGTGTCTGTGTGTCTGTGTGTGTGTGTGTGTGTGTATACAAAATATCTCAAGAACGGAACATCGTACGAACTTGAAACTTGAAACTTAAGTTACATACCACTACCGGACCCGACACGAACATTTTCATCAAAATCGGTCAACCGGATGTAGTAGTTTATTCGAATAATTTTTCACTTTTTTGCGATTTTCTCAAAAACTGGTCCTACGATTTTTTTTAAAATCGCCTGGTTTACTCAATTTTTTATTCTCTACAAAATAGGGTAGGGGCCATGTTTGCTGATATTCTGCGTGAGGCTGTTTTTACGTAAAACAGTTTTCTTTTCAAGATTGCGGCTTTAATATGCATTTTAGCGCAAAACGTTATACCTATAATAAAAGTTGTAGAGAATGTAAAATTTTACAACTTTTATTTCAAATATTTTTTGTACAACGCTTAGTTTAGCGGTAATTAGCGATTTTCTGTTTTTTTCTCACGAAAACGTGTGAAAAATCAATTTTTTTAAGATTTCGGCCTTAGAATGCATTTTACGACAAAAGTGTATAAATAAAATTTATAGAAAATTAAAAGATCTACAACTTTTACTTCAAGCATTTTTCTCTACAGAGCCTAGTTGAGCGTGAAAGATTGATTTTCCGTATTTTTAGGCCAAACTGAGGTCGATTTTTATTTTGCGTGTTTCTCTCATGATTGAAATAAGGTTATGATTTTGAGGTTAGTTTTGTTGTTTATATCTAATGTTTTATTACTAATGTTAGGTTTATTGGTAATTATTTGCATTGGCAAGAGAAAGTTGTGTGAGTGTTTCACACCAGATGTATATTGAACTTTTTATGTAATTCTGTATTGATAATAAAGTTGTATTTTTATTAACTTAGTTTTATTCATTGGAACAAACGAATTTTTGACAATTGATTTATGGGCCACCCAGTGAATATATTAAAAATGTAGTGGGGAAAAACATGGATATATTTACTGTTTTGCAATTTGTCAAATTTGGTCTGTTAAGAAGAGAAAGGTTGCTTTAGGGAACAAACCGTCGTCCGGTGAATATTACGCAAACGCCTCAGGCAAACTGTCCGAGTATGTTAGAACGGTTAAAAAGCAACCGATCTGTATTTTATTGAACCGGTGATCACCTGTTAACCTGAAATTACACTACACATCCACATTCGTGTAATTCCACCCGCCTTCTTTTTTCCTTAATATATTACATACTCCATTACCAAGCATGTGCACACACCACAATCCATATGGACACATAACTACGTCTGTTCATTCATATAAAAATACAAACCTGTCAGCCAATCAGCTACTATAATTTCATTATGTCGTCATCGATCAATTTTTTTTTAATTCTTCTTATAAACCTCATTATTATACCTCTACTGATATCAAACCGAAAATCTCCCATCTCAACAATTTATTATTACTGTTTAAATTAACATAAATTATCTGGTTCAATTTACATATATATATATATATGAGTTTATTCGAGTTATTTTACTAGTTTTGATTTTTAAAATTATGTTAAATTTTTGCAATATTGTTTAACTAGACTAATTGACTCGTGTCTGTAATATAAATCAACCGGCTCAATATTGAACCTGTATTAATTTATAAGTATCGTGGGCGAAACTTGTTTTTAATCGAAAAAATTCATGAATTGACATTTCATTAATTAAATTTAAAATATGAAGAAAGTCTTTTTTTATTTTTCTTCTTTTTCTTAATTTATTTAACGTTGCATCAACTAGAACGGTCATTAGCGACGACGTTGGGGTGTAATTATTGTACAATGGAAGATGAAATGATTTTTTGTAACGTATGAAAATATGCCGTGCCTGAGTGGGATTCGAACCCAGGACCGCATGATGAGAGGCGAGCACGTTACCAACTGCGCCAATGCGGCCGGCAAGTCTTTATAATTTCTTTCTTTCTCAATAAAGAAAGTCTTTATTCATTACCATTTTAGCCCACCGGGTTGGTTTAGAGGTAAAGTCATCGTCAAAATCAGCTGTTTAACAGCTGATTTTCGGAGATGAAAGTTCCTGGTTCAAATCCTAGTAAATATAGTTACTTTTATACGGATTTGAATGCTAGACAGTGGTTACCGGTGTACTTTGATGGTTTGGGTTCAATTAACCATACTCTCTCAGGAATGGTTGACCTGAGTCTGTACAAGACTACACCTCATTTACATGTCATACATATCATCCTCATCTCATTGGGTCATGGGGTTGCTTATTGTTCTCAATTGAACAGATTGCAACGTACACAAACTAGGGATTACAAAAAAAATTACCATTTCAAATTTCTCATAACAAGGAAGGTAAAGTGTTAAATTATATGCATTCGATCTGCTAGTTCCAGGTATATAACAAATAGTTCTGTTTCTTACCAAATGGTCAGCCAATTAAATGACTGACGTATTTAGAGGGAGACTGTACTTTGTATCCCGAAAAATGTTAAATTTGCTATTTTTTGGTACATTTTTCATAGGATTGGTAAAAGATAGGAAAATTAAACTTTGCACACCATAGGTGTCAGGTTTCTACTCGAGCTACTGACATTTTTTCAATTTAATCTTTGACCATACCATTTTTACTTTCTCTTGCCTATGTGAATATATAGGAAGGAAAGTATTGTTTTCATGTCGATTTTAAGAAATCGAGTTTTCACCGGATCTATACGTTTTCAGACCCCCTGAACCGAAAAACATGTTTTTAGCGATTGGTCTGTGTGTGTGTGTGTGTGTGTGTGTGTGTGTGAACAGAATATCTCAAGAACGGAACATTGTACGAACTTGAAACTTAAGTTACATACCACTACCGGACACAACACGAACATTTTCATCAAAATCGGTCAACCGGAAGTAGTAGTTTATTCGTATAATTTTTTACTTTTTGCAATTTTCTCAAAAACTGGTCCTACGATTTTATTTTAAATCGCCGCCTGGTTTACTCAATTTTTTATTCTCTACAAGATAGGGTAGACGTCATGTGTGCTGAAATTCTTGGTGAGGCTGTTTTCACGTAAAAACATAGTTTTTTTAAGATTACGGCTTTAATATGCAATTTAGCGCAAAAATTTATTCTAATAAAAGTTGTAGAGAATTTATAATTCTACAACTTTAATTACAAACATTTTTTGTATAACGCTTAGTTTAGCAGTAAATAGCGATTTGCTGATTTTTTTCTCTCGAAAACGTGTCAAAAATTGATTTTTTTAAGAATTCGGCCTTAGTATGCATTTTTCGACAAAATTATCTATGATAAAATTTATAGAAAATTAAAAGATCTACAACTTCTATTGACAGTATTTTTTTGTACAGTGCATAGTTTAGTGTAAAAGAGCGATTTTCCGTATTTTTAAGCCAAATTGAGGTTGATTTTTATTTAGCGTCTTTCATATATATCATTAAATTCAGGTTATGTTTATTGAGGTTATGTTTTTGTTAATTTCTTATGTTTCATTACTAATGTTAGGTTTATTGTTAATTATTTGCCTTGGCAAGAGAAAGTTGTGTTAGTGTTTCACACCAGATTTTTTAAAATTCGTCTTATCAACCTCATTATCATACCACACTGATATCAAACCGAAAATCTTCCTTCTCAACTATTTATTATTACTGTTTAAATTAACATAAATTATCTGGTTCAATTTACATATATATATATATATATATATATATATATGAGTTTATTCGAGTTATTTTACTAGTTTTGATTTTTAAAATTATGTTAAATTTTTGCAATATTGTTTAACTAGACTAATTGGCTCGTGTCTGTAAAATAAATCAACCGGCTCAATAATTGAACCTGTATTAATTTATAAGTATCGTGGGCGAAACTTGTTTTTAATCGAAAAGAAACATTAATTGACATTTCATTAATTCAATTTAAATGTTTTTGTTTTTTTCTAATTCCTATTTGTGTACGTTGCAATCTGTTCAATTGAGAACAATAAGCAACGCCATGACCCAATGAGATGAGGATGATGAGTATGAAGTGTAAATGAGGTGTAGTCTTGTACAGATCCAGGCCGACCATTCCTGAGAGAGTATGGTTAATTAAACCCCAACCATCAAAGTACACCGATAACCACTGTCTAGCATTCAAATCCGTATAAAAGTAACTAACATTACTAGGATTTGAACCAGGAACCTTCGTCTCCGAAAATCAGCTGTTAAACAGCTGATTTTGGCGACGACTTCACCTCTAGACCAACTTGGTGGGAAATTTAAAATTTGAAGAAAGTTTTTATTCATTACCATTTTAACCCACCGGGTTGGTCTAGACATAAAGACGTCACCAAAAACAGCTGTTTAAAAGCTAATTTTCGGAGACGAAAGTTCCTGGTTCTAATCCTAGTAATGTTAGTTACTTTTATACGGATTTGAATACTAGACAGTGGTTACCGATGTACTTTGATGGTTGGGGTTCAATTAACCATACTCTCTCAAGAATGGTCGACCTGAGTCTGTACAAGACTGTATCTCATTTACACGTCATACATATCATCCTCATCTCATTGGGTCATGGGGTTGCTTATTGTTCTCAAATTGAACAGATTGCAACGTACACAAACTAGGGATTACAAAAAAAAATTACCATTTCAAATTTCTCATAACAAGGAAGGTAAAGTGTTAAATTATTTGCATTCGATCTGCTAGTTCCAGGTATATAACAAATAGTTCTGTTTCTTACCAAATGGTCAGCCAATTAAATGACTGACGTATTTAGGGGGAGACTGTACTTTGCAGTCCGAAAAATGTTAAATTTGGTATTTTTTGGTACATTTTTCATAGGATTGGTAAAAGATAGGAAAATTAAACTTTGCACACCATAGGTGTCAGGTTTCTACTCGAGCCACTGAAATTTTTTCAATTTAATCTTTGACCATACCATTTTTACTTTCTCTTGCCTATGTGAATATATAGGAAGGAATGTATTGTTTTCATGTCGATTTTAGGAAATCGAGTTTTCACCGGATCTATACGTTTTCAGACCCCCTGAACCGAAAAAACATGTTTTTAGCGATTGGTCTGTGTGTGTGAACAGAATATCTCAAGAACGGAACATTGTACGAACTTGAAACTTGAAACTTAAGTTACATACCACTACCGGACACAACACGTACATTTTCATCAAAATCGGTCAACCGGAAGTAGTAGTTTATTCGTATAATTTTTTACTTTTTGCCATTTTCTCAAAAACTGGTCCTACGATTTTATTTTAAATCGCCTGGTTTACTCAATTTTTTATTCTCTACAAGATAGGGTAGACGTCATGTGTGCTGAAATTCTTGGTGAGGCTGTTTTCACGTAAAAACATAGTTTTCTTAAGATTACGGCTTTAATATGCAATGTAGCGCAAAAATTTATTCTAATAACAGTTGTAGAGAATTTATAATTCTACAACTTTAATTACAAACATTTTTTGTATAACGCTTAGTTTAGCAGTAAATAGCGATTTGCTGATTTTTTTCTCTCGAAAACGTGTGAAAAATCGATTTTTTTAAGATTTCGGCCTTAGTATGCATTTTTCGACAAAAGTATCTATGATAAAATTTATAGAAAATTAAAAGATCTACAACTTTTATTGACAGTATTTTTTTGTACAGTGCATAGTTTAGTGTGAAAGAGCGATTTTCCGTATTTTTAAGCCAAACTGAGGTTGATTTTCATTTAGCGTCTTTCATATATGATTAAATTTAGGTTATGTTTATTGAGGTTATTTTTTTGTTAATTTCTTATTTTTCATTACTAATGCTGGGTTTATTGTTAATTATTT
Organism: Catonia carolina; assembly: GCA_035578175.1. Classification (NCBI taxonomy): domain Eukaryota; kingdom Metazoa; phylum Arthropoda; class Insecta; order Hemiptera; family Achilidae; genus Catonia; species Catonia carolina. The sequence continues at coordinate 4,288,949 of JAQMRL010000021.1, read as the reverse complement.
GCCTTGGCAAGAGAAAGTTGTGTTAGTGTTTCACACCAGATTTTTTTAAATTCGTCTTATCAACCTCATTATCATACCACACTGATATCAAACCGAAAATCTTCCATCTCAACTATTTATTATTACTGTTTAAATTAACATAAATTATCTGGTTCAATTTATATATGAGTTTATTCAAGTTATTTTACTAGTTTGGATTTTTAAAATTATGTTAAATTTTTGCAATATTGTTTAACTAGACTAATTGACTCGTGTCTGTAAAATAAATCAACCGGCTCAATAATTGAACCTGTATTAATTTATAAGTATCGTGGGCGAAACTTGTTTTTAATCGAAAAAATTCATGAATTGACATTTCATTAATTAAATTTAAATTTTTTTTTTTTAATTCCTTATTTGTGTACGTTGCAATCTGTTCAATTCAGAACAATAAGCAACCCCATGACCCAATGAGATGAGGATGATGTGTATGACATGTAAATGAGGTGTAGTCTTGTACAGATCCAGGCCGACCATTCCTGAGAGAGTATGGTTAATTAAACCCCAACCATCAAAGTACACCGATAACCACTGTTTAGCATTCAAATCCGTATAAAAGTACCTACCTTTACTAGGATTTGAACCAGGAACCTTCGTCTCCGAAAATCAGCTGTTAAACAGCTGATTTTGGCGACGACTTTACCTCTAGACCAACTTGGTGGGAAATTTAAAATTTGAAGAAAGTTTTTATTCATTACCATTTTAACCCACCGGGTTGGTCTAGACATAAAGACGTCACCAAAAACAGCTGTTTAAAAGCTAATTTTCGGAGACGAAAGTTCCTGGTTCTAATCCTAGTAATGTTAGTTACTTTTATACGGATTTGAATACTAGACAGTGGTTACCGATGTACTTTGATGGTTGGGGTTCAATTAACCATACTCTCTCAAGAATGGTCGAGCTGAGTCTGTACAAGACTGTATCTCATTTACACGTCATACACATCATCCTCATCTCATTGGGTCATGGGGTTGCTTATTGTTCTCAATTGAACAGATTGCAACGTACACAAACTAGGGATTACAAAAAAAATTACAGTTTCAAATTTCTCATAACAAGTAAGGTAAAGTGTTAAATTATTTGCACTCGATCTGCTAGTTCCAGGTGTATAAACAATAGTTCAGTTTCTTACCACATGGTCAGCCAATTAAATGACTGACGTATTTAGGGGGAGACTGTACTTTGCAGTCCGAAAAATGTTAAATTTGGTATTTTTTGTTACATTTTTCATAGGATTGATAAAAGATAGGGAAATTAAACTTTACACACCATAATAAGGTTTCATCTCAAGCTACTGATATTTTTTTAATTTAATCGTTGGACCATACCAACTTTTTTTAAATTATGAAGAACATAAAAGTTTTACAAATTGTTTTCTACGTTTTTTGCGTATTACTAATTTTTGGATCTGGACAGGAGTTAAAATTAGTTAAAATTTAAACAATATTTTTTAATAATTTTTTTTATTCCTAATTTGTGTAGTTTACGTTGCAATCTGTTCAATTCAGAACAATAAGCAACCCCATGACTCAATGAGATGAGGTTGATGTGTTTGACGTGTAAATGAGGTGTAGTCTTGTACATACCCAGGCCGACCGTTCCTGAGAGAGTATGGTTAATTAAACCGTAACCATCAAAGTACACCCACAACCACTGTCTAGTATCCAAATCCGTATAAAAGTAACTACAGTATTGAGATGAACTAATGTCCCCTAGATGTGGGAGTGAGAGAATGCATAACGCTCTAACTCGCACAAGCCACACGCGCCGTTCCAATACCATTGCCGTAAAATTTTACTCATTGTTGTGAACAAGCGTTTATGCATGTAGTAAACTAACAAGCAAGATAACAACTGTAATATGTTTTCAGATTTAGATTATAACGGTAAAGACCTTTGGGCGCATGCGTAGTTATGCCACATATCTCCATCTCACTCGCTCGGATATGGGACATTAGTTCGTCCGATACCTATACCTCTACTAGGATTTGAACTAGGAACCTTCGTCTCCAAAAATCAGCTGTTTAACAGCTGAAATAAAAAGAAATAAAAAAACAATGGAAATAATAATTCTTTTTTATTCCTAGTATGTGAACGCTGTAATCTGTTGAATTGAGAACAATAAGCAACCCCATGACCCAATGAGATGAGGATGATATGTATGACGTGTAAATGAGATGTAGTCTTGTACAGACCCAGGCCGATCATTTTTGAGAGAGTACGGTTAATTGAACCCCAACTATCAAAGTACACCGGCAACCACTTTCTAGTATTCAAATCCGTATAAAAGTAACTAACTTTACTAGGATTTGAACCAGGAACCTTCGTCTTCGAAAATCAGCCGTTAAACAGCTGATTTTGGTGACGAAGTCGCCAAAATACTAATACTTTTTAAACAATGGAAATAATAATTTTTTTTTTAAATTCCTAATTTGTGTACGTTGCAATCTGTTCAATTTAGAACAATAAGCAACCCCATGACCCAATCCCAATGAGATGAGAATGATGTGTATGACGTGAAAATGAGGTGTAATCTTGTACAGACCAAGGCCGACCATTTCTGAGAGAATATGGTTAATTGAACCCCAACCATCAAAGCACACCGTTAACTAACAGTGTCTAGTATTCCAATCCGTATAAAAGTAACTAACTTTACTAGGATTTGAACCAGGAACCTTCGTCTTCGGAAATCAGCTGTTAAACAGCTGATTTTGGCGACGTAGTCGCCAAAATACTAATACTTTTTAAACAATGGAAATAATAAATGAATGTATTTTCTTACAATTCGTTACGGTTCATTATGGCTTTGGTCAAGTGCAGAACATAAACTAACATGAAAGTCATCATTACACAAGTCGCATGTTTTTTATATCCTTAAGGCAAATAATGAAGGTGCAATTTAAATGAAATAATAATTTCACACTTTATAATTACGAATACTCTGGTAACCTTCATTAAAGATAATCCTAACAAACAAATTGCATTTTATCGTCTAATAGCATTCGTTAATCAATTTCTATAATTCTCGTTTAAAAAATTGGCGACTAAAGAAAAATATGTTTTGAGTATTAAAATATATAAATGTATACGAGGCGTGGCTATTAAATAACGAGACTTACGTTGTAAAAAAATTATTATTACTAATGTTAAATTATATTGTAAATTATTTGCATTGGCAAGAGAAAGTTGTGTGAGTGTTTCACACCAGAATTTTTGTTATTTGAATCTGGCTTCAAAAATTATTATTATAATTATTATTATAATTAAAATTATTATTGTTATAAATTATTATTGTAAATTATTATTATTATTATTATTATTATTATTAAAATTATGTATTTCTACTGCCAGAACAGTAAGATATTTTTCTTTTTACTTTCTCTTGCCTATATGAAAATATAGGAAAAAAGTATTATTTTCATGTTGATTTTTCAAAATCGAGTTTTCATCGGATCTACACGTTTTCAGACCCCCTGAACCCAAAAAACATGTTTTCAGCTATTGGTGTGTGTGTGTGCGTGTGTGTGTGTGTACAAAATGTCTCAAGAACGGAACATCGTACGAGCTTGAAACTTAAGTTACATACCACTACCGGACCCAACACGAACATTTTCATCAAAATCGGTCAACCGGAAGTAGTAGTTTATTCGTGTAATTTTTCACTTTTTTGCGATTTTCTCAAAAACTGGTCCTACGATTTTTTTAAAAATCTCCTGATTTACTACATTTTTATAATCTACAATATAGGGTGGGCGCCATGTTTGCTGAAATTCTTAGTGAGGCTGTTTTCGCGTAAAAGGATAATTTTTTAAGATTGCTGCTTTATTATGCATTTCTTTATTTAGTTCGTACGATGTTCCGTTCTTGAGATATTCTGTTCACACACACACACACACACACACACACACACACAGACACACACACAGACCAATCGCTAAAAACATGTATTTTGGGATCAGGGGGTCTGAAAACGTATAGATCCGGTGAAAACTCGATTTCGAAAAATCGACATGAAAACAATACTTTCCTTCCTATATATTCATATAGGCAAGAGATAGTAAAAATAGTAACATTTTAGTTATTAATGGTAAACTAATGTTCGATTTATAAAACATGTTCTATTAAATGAAATGAACGTGGTTTTATTATATTAAGCTTAGAGCGAATAATTTGTGTTGTATGGGGAATTGTTGTGTGTTGATCATGGTGTACGTATTATTAGTTAATACGCATGCGCACTTGTATTGCTGGTTGCCTATGTCGGAGTACTCTTAGCGTAGACAGACTCTACTTACCAGAGAACATCTATAACACCATAAAATTCCAATAAGGTTCAACTGCATAGCTTATTCCTAAAAATCTGGTGTGAAACACTCACACAACTTTCTCTTGCCAATACAAATAATTAACAATAAACCTAACATTAGTAATAAAACATTAGAAATAAACAAAAAACTAACCTCAATAAACATAACCTAATTTTAATCATATATGAAAGACGCAAAATAAAAATCAACCTCAGTTTGGCTTAAAAATACGGAAAACCACTCTTTCACGCTAAAACAGGCTCTGTAGAGAAAAATACTCTAAATAAAAGTTGTAGATCTTTTAATTTCCTATAAATTTTATTATATACACTTTTGTTGTAAATGCATACTAAGGCCGAAATCTTTAAAAAAATACATTTTTCACACGTTTTCGTGAGAAAAAACAAAAAATCACTAATTACCGCTAAACTAGGTGTTATACAAAAAATGTTTGAATAAAAAGTTGTAGAATTTTAAATTCTCTACATTTTTTATTAGATAAATTTTTGCGCTAAATTGCATATTAAAACCGTAATCTTAAAAAAACAATTTCTTTACGTGAAAACAGCCTCACCAAGAATTTCAGCAAACATGGCGCTTACCCTATCTTGTAGAGAATAAAAATTTTAAAAAATGACGCGATATTTAAAAAAATCGTAGAACCAGTTTTTGAAAAAATCGCAAAAGTGAAAAATTACACGAATCAACTACTACTTCCGGTTGACCGATTTTGATGAAAATGTTCGTGTCGGGTCCGGTAGTGGTATGTAACTAAAGTTTCAAGTTTGAAGTTCATACGATGTTCCGTTCTTGAGATATTCTGTTCACACACACACACATACACACACACATACTGACACATATACACACAGACACACACACAGACCAATCGCTAAAAACAAGTTTTTTGGGTTCAGGTGGTCTGAAAACGTGTAGATCCGGTGAAGAGTGGATTTGTTAAAATCGACATGAAAACAATCTTTCCTTCCTTTATTCATATAGGCAAGAGAAAGTAATGTGTAGAATAACTTATCTTAACTTTATACTATTAGCATGAATGCTTGCTTTCCCGTAAAAAACTGGAATTTTCTAAGCACTGTACAAAAGTAACTACAGAACATGGTAGCGTACGCTGGTATGAATCCTTACCACATTCGTTTAACTCGTGAAACAAATAGTCGCTGCGCACTAATTTCAAAATGTGGATAGCCTACTTACCAGAGAACATCTATAACACCATAAAATTCCAATAAGGTTCAACTGCATAGCTTATTCTTTAAAGAAATCGACCTTATTGCTAGTGGTAAATATACTTACCAAATACCTATAAAAGGTTAAATTATAATTAAGGAAAATTAACATTCTTAAAGGGTAAGACCCACCGGGTTGGTCTAGAGGTAAAGTCGTCGCCAAAATCAGCTGTTTAACAGCTAATTTTCGGAGATGAAGGTTCCTGGTTCAAATCCTAGTAAAGGTAGTTACTTTTATACGGATTTGAATGCTAGACAGTGGTTACCGGTGTACTTTGATGGTTGGGGTTCAATTAACCATACTCTCTCAGGAATGGTCGGCCTGAGTCTGTACAAGACTACATCTTATTTACACGTCATACATATCATCCTCATCTCATTGGGTCATGGGGTTGCTTATTGTTCTCATTTGAACAGATTGCAACGTACACACATTAGGAAATAAAAAATCTGGTGTGAAACACTCACACAACTTTCTCTTGCCAATGAAAATAATTAATAATAAACCTGACATTAGTATTAAAACATTAGAAATGAACAAAAACTAACCTCAAAAACATAACCTTATTTTAATCATGAGTGAATGACGCAAAATGACAATCGAACTCAGTTTGGCTTAAAAATACGGAAAATCACGCTTTCACGCTAAACTAGGCTCTGTAGAGAAAAATGCTCTAAACAAAAGTTGTAGATCTTTTAATTTTTTATAAATTTAATTATATACACCTTTGTCGTAAAATGCATACTAAGACCGAAATGTTAAAAAAATCGATTTTTCTCACGTTTTCGTGAGAAAAGAAAACAGAAAATCGCAAATTACCGCTAAACTAAGCGTTATACAAAAAAATGTTAAAAACAGAAGTTGTAGGTTTTTAAATTCTCTACAACTTTTATTATATAAGTTTTTGCGCTAAAATTTATATTAAAGCCGTTATCTTAAAAAAACAACGTTTTTACGTGAAAACAGCCTCACCGAGAATTTCAGCAAACATGGCGCCTACCCTATCTTGTAGAGAATAAAAAATTGAGTAAAATAGGCGATTTTAAAAAAAATCGTAGGACCAGTTTTTGAGAAAATCGCAAAAAACTGAAAAATTATACGAATAAACTACTACTTCCGGTTGACCGATTTTGATGAAAATGTTCGTGTCGCGTCCGGTAGTGGTATGTAACTTAAGTTTCAAGTTTCAAGTTCGTACGATGTTCCGTTCTTGAGATATTCTGTTCACACACAGACACACACACAGACACACACACACACACACACACACACACACAGACACACACACAGACCAATCGCTAAAAACATGTTTTTTGGGTTCAGGGGGTCTGAAAACGTATAGATCCGGTGAAAACTCGATTTCGAAAAATCGACATGAAAACAATACTTTCCTTCCTATATATTCATATAGGCAAGAGAAAGTAAAAAAGGGTAAGAACATCCTCTGTGCCAATTTTTCTTCAAACAACTATAAATCTAAATGGTAAAACAGTATTAGTTTACTTTAAAATTCAGTTAAATTTGCTTGAAGCGATATAAATTTATAAATATTGCACTATAATATTATAAAATACATAAATATACTACATCTACAAGTTTAGTTTAATATTAAGTGACCTAGTTATGTAAAAAAAAATCGCCACTTTTATTCTCCATATGATGTATGAATTTCTACATAATAAGTTCATCGTGTGTTACTAATATAACAGCTCATATATTATGTTTTGTTATTAACATAATTTATGAATTAATTCAATAATCTAGTTCTAATAACGAGGTTCATGCTACATATCTAACGATCTAACCCACCATATTAATGTAAGAACTAGATAAACAATCATTTCAATATATAATTATTTTCTTTTATTCAAATACAGTAAAACCTCACTAATTCGGAATTCGCGATATTTCGGATTACTCCAAGAAGAGCAGCTTTTTAATTTTTTTAGAAGTTTTTTAGTTAAAAATTAATAAAGTGCTATTTTAAAAAATTACAGCTTTTAACTGTCTAATAAAAATTGTTTCATCCTGTAATACATTATTAGTTACTCAGTGAAGAAGAAAACGTTCCACAATTTAAGCTAGTGAAGTGAGAAACCACATAGACGAACTTATTGAATTTGCAGACTTCAATCCGGAATTCAATGACTATTATCTTGTCCTAAGAGAGATGCGCCAACAAGTTATATGAAAACAGTGTAGTAAAGAATCGTAGAAAAAAATTAAAAGTTTTTTTTTTAAGCAACCTCAAATGATCCCTGAGGATATTTTGTCAACCCTCTACTTCAACAAGTGCCAAATAATCGGTACGTAAGTACAGTGTTTTAATTAAATATCATTTTACACTAGCATTTATTATTTAACAATATTTTTACTGCCGTAAATATTTTTTTTCTGTACTTTTAACTTTGCTGTTTTTTCAATATATCGTACTGTAAATTCATTAAACATCGATATTTCAGACAAGTAACGTTTATTTTTTAATTTTAGTTGCCAAAATTATTAAATTTTTAGATTTAAACATATTCGCGATAATTCGGACTTTCAATAATTCGGACTTCACTCCCCCCCCCCAATTAGTCCGAATTAGTGAGGTTTTACTGTATAAATAATCTGATAACACGAAAAATTCCATAATTTGTCTTTTGATTCGTGTTGTTGTTTAGGTGATCAGCCGAAAGGCTGGTTTTAACCTCTAGAGGCTTTACTAAGTAAAACGAGGAATCAGGTGGATACCATTTCTTTCTTCATTGAGGGGAAAAATATGTTTATTAGCATACCAGGCCCTCTGAAAAGTATCTACTTTCCATCCTGCAAGTGACACCTTCACTTCGTTCACTCTATAATGTATATATCTGGCTGTGTAATGAAATTCATTACTTTCAGAGGAGATAACTCTGATTAGTGCCTTCTACACCTCTACCTCTTCTGTTCTTAAATGATTCAGTCATATAATTGGCTGACCATGTGATAAGAAACACAACTATTTATTTTAGCCCTGCAACGAACAGTTTGATTGCCGGTTATGGGTGCTATAAAAAGTTTTTTTCCTTCATTTTTGGTTTAACGTCCGATTGTTTTTCAATTACTGCTAATACAAACGGTGAGAAGGCTGATAGATGAAAATTTGTATTTTTATTTTTATTTTAATTCCTAAATATGTGTACGTTGCAATCTGTTCAATTGAGAACAACAAGCAACCCCATGACTTAATGAGATGAGGATGATGTGTATGACGTGTAAATGAGACTGTGTAGTCTTGTAAAGACCCAGGTCGACCATTCCTGAGAGAGTATGGTTAATTGAACCCCAACCGTCAAAGTACACCGGTAACCACTGTCTAGTATTCAAATCCGTATAAAAGTAACTACCTTTACTAGGATTTGAACCAGGAACCTTCGTCTCCGAAAATCAACTGTTAAACAGCTGATTTTGGCGACGACTTTACCTCTAGACAAACCCGGTGAGTATAAATGAAAATGAGTTTTTTTTATATAACTTATTTATTTACAATCAACCTTTACAATGTGGCTTTAAACAAATCATTATACAAGAACTAAACTGACGTGAGTGAACTAGACAGCCTTTGCTCCCACTTCAACTAAATAAAATTAGAAAATAAAGTTTCAAAATTAACAAAAACAATGTAAAAGAAGTAAACAAAAAAGTGAAGTAAACAATGCAAAAGAAGTTAAAAATAAAAAAGTAAAATAAATAAAATTTTGAAATTTCACTTTAGATTAAAAAGTAGTGATGAAGATGAATGGTGAATGTAACTTCGTGTATGTATTAAAATCGTTGGTCTAAGTTGAGGATGCGATGTCTTTTGAGGCGCTTCGTTTCCTCACTGTTGTCCAGTAGATGAAAATGAGTGATGAAAAAATGCTAGACCTGACCGGGAATCGAACCCGGGACCTCGGCGGAGAAGCGTAGAATTATTTATTCATAATAATAGTTTAGAGCATGTAGAAACAGTGAAGTTCCTGGGCATATCTCTAGATAGATATTTGTCTTGGGACTTCTATATCAATCAAGTTTGTAGTAAAATATCATCTGGGGTATTTGCACTAAAACAAATTGCCAGATTAAATGATAAAAAATTACTAATGGCAGCTTATCATGGCCTCATTCTGTCTCATATCCGTTATGGTATTTTAGTATGGGGTAATTCTAGCATGGGTAATATACTCGTAAATAGGGTTTTTAAAATTCAAAAGAAAGCTATTAGGTGTATGGTGGGAGCTAACCAGCTAACCTCATCCACACCACTATTTAAGGAGCTTAAATTGCTTACAGTTCCCTGTCTCTACATTTTTGAGGTGATTATGTTGTTGTTATTGTTTAGGTCAACAGCCGAAAGGCTGGTTTGAACCTCAAGAGGTTTTACTAAGTAAAACGAGGAGTGAAGTGGTTTACCATTGCCTTCCTCACTGAGTGGAAAAGTACGCTTATCAGCATGCCGGGCCCTCTGAAAAGCACATATTTTCCACTCTGTAAATGACACCTTCACTTCATTCACCACAGGGTCTTTATTCACAATCATAACACGAGAAACAGGAATAATTATTATGTGGCTAATCACTCCACAAAATTGTTTGAACAAAAACCTACTTATGCAGGGATAAAATTTATGAATAAATTACCCCAATCTTTAAAGTGTTGTGAGGATTTGAATTATTTAAAAAAAACTGAAAAATTACTTGATCAGTGAAACTTTTTATAGCGTACAAGAATTTCTTTGTTGATAGTAGTGATACATTGTGTGATTCTTATATGTATTTCAGGTGTTATATCTGACTACATGTCCTATACTCCTCCTGGAGTCTCCAGGGCGCAAAAAAAAAAGAAAAAAAAAGCTAGTTGCGCTAACCAACCACTACGCCAACGGACCGGCCAAAAGGTATAAAAGTTGAAGACCTATTAGCCTACTTAAACTGTATTAGCATACATAAAAGTAATACCGAACAACTGATTACAATTTGTTAACTTCTAATTTACACTCAATTATTTACACCTTTACATTTCAATGGACAACAAAACCCGAATTATAAACGATTCTATTTTGACACATAATTTATATGCTTCTGTCGTTATTTATGTTATATGAAACATTATTAATAATAATATTGTGAACGATTTATTACTTACGTCCATAACAAATGAGATTTTTCAAATGTAAATATCAATATTCTTATTATACAATAATTTATGATAAATTGATCAACATTCTCCAGTAATCGTATGAAATTATTATTTATATTGTAAAAAAACTTTTACATTGTTACATTAAAAAATGTATAATAAATTATTATTAAATTTATTTATTTAATGACATTCTGAATAATTGTTGGAATATTTTCTTATTCTCTTTAGTAATTAATTTTTAATTATTCAGTAATCCACCGGGTTGGTCAAGAGGTGTAGTCGTCGCCAAAATCAGCTGTTTAACAGCTGATTTTCGGAGACGAAGTAAATCAACATAAAAACAATACTTTTCTTCCTATATATTCATATAGGCAAGAGAAAGTAATTATAATATAATACTGTGAAGTGTACAACAAGATTTAATTGAATGTGTAATAAAAACAGGTTTTATGCTTTTGAATTTATACAATGTAATAATAATAATAATAATAATATTTTATTAAATTTTATTTTTTTATTGTGTAAAGTACTAGTACGGTTAAAAAACTGACCAAGCACGGTTGTTTATTTAAATACAATTCGATTTACTGACTGATATCCATTTAACTGTCCGTATCTCATTGTCAATAAAATCAATTCTGGTTAGACTTTTTTTCAATTGTGTACATTATTACAGTGAGTTACGGTAATACAACCTGCAGTGACTTACTGTGGAGAGACCCTAACAAAACTGTCACAAAAACTAAAACCCACAGAGTCCTGACGTTAGAACGAAGAATCCTTAGAACCTGTATTGGTAAGAGAATATACAAAGATAATAGTTGGAGACTGCTACCAAATAATGAAGTCTATAAAATTTCGGAGCCAATACTAGACACAATTAGGAAAAAACGAATCTCCTTTTTGGGCCATATCCTTAGAACACCGGAGAACAGAGTACTTAGACGACTTATTGAAAGTGTCTGGGATTTTAAAATCGGTTTGAACTGGACGAAGGAGGTCAAGGAGGACTTGGAAAGGTTTGGGTTGACGCTGGAGGATGTGAGGTTCAAGTCTGAGAGTTATAGAAAGTTGAAGGATCTGGCTTTGGAACCGGAAACCAAGACTAGAAGAGTGCAGAGGGTGACGGAAGAACTCCGGGCTCAGAGATCACAAAGAATGAGGGAATACTGGGTGAAGATCAGGGCTCAGAGATCGAATTAGAGTCTTTCATGTTGTGGCTGAAGTGGTCCATTGTGGCCTCACAAGTAGAAAGAAAAAAAAATTACAGTGAGTTAAGACGTCGTATTGATAGTATTCAATAGTTTACTTGGTTGACCATATGGTACACAATTCAATAATTTATTTATTTAACTTACCTGTTTTTGTTCTTGTTCTGTTACTGTTTATTGATATTTCTCGTATAATTTTAGTTTAAACTTCTTAGGTCATATTCTGCAAGGTCTAGAGGATCAAAAGAATGGTTACATTTTTGTTCAATATCCTCTGTTCGTTGTAAATAATTTTTTTAAATCTAAAATAAAATTACTAAAAATTAGTAATTAGGTGGTACAAAAATTTCAGTTATATTTTACAAACAATTAGAAAAACCAATAAACCATATTATTATATCAACAGATGAAGTTGTCACGTCATTCAAATTCTATTATTTGCGCAAATTATCGTAAAAGTAATGATAATATTTAGGAATCACTGCCTTCAGCTCTTGAAGGTGGCCGTACATTTTAGGATTAATGGTCAGTACAAGTAAAATTTCAATGAGACACACATCAGTCTTTCACAGTAAATTTGATTTTTTTACTCATGAGTACTATTTTAATATTTTAGTATTATTTTACTATTTTAAAGTATTAAAGTATTATTTTAAAGTATTAAAGTATTATTTTAAAGTATTAAAGTATTATTTTAAAGTATTAAAGTATTATTTTAAAGTATTAAAGTATTATTTTAAAGTATTAAAGTATTATTTTAAAGTATTTGTCACCGCCACCCCTTGTAATTAATCATTTACTGTGTTGCCGGCCTTCAATAGTTCTTCCGGCCTTTGTCGGCGCACCGACAAACCTTTCGACTCCGCACCGACAGAGGGCTTTGTCATCAAGGCGAAGCCAGTAGCCACTCTCTACCATAGCGTTCTCAGCGACTATATAAAGAGCGCTGCACTGAGCAGAGAGATTCAATTCCGATCAAGACAAAGAGCAATTCAATTCCGATACACAGAGCGATTCAATTCCGATCAAGAGACATGCGTATTTGCCTATCCGTCGCCGGACATCCCCTCGGCCAGCCACGCCCATTCCGGAGGAATTTAAGCAGCATAGTGGCTCCGGAGAGCTACCCAGGAACCCACAACCCCTGAGAGGCCAACCCAAATGAGTGGGTGCGGTCACTCCCCTCAGTACTCGTGTAAACGTTGGACGAGTCACCGTCGAGCTCGTTACGCAGCTAATGCTTTGCACGTGGCTCTACCACACGGAGGTGCTACAGCCAGTATCCGTTACCTAGAAAACAGGCTAGGATAGGGCAGCTAAACTGCAGTTCTATGGGCACGCTCTGTGTGGTCTGGGGCGTGCCCCCCGATCAAGACACATCGGACGCACCTATCCGCTTCCGGAACACCTCTCGGCCAACCACGCCCATTCCGGAGGAATTTTAGCAGCTTAGTGGCTTTGAAGTGCTACCCAGCTTCCACCACAGCCCCTGAGAGTCCTACTCCTACTGAGTGGGCACGGAACCGTCCGCAGGGCGCCCCACTCCCCTCAGTACCCGTGTAAACGTTGGACGGGTCGCCGTCGAGCTCGTTACGCCGCTAAAATGCTTTGCACGTGGCTCTCCCACACATGAATGTACTACACACCACCGTGCACTACGAATAGCACACGATGGCGTTCACAGCCGACCCCCATTGCCTAGGAAGCTTGCGCCATGCAGGCTAGGATAGGGTAGCCTAAGCTGCGGTTTTATGGGCACGGTCTGTGTGGTCTGGGCCGTGCCCCCCGATCAAGACACAGAGAGATTCACTTCCTACAGCATCGACAAGACGTCCACCACGGCACACGGCTGCCGGACTCCGGCGAGGTCTAATCGACGACCCCGCAAGAGAGAAGATGATGCTTCCGCTCGCCGACCCGTCACCGTAAGCCATCGACCGGACCGTCATCCCCCGCTGACGCGAGCGATGCCCACAGCGGTTCCTCGACCGAGCCTTACGCCCACCGGACCCAAAGAAGCAGCCATCGACGCACTACTGCGAGGGAAGAAGATGATGCCTCCGCTGGACGAAGATACGCCGTGTCGCCCAGCTCCTCGACCGCCACGACGACTACGACCGACGCTTCTCCGAGACGACCACCGCTTAAACGGCCCTTTTCAGGGCCACCAAACAAATAAGGTTTGCCACTTATTGTCACCATCCGGTGACATATTATTTTAAAGTATTAAAGTTTTATTTTAATAATATTTTAAAGTATTATTTTACTATTTTAGTATTATTTTTACTCATGAGTCTCTCACCTAAAAAAAAAAAAAACAGCGCCAAAAAATTTTAATAAGCTTTACAATACTCTAAACTTGAAAGAAAATTAATTAAAAAAAGCAAAATTGTAATGTTAAAAATTGTATGAATAAACTATTAGGCTACTTCTGGTTAACCAATTTTGACAAAAATGTTCTTGTCGAGTCCACTAGTGGTACATAACTTAAGTTCTCAGTTCCAACATAGTATGATATTCCATTTTTAAACTATTTTGTTCACACACACACACACACACACAACATATATTAACAAGCCAACAAGTTCTGTGTTAAATTATAAATCACACATGTTTATTGAACTCTAACAAAATTTACGCAATCTCAATGAAGCTTTTTATTTTTACTTATTGTATAAAAAAAGGAATGTTATAATATTATTGAAACCATGTTATTTATTCGATAAATAAGAAGGTTCTAGGTGACGAACAATTAATATCCAATAACTTAACTCGAGTAACAGTAAAATACAAATTAAAAAATCTGAAACTCAATAAATAATAATTTCAATAAATAATTGTAAATCAATAGAATTTACTGAACTATATTTTATATATTAGAGGAGGTGGTAGGAATATGGTATACCTATTTTATTTTGTCCCATATTAGGCTTATAAATAACGTCAAGAAGACATGATTTACATCAATTAATAGAGAATTTTATTCTTGTTCCAATGGTAAAATTTTGATCAGCAAGAAACAAACAATACTTAAAAAATATTTGATTTATTAAAAAAAGGTAATATCTTACATAATAAAAATTGGGTAGTAATATGAGACAGTACCCGAATACACATGATACATCTTTATATTTACCTTACAGTACCTAAAAACAGTATTTTTTTAAAGTTTAATATTTATGTTATTTATTTTAAGTCTAATGCTTGCAGTAATCACACACATATGGTGTCTGCTCTACACCAGCACATTCACTATGAGCCCACATGCTGCACATCACACAAACAATCCACAATTCCCCCTTACCAATCTTCAGTGAATTTACCATCACAAAATATGCAGTTAGCATCTGTTGAATCTGGTTGAAGCTGACCAGGTTCATTGAGGGAAGAATTGTCATCACTATCTGATTGCACGGAGGGACTGGAATCACTGGACGATTCAATCTCCTTAGGTCTTGCCGATTTCCCATTTTTACAATTTCGTTTTCTTCCTCTTTTTAAAGAAAATGTAGGTAGTCTTTTCGGTGTTGGATTACTGCTGCTACTACTGCTAATTAAATAATTCTTGTAAGGCGATGAAGTTATTACAGCAGATTCAGTTCCTTTTCGGCCACGTTTTGACCCTCTTGCCTTTACTGTCGGAATGGGTGAGATGTCTTTCGGAGTGACACAAAGGTTTGTGCCTAAACCGCTTGTAGATGGGCTGCTTAGATCATCTACTACCGATGTTTTAGCAGCTGGACCACCAGATATTTGCGTTTGTCTTGCTGAAATTGAATTTTCAACTTAACATTCTCCCACATCTTCACTCTGAGCAGCTATAAAATCTGCTTTTGAAAAAATCTGTTTATTTAAAGGATGTATGCCTGTAACACGAAATCCATTTACAGCAATCTCCGCTGTTTGTACTTTTAAGTACGCTTTGCCAAATAAATCAGCTACATCAAATGGACTTAGCGCCCTTTGTTGTGACCTCAAAAACTGCCGAACTTCTTCGCTGTAATAGGTCTTTAGTGGACCCATAAACGTTTTATCCAGAGGCTGTAGTTTATGCGTTGAATGGGGTGGCAGAGACACAATTGAAACAAAATTTTGTCTAGCTAAATCAATGACGTCAACATTCCTTGTGTGGCTGTAATGGCCATCAAGGATGAGAAGTATCGGTGATTCCATGGTTGGTTTTGTAACATTTATAAAATGTTTAAACCATTTTGTAAAAAGTGGAGCTTGAACCCATCCGGATGGGTGGTACGCTGCAATAGATCCGAACGGAGCTCCTTTCATTAAAATTTTATTTTCATTTTTCCTTGGGAAAATCATCATTGGGGGTACAAAATTACCTGCTGCACTCATACAGCATACTACTGTAATTAATTGACCTCGTTCAGATGACGTTAAGCTGGCTATTTGTCTTTTCCCTTTCAGAGCTACTATTTTCGGTATCATAGTTTGAACAACTGTCAGTCCAGTCTCATCTACGTTAAAAATACGATCTGGGGTAAAGTTATGTTTCGCATATTCTTCCTCAAGATGATTAAAAAAGATACCTACTCTTTCTTCTGTGAAACCTAACGCTCTGGCAGCTGAAGTTCCAGTTGGTTTACGTAACGAGATCTTGTCTTTATGGCGTGACAAAAAGTGATCTATCCAACCTCGTCCTGCTTTTCTCCAGTAAACGGATGCTCAATACCATTCCTAATCGCTAACTGATACGCCATAATTTTGATGTCGTTTGTTGTCAAACCATAAAATTTGGATTCCATCACCAGAATATAGTCAACTAACTGCTTTTCAATTTCATCACCTAAAACACAAACAAATCGTTTAATGTCATGTCATACGTATCAGCAAACATTTTGTACAAATGAGTGAATGAATGTAGACAAACAAGATAAACTTAGCCTACCTAAAATGGTCTTCCTTCCGAGCTTTGTGGTGCATACGCTCTCAGCACTAGCACCGTCAGTCACCTACACAAGGCAAATAAAAACTAATTAGCTAACTAAAAATGACTTTTCGTCAATCTTATTTCGTACATTTTATGAGTCGATTAAATTATTTGTATGAATACTAGATAAGAATTACTTTTCAATTAATTGAGTTAATACTCTATTAACATACCTTTGAACACAAACGAGCAAGCGTAGATCGTGGTACATTGCATATTTTGGCTGCTTTAAGATAGCCACACTCCTTAGATTTAACCATGTTGATGGCTTTTGTCATGTCATCTTTATTCCAATTCTTCCTTAAGCCCTTAGAATCTTTTTTTAACTTCGTTCTCGGCATCTGGAACATAAACAGATTTCGACTAAATTAAAATCTGATAAGGGCGTATTACTTTGAAAAGATGGAAAAGAAAACTTACCGAAATGTCACAAAAATACAATGAATAATAACAATTACGAATTGCAGGATTCAGTAATCAAGACACTTCCATGAAAAATTAACCATAATGTTCATAGGGTAGTAATATGAGATAGTCTCATATTACTACCAGCAGACTGTCCCATATTACAACCATCTCTTTGTTTTAGTTTAAACATCTATTTAGCTAATACAGAAAAACATACGCTAAGATTAAAATTATATTCTAAAACCCTAATAAAAGTACTATATCTTACCTTGTTTAGTTGTTTTTGAATCAGTTTTATGAGCAATGTAGACGGTAGTTCAAGAAGCACGTACACAAACTTTTAATCGCCAAAATATAAACACACGTTCACGGCACCGCACAGTAAAACACTAGCCTTTCGTCAATTACATACACTAACTCCATCTACTTTGTTACATAGTTAGCATATACTCCGGTAGGTTTCTCCGCCATACGAAAACGAATACCACGGTATCTCATATATCTACCCTATCTCATATTCCTACCACCTCCTCTAATCATATATGATTAATGTAATAAAAATAAAAATATAATAATGTATAATATAATAACAAATTATTCATTTAGAAAGTTGTAATGCTAGTACTTCGCATTGACACTATTACATGTCGGTACTTATTCTAGAGCAGACCTCACAAGTAACTCATAGATTTAAACCTTTGTTAGTTAATTCGTAGTTTTTTTAAACGCTTTTTTTAACTTACTCTTGGATCCATCAAATCTTGCAACTTAAAATTCTAATACTTCTACCGTATCAATAAGAATCAAACTTTGCACACTTGTTTATCTTCGATGACAATACGCTGTGGAGGTGTTTGTAAAAAAAAATTTTTAAATTTAAAAAACGCTTTTATTTGACAATTACTTAAAAAAATTAACTAAAAAGAAAAAAAGAAAAAAAATTTACAAAAAAATCACAAAAAAATCAAAAAAAAAATTAAAAAAAAAAATTTTTAAGAAACGCTATTATTTAACAATTAATCAAAAGGAAAATGAACTAAAAAGAAAAGAAAAAATTTACAAAACAAAACAATCACAGACATTACAGTTAAAATAAAAGCGTGGCGCATTAATATATAATATTACAACGAATATTTTACAATAAATATTATATATATTAATGCGCCACGCTTTTATTTTAACTGTAATGTCTGTGATTGTTTTGTTTTGTAAATTTTTTCTTTTCTTTTTAGTTCATTTTTCTTTTGATTAATTGTTAAATAATAGCGTTTCTTAAAAAAATTTTTTTTGTAAATTGTTTTTTTTTATTTTTTTTTTTGTAAATTTTTTTTATTTTTTTCGTTTTAGTTAATTTTTTTAAGTAATTGTTAAATAAAAGCGTTTTTTAAATTTAAATTTTTTTTTTATAATTGGTTTATTATGGGTCGCATCAACATTGTAAGTTTTTAGCGACCCCATTACATAAAAAACAAAAATTACTTTTATGACTTTTTAATCATAAATTATTTTATATAAATTGCATTGTTGTGTTGTTGTTTAGGTCAACAGCCGAAAAGCTGGTTTGAACATCCAGAGGTTTTACTAAGTAAAATACGAGGAGTAAGGTGGTTTACCATTGCCTTCCTTACTGAGTTGAAAGAGTATGCTTATCAGCATGCCAGGCCCTCCGAAAAGCACTCACTTTCCACCCTGCAAATGACACATTCATTTCATTCACCACAGGGTCTGGCTGCATAGTGAAATTCATTACTCTCAGAGGAGATAACTCTGATTAGTATCTTTCACACCTCTACCTCTTCTGTTCTTAAATAGTTCAGTCATATAAGTGGTTGACTATGTGATAAGAAACAGAACTATTTTTTTTAGCCCTGGACCAAACAGATAGAGTGCAATTAAAATTACACTCCACCTGCCCGTTTTGGGCATATTTCATTGTTATTTGCACTAAAATTGTCTTTGAATATTTAAAAATTGTATAAAGTCTAGTGTCTTTGTTTAGTGTGTGTGATTAACGCAATCTTTGTAATTGTCCGGTAAGTGAAATTGTCTCTGTATAGTGTTCAAGGTAGGACATTCCACAAGAATATGTTTGACAGTTAATTTTGTGTTACAGTCTACAGTAAACAGAGTCTTGTTTCGTCATGAGGTGACTGTGTGTCAGTTTAGTGTGACCAATTCGTAGTCGTGTAAGAGTCACTTGGTCAAGTCTGTTTTTAAAACAGACTTGAAATTTCTGGTTGTAAGTCTCGAATGTCAGTCCGTAATGTGTGTAGGTTAGTCGTTAAAGTCTTCCACCACTCGTTCCAAATTATTTCAAATTTGTGTCTGAACATTTTCTGCAGATCTCGATGGGAAGACTTGTTTATCCTATTGGAGCATGTAGTGGCACGTTTGGCTGCTCGATCGGCTGTCTCGTTCCCTTTGATACCTAGGTGGGAAGGAATCCACAGAAGAACTATTGTTTTGTCGTTGCTAGTTATTTTGTGATTGACGTTAATGATCTCTTCAAGTATCAGTTCATCTTGTTCGATACTCCTAAGGGAATCTAAAACATTTCTTGTGTAGTTTTATATCAGATCATAACATGATTCATTTATTTATAGGATAACAAAAATTGGTGTGAAACAATTACACAACTTTCTTTTGCCAATGCAAATATTGAACAATATAACCTAACATTAGTAATAATACATTAGGAATAAACAAAAAAAAATAACTTCAAAAAATATAACCTTATTTTAATCATGAGTGAAAGACGCAAAATGAAAATCAACCTCAGTTTGGCTTAAAAATACGGAAAATTACTCTTTCACAGTAAACTAGGCTCTGTAGAAAAAACATTTAAAATAAAAAATGTAGGTCTTTTAATTTCCTATAAAGTTGATTATATACACTTTTGTCGTAAAATGAATACTAAGGCCGATATATTAAAAAAATCGATTTTTCACACGTTTTCGTGAGAAAAAAACAGAAAATCGCTAATTACCGCTAAACTAAGCTTTATACAAAAAAGTTAGAAGTAAAAGTTGTAGGATTTTAAATTCTCTACATTTTTTATTATATTAATTTTTGCGCTAAAATCCATATTAAAGCCGCAATCTTAAAAAAATTTTTTACGTGAAAACAGCCTCACCAAAAATTTCAGCAAACATAGCGCCTGGCATAAAAAATTTAGTAAACCACGCGATTTTAAAACAAATCGTAAGACCAGTTTTTGAGAAAATCGTAGAAAAAAAAATTACACGAATAAACTACTACTTCTGATTGACCGATTTTGATGAAAATGTTCGAGTCGGGTCCGGTAGTGGTATGTTACTTAAGTTTTATGTTTCAAGTTCGTACGATGTTCCGTTCTTGAGATATTTTGTATACACACACACACACAGACACACACGCGCGCGCACACACACACACACACACACACACACACACACACAGACCAATCGCTAAAAACATGTTTTTTGGGCTCAGGAGGTCTGAAAACGTGTAGATCCGGTAAAAACTCGATTTCGAAAAATCGACATGAAAACAATACGTTCCTTCCTGTAGGCCTATATTCATATAGGCAAGAGAAAGTAAAAATTAATATAGGGTAACAGAGAGTAAAATTGTTTGTAGTATCAATACATTAATTGTTTTTAATAACCTTTACGTATAAATAAAAATGAAACTGTAATGATTTCTGAGAAATATTCAAACTTGTAACATTAAATTATATCAAAAGATTTGTAATAAAAATACATGTAACACCAAACTGGTTTTTCTTATGGTTCAATTTAATTATTCATTCAACATTAGGTTTATTTATTCTCTTTATCAGAAATCTTATTTAGTAACATATATCCATAAGCATTGCCCATAACAGACAGGTGGAGTGTCAAATTATTTACAATCAATCTGTTAGTTGCAGGGCTAAAATAAATAGTTCTGTTTCTTATCACATGGTCAGCCAATTAAATGACTGAATCATTTAAAAACAGATAAGGTAGAGGTGTACTGTGACACTAATCAGAGTTATCTTCTCTGAAAGTAATGAATTTCATTATACAGCCAGACCCTGTGGTGAATGAAGTAAAGGTGTCATTTGCAGAGTGGAAAATATGTACTTTTCAGAGGGCCCGGCATGCTGATAAGCGTATTTTTCCACTCAGTGAGTTGTAGCAATGGTAAACCACCTCACTCTTCGTTTTACTTAGTAAAACCTCTACAGGTTCAAACCAGCTTTTCGGCTGATGACCTAAACAACAATGTATAAATAAAACTGAAACTGTAATGATTTCTCAGAAATATTCAAACTTGTAACATTAAATTATATCAAAAGATTTGTAATAAAAATACATGTTACACCAAACTGGTTTTTCTTATGGTTCAATTTAATTAATTATTCATTCAACATTGGGTTTATTTATTCCCTTTATCAGAAATCCGATTAGTAATATATATGTATAAGCAAACGAATGATTAATGGAAACTATTAGAAAAATCTGGTGTCAAACACTCACACAACTTTCTCTTGCCAATGCAAATATTTATCAATATAACCTAACTTTAACAATAAAACATTAGAAATAAACAAAACACTAACC
The DNA here is from genome assembly GCA_035578175.1 of Catonia carolina. NCBI lineage: Eukaryota > Metazoa > Arthropoda > Insecta > Hemiptera > Achilidae > Catonia > Catonia carolina. The sequence continues at coordinate 4,267,055 of JAQMRL010000021.1, read as the reverse complement.
TCAAAAAATATAACCTAATAATTATGATTATATTTAATCATAAATGAAAGACGCAAAATGAAAATCAACCTCAGTTTGGCTTAAAAATACGGAAAATCACTCTTTAACGCTAAACTAGGCTTTGTAGAGAAAAATGCTTTGAATAAAAGTTGTACATCTTTTCATTTTCTATAAATTTAATTATATACTTTTTTGTCGTAAAATGCATTCTAAAGCTGAAATCTTAAAAAATAGATTTTTCACACGTTTTCGTGAGAAAAACACAGAAAATTGCTAATTACCGCTAAACTAAGCGTTATACAAAAAAATGTTTGAAATAAAAATTGTAGACCTTTAAATTTTCTGCAACTTTTATTATGTACATTTTTGCGGTAAAATGCATAATAAAGCCGCGATCTTGAAAAAATAATGTTTTTACATGATAACAGCCTCACCGAGAATTCAGCAAACATGGCGCCTACCCTATCTTGTAGAGAATAAAAAATTGAGTAAACCAGGCGATTTTTAAAAAAATCGTAGGGGCCTAAGTACAGTTTTTGAGAAAATTGTAAAAAGTGAAAAATTATACGAATAAACTACTACTTCCGGTTGACCGATTTTGATGAAAATGTTTGTGTCGGGTCCGGTAGTGGTATGTAACTTAAGTTTCAAGTTCATACGATGTTCCGTTCTTGAGATATTCTGTTCACACACTCACACACACACACACACACACACACACGCGCGCGCGCGCGCATACACACACACACACACAGAGAGAGAGAGAGAGTGAGAGAGAGAGAGAGACAGACACACACACACAGACCAATCGCTAAAAACATGTTTTTTGGGTTCAGGGGCTCTGAAAACGTGTAGATCCGGTGAAAACTCGATTTCGAAAAATCGACATGAAAACAATACTTTCCTTCCTATATATTCATACAGGCAAGAGAAAGTTAAAAGAAGACCAACATTTGATGGACTCCTGTATGAGTAGTTTTATGGTTTATTTTTACTTTCGCTTGCCTATATGAATATACAGGGTGATTCATGAAGTTCTCCCCCCACTTCTACAGCACATTGTACTAGTAAAAATAATGAAAAAATGTTATATAAACATAGGTCCGAAAACGCTTCGTTAGCGAGTTACAGCTAGCGAAAGATTTCGCCTGAATTCCTGGGCAAAGAGTAAAATAAAGCCATACTGAACTTTTGGAAAGGTTAATTAAGTAAGAAATGTCGTGGATTCTTATGTAATTTTACCTGATAAAGCTAATAAAATAGGTTTCAGAACTGTACCTGTAGTAGTTTTTGAGGGATTCACGGTTAAATGCAAAAAATTGGGGCACGAAACAATGTTTTTTTAAGTTTCATGTACAATAACTTTGTTAAATTGGTAATAAATACATAAAATCAACAAACATTAATTGTAGAGAATTTAATTCTGAGAAAATTGATATAATCAAAGTCTAAAATAAAACAGAAATAAGTATCAAAAAATCGATTTTATTCAGTATAATACATTACTAGTTTTAAGCAAAATTAATCAGGTTGGGCCAACCGTACGCACCTTTTTATAATAGATGTTCGAAAATGAGGCCATCATTATCAATACATTTTGCAGCACGTTTGTGTATTGCTTTTGTTGCGTTTCTTAATTTTTCAGGGCTTCCCTGTATCTGCACAGCCGAATCCATAATACGGGCAATTAATTCATCACGAGAATTCACTTTTGTCTTGTATACAATGTCTTTCATCCATCCCCAGATGCAATAATCCAATGGAGATAGATCTGGGGATCTCTTATTTTAGACTTTGATTATATCAATTTTCTCAGAATTAAATTCTCTACAATTAACGTTTGTTGATTTTATGTATTTATTACCAATTTAACAAAGTTATTGTACATGAAACTTAAAAAAACATTGTTTCGTGCCCCAATTTTTTGCATTTAACCGTGAATCCCTCAAAAACTACTACAGGTACAGTTCTGAAACCTATTTTATTAGCTTTATCAGGTAAAATTACATAAGAATCCACGACATTTCTTACTTAATTAACCTTTCCAAAAGTTCAGTATGGCTTTATTTTACTCTTTGCCCAGGAATTCAGGCGAAATCTTTCGCTAGCTGTAACTCGCTAACGAAGCGTTTTCGGACCTATGTTTATATAACATTTTTTTCATTATTTTTACTAGTACAATGTGCTGTAGAAGTGGGGGGAGAACTTCATGAATCACTCTGTATACAGTTCCCTCTCTCTACATTTTTGAGGTGATTATGTATTTTAGGTAAAATAATTTTATGCAGAATTTCAATGTTCACAATCATAACACGAGAAACAGGAATGATTATAATGATATGTGGCTAATCACTCCACAAAATTGTTTGAACAAAAACTTACTTATGCAGGGAGACAATTCATGAATAAATTACCCCAATTTTTAAAATATCATAATTTGAATTCCTTTAAAAAAATCTGAAAAATTACTTGATCGGTGAAACTTTTCATAGCGTACAAGAATTTCTTTCTTGATAGTAGTGATACATTGTGTGATTCTTATATGTATTTCAGGTGTTATATCTGACGACATGTCCTATACTCCTCCTGGAGTCTCCAGGGCGCAAAAAAAATTAAATAAAAAAAAATAGGAAAGAAAGTAGTCTATATGAAACACGGAAAATGAAAATCAACCTGTTTGGCTTAAAAATACGGAAAATCACTTTTTCACGGTAAACTAGGCTCTGCAGAGAAAAATTCTGTAAATAAAAGTTGTAGATCTTTTAATTTCCTATAAATTTAATTGTGTTGTTTAGGTCAACAGCCGAAAGGCTGGTTTGAACCTCTAGAGGTTTTACTAAGTAAAACGAGGAGTGAGGTGGTTTACCATTGCCTTCCTCACCGAGTGGAAAAGTACGCTTATCAGCATGCCGGGCCTTCTGAAAAGCACATATTTTCCATTCTGCAAATGACACCTTCACTTCATTCACCACAGGGTCTGGCTGTATAATGAAATTCATTACTTTCAGAGGAGATAACTCTGATTAGTGTCTTTTACACCTCTACCTCTTCTGTTCTTAAATGATTCAGTCATTTAATTGGCTGACCATGTGATAAGAAACAGAACTATTTATTTTAGCCCTGCAACGAACAGACTGAGTGTAAAAATTTGCCACTCTACCTGTCTGTTATGGGCAGAAATTTAATTATATACTCTTTTGTCGTAAAATGCATACTAAGCCCGAAATCTTAAAAAAATATATTTTTTACACGTTTTCGTTAGAAAAAAAAACAAAAATCGCTAATAGTACAGTTTGTTGATTCGACAGTTGGTTCTTACCGTGAACTCACTTTAGAAATGATCAGTAGAAAGATGGTTTGTATGGTGTTCTTGGTAGCGATATACTCGTTTATAGCAGTACAGCTGTATAGCTTTGGTTATGAATGTGAGTCATCCGTGGGATATTAATTAAAATACAATATCGTGACCAGTTTCACACTTGTGTTCGCTCCAGAAACTTGACCACTAGAATTTTAAAATTTGTTAGTACTTGTTGAGAATAGTTTGAAGATTATATTGTAACATTATTCCAGAAACTGTCGCTAGAATTGTTTGTTTAACGATAAATAGAAGAGACGGTAAGGGTCACGCGCATGATCGGCCGTTATGAGTACTGTAAACCGTCACTAGCAAATGACGTCACCGGTGCTAAAAACACCAGTTTTTTAAATTCTTCCTTCTACATTGAAGACTAATATTGGGTTACAATAATTATGTTTTGTCTATTATAATAATAACAGCGAGAATAATAATAATAATAATAATAAATATCTGGTTATCCAAGGTCTTTTTTTATTTTTTGACGTTCCAGTATTTTTTCCTGTATTCCCGGTCCTATTTCCGAGGCTATCTTGGGGGCTGCCAGTAGTTAAGAAATCCCCTGGCCGCGTTACGGGCGCTGCGCAGGTTAAGTTCAGTGGTGGGGCTGCCACCTTTCTGCCCCTGAACTTGCAGGATTATCATTCGGGGTTCACTCCCCTAGACTCTTCCGCTCTATTGACCATTGGGAAAATTCCTCCTCTGCTCAAATAGACCGTTGGCCATTTTTCACCTGTAACCCTAGGCAGGGGCCCTTACTGGGTGCTACCATCCGGAGCCAGATGGATCCAGGTTTTTTAACGAGGTTGTTACTCCTCCCCCTCCACACTTCCCCATCACATGATGGGGCCCCGGGCTTGGGACCGGCAGTGTTAAGCAACACTGTTGGCGGTGTTTTTAAGGGCGACGGCAGGCTATAACAGACTGGACATGAAACGTAATGAAAGTATTAGAGCAGAATTACAGGTCCAACCACTATTAGACGGCATTGCGCGCTACAATTCCAGGTGGTGTGAACATGTGAATAGAATGCGAGAGGAAAGACTACCAGTCCAAATATTAAGTTATGCCCCACGGGGTAGACGTGATAGAGGCAGACCGCTACGAAGATGGGTGCCGGAACAGGCTTTAGGCCTATCCGTGTTTGGGTGATGATGATGATGATAAATATCTGGTGTGAAACACTCACACAACTTTCTCATGCCAATGCAAACAATAAACAATAAACCTAACATTTTTGTAATAAAACATTAGAAATAAACAAAAAACTAACCTCAACATACATAACCTAATTTTAATCATGAGTGAAAAACGCAAAATAAAAAACAACCTCAGTTTGGCTTCTAAATACGGAAACACACTCTTCACGCTAAACTAAGCTCTGTAGAGAAAAATGCTCTAAAAAAAGTTGTAGATCGTTTAATTTTCTATAAATTTTATAATACACTTTTGTCATAAAATGCATGTTGTTGTTGTTGTTTAGGTCATCAGCCAAAAAGCTGGTTTGAACCTGTAGAGGTTTTACTAAGTAAATCGAGGAGTGAGGTGGTTTACCATTGCCTTCCTCACTGAGTGGAAAAGTACACTTATCAGCATGCCAGGCCCTCTGAAAAGCATATATTTTCCACTCTGCAAATGACACTTTCACTTCATTCACCACAGGGTCTGGCTGTATAATGAAATCCATTACTTTCAGACGAGATAACTCTGATTTGTATCTTTTACACCTCTACCTCTTCTGTTCTTAAATGATTCAGTCATTTAATTGGCTGACCATGTGATAAGAAACAGAACTATTTATTTTAGCCCTGCAACTAACAGATTGAGTGTAAATAATTTGACACTCCACCTGTCTGTTATAAAATGCATACTAAGGCCGAAGTCTTAAAAAAATCGATTTTCAAACGTTTTCGTGAGAAAAAACATAAAATCGCTAATTACCGCTAAACTAAGCGTTATACAAAAAAATGTTTGAATTAAAAGTTGTGAAATTTAAAATTTTCTACAACTTTTATTATATACATTTTTGCGGTAAAATGCATAATAAAGCCGCCATCTTGAAAAAACAATTTTTTTACGCGAAAACAGCTTCAACAAGAATTTCAGCAAACATGGCGCCTACCCTATCTTGTAGAGAATAAAAAGTTGAGTAAACCAGCCGATTTAAAAAAAATCGTAAGACCAGTTTTTGAGAAAATCGCAAAAAAGTGAAAAATTATACGAATAAACTACTATTTCCGGTTGACCGATTTTGATGAAAATGTTCGTGTCGGGTCCGGTAGTGGTATGTAACTTAAGTTTCCAGTTTCAAGTTCGTACGATGTTCCATTCTTGAGATATTTTTTATACACACACGCACACACACACACCGACCAATCGCTAAAAACATGTTGTTTTGGTTCAGGGGGTTTGAAAACGTATAGATCCGGTGAAAACTCGAATTCTAAAAATCGACATGAAAACAATACTTTCCTTCCTATATATTCATACAGGCAAGAGAAAATAATAATAAAGAATTTTAATGGAATGTAAGCAAAATATGAAATTATTAACTGCAATTTTTCGTTAAAAATTTAAGTAAACAAATTGTCTCTAGATGTTTACATTATGTATTAAATTTTGAATGAAAAACAAATGCAATCACCATATTAATAATTAATTTCTTTTCTTTACAAGTTTTTTTTTTTTTTAAATTCCTAATTTGTGTACGTTGCAATCTGTTCAATTCAGAACAATAAGCAACCCCACGACCCAATGAGATGAGGATGATGTGTATGACGTGTAAATGAGGTGTAGTCTTGTACAGACTCAGGCCGACCATTTCTGAGAGAGTATGGTTAATTAAACCCCAACCATCAAAGTACACCGGTAACCACAGTCTAGCATTCAAATCCGTATAAAAGTAACTACCTTTACTAGGATTTGAACCAGGAACCTTCGTCTCCGAAAATCAGCTGTTAAACAGCTGACTAGTGGCGACGATTCTTTACAAGTAAGTGTACTTATTGCATGTAAAATTTTTATAAGTAAGTTTATATGCCCATAACGGACAGGTGGAATGTCAAATTATTTACTCTCAATCAGTTCGTTGCCGGGCTAAAATAAATAGTTCTGTTTCTTATCACATGGTCAGCCAATTAAATGACTGAATCGTTTAAGAACAGAAGAGGTAGAGGTGCAAAAGACACTAATCAGAGTTGTCTCCTCTGAAAGTAATGAATTTCATTATACAGCCAGACCCTGTGGTGAATGAAGTGAAGGTGTCATTTACAGAGTGAAAAATATGTGCTTTTCAGAGGGTCCGGCATGGTGATAAGCATAATTTTCCACTTAGTGAGGAAACCACTTCACTTCTCGATTTACTTAGTAAAACTTACTAAAATTACTTAAATTTACTTAGTAAAACCTCTACAGGTTCAAACCAGCCTATAGGCTGATGACCTAAACAACAAATAAATTTATAATAAATGATTTTCTTCTCCTAAAATGATTAAATGATTTCATTGTCATCGCCACCCCTTCTAATTAATCATTTACTGTGTTGTTTCAATACATCTTCCGGCCTTTGTCGGCGCGGTGGGCCCTTTGACGGCATATCGACAAACCTTTCGGCTCCGCACCGACAGAGGCCTTTGTCACCAAGGCCAAGCCAGTAGCCGCTCTCTACCACAGCGCTCTCGGCGACTATAAAAAGAGCGCTGCACTGAGCCGAGCGATTCAATTCCGATCCAGACACAGAGGGATTCACTTCCGATCCAGACAGAAGAAGACAAGCCCAGCCGAGACCGGACGCACCATCCCTGGTCTACGCTACCGGTGGCGGTCGCTACATTCCCGCACCGGTCAGCCTTCGCCGGCCCGGAGAGAGCCGCCTCGGCCGCGCTATCGGCAGACCCGGTAGCCGAGCCGTCACTTTTCGGTCTCTGCTTCCACCACGCCGGCTCGCCGCTTCGACAAGACGTCCACCACAGCACGCAGCTGCCGGACTCCAGCGAAAACTAATCGACGACCCCGTAAGAGAAAATATGATGCTTCCGGTCGCCGACCCGTCACCGTAATCCGTCGACCGGACCTTCATCGCCCGCTGACGCGAGCGATGTCCACAGCGGTCCCTCGACCGAGCCTTACGTTCACCGGACCCGACGAAGCAGCCATCGACGTACTACTGCGAGGGAAGAAGATAATGTCTCCGCTGGACGTCGACACGCTGTGTCGCCCAGCTTCTTATCACAGCCACGCGCTGCCTACGCCGGTTTCCTTCGAGACCGGCACAACGGTCTTTCTCAGGACCAATTCATTAAGATTTACACCGGCCCTTCTCAGGGCCATCAAACATGTCTGTCCCCCCCCCCCACAGCAAACACACATAAACAACCCTTTTCAGGGCCACCAAACAGATAAGGTTAGCCACTTAATGTCGCCATCCGGGGACATCATTATTGTTTTCTTCTTCTTCTTCTTTAGGTGCCGTCTTCGTTCCGAAGTTTGGCTATCATCAAAGCTATGCGTATTCTTGATACTGCAGATCTAAACAGTTGGCAGTTGTTGCAATTGAACCATTCTCTTAAGTTCTTCAACCATGAATTCCTTCTTCTGCCTATGGATCTTGTGCCAATTATTTTTCCCTGGATAATAAGTTGCAACAACTGGTATTTATCTCCCCTCACAACATGTCCCAAATACTGCAATTTGCGCTTCTTAATCGTTAGTATCAATTCTTTCTCCTTTTGCATCCTTCTCAAAACCTCCACGTTAGTCACTCTCTCTGTCCACGATACTCTCAGTATCCTACGATACATCCACATTTTGAATGCCTCCACCCTCTTGGTATCAATCTTTTTCAATGTCCACGCCTCCATTCCATAGAAAAGAACTGAGAGCACGTAGCATCTCACAAGGCGAATTTTAAGCTCAAGGCTTAGATCTCTTCCACAGAAGTATTGTTTTGCGTCCCCCTATAATATCACCATGACCCCCCCTCCCCAGGTTCAGTATCACTGCTCTAGAGGTTCAAACCAGCCTTTCGGCTGATGACCAATATAATAACAACAAAAAGACATTTAAAATCCTTTGTGTTTGTTTATTCGGCAGAGACCTTCAAGTGAATTTAAAAAGTACTAATATTGTAATAGTATTTATAAACAGATCTACTTAAAGTGTTTGTGTTGAATATAATAAATATTAACATGTGGAAAACATCGAGTAATTCGTGTAACCATAATTCTTAAACGTTATAATATTAAAGTTACATGTTTACAGTAATGCAATTCGTAATGGAAAGTGAAGTAAATTGAAGCTCAGCTGCATCCATTTAAAATTGCAATAATCCTTTGGTCATTCCTCCATTAATTTCTTTTTCTTCCTCTTTAGTTTCTTACATAATGTTAACCAAGATCAATGAAGCTGTCCGTACATACTTTATATGAAATTATACCGTAGTTTATATTTTACTAAGTAAGTATGTATACATGCTGAGGTCACGAGATTGCCTTTTGCATATGGATGGGCTGTGATGAAGGAAGAGAAAATTTAACAGTGCTGCCAACCTCTTGCCTTTTGCATATGGATGGGCTGTGATGAAGGGAAGAGAAAATTTAACAGTGCTGCCAACCTCTTGCCTTTTGCATATGGATGGGCTGTGATGAAGGGAAGAGAAAATTTAACAATGCTGCCAACCTCTTGCCTTTTGCATATGGGTGGGCTGTGATGAAGGGAAGAGAAAATTTAACAGTGCTGCCAACCTCTTGCATTTTGCATATGGGTGGGCTGTGATAAAGGGAAGAGAAAATTTAACAGTGCTGCCAACCTCTTGCATTTTGCATATGGGTGGGCTGTGATGAAGGGAAGAGAAAATTTAACAGTGCTGCCAACCTCTTGCCTTTTGCATATGGGTGGGCTGTGATAAAGGAAGAGAAAATTTAACAGTGCTGCCAACCTCTTGCCTTTTGCATATGGGTGGGCTGTGATGAAGGGAAGAGAAAATTTAACAGTGCTGCCAACCTCTTGCATTTTGCATATGGGTGGGCTGTGATGAAGGAAAGAGAAAATTTAACAGTGCTGCCAACCTCTTGCATTTTGCATATGGGTGGGCTGTGATGAAGGAAAGAGAAAATTTAACAGTGCTGCCAACCTCTTGCATTTTGCATATGGGTGGGCTGTGATAAAGGGAAGAGAAAATTTAACAGTGCTGCCAACCTCTTGCCTTTTGCATATGGGTGGGCTGTGATGAAGGGAAGAGAAAACTTAACAGTGCTGCCAACCTCTTGCCTTTTGCATATGGGTGGGCTGTGATGAAGGGAAGAGAAAATTTAACAGTGCTGCCAACCTCTTGCCTTTTGCGTATGGGTGGGCTGTGATGAAGGGAAGAGAAAATTTAACAGTGCTGCCAACCTCTTGCCTTTTGCATATGGGTGGGCTGTGATGAAGGGAAGAGAAAATTTAACAGTGGTGCCAACCTCTTGCCTTTTGCATATGGGTGGGCTGTGATGAAGGGAAGAGAAAATTTAACAGTGCTGCCAACCTCTTGCCTTTTGCATATGGGTGGGCTGTGATGAAGGGAAGAGAAAATTTAACAGTGCTGCCAACCTCTTGCCTTTTGCGTATGGGTGGGCTGTGATGAAGGGAAGAGAAAATTTAACAGTGCTGCCAACCTCTTGCCTTTTGCATATGGGTGGGCTGTGATGAAGGGAAGAGAAAATTTAACAGTGGTGCCAACCTCTTGCCTTTTGCATATGGGTGGGCTGTGATGAAGGGAAGAGAAAATTTAACAGTGCTGCCAACCTCTTGCCTTTTGCATATGGGTGGGCTGCGATGAAGGGAAGAGAAAATTTAACAGTGCTGCCAACCTCTTGCCTTTTGCATATGGGTGGGCTGTGATAAAGGGAAGAGAAAATTTAACAGTGCTGCCAACCTCTTGCCTTTTGCATATGGGTGGACTGTGATAAAGGGAAGAGAAAATTTAACAGTGCTGCCAACCTCTTGCATTTTGCATATGGGTGGGCTGTGATGAAGGGAAGAGAAAATTTAACAGTGCTGCCAACCTCTTGCCTTTTGCATATGGGTGGGCTGTGATGAAGGGAAGAGAAAATTTAACAGTGCTGCCAACCTCTTGCCTTTTGCGTATGGGTGGGCTGTGATGAAGGGAAGAGAAAATTTAACAGTGCTGCCAACCTCTTGCCTTTTGCATATGGGTGGGCTGTGATGAAGGGAAGAGAAAATTTAACAGTGCTGCCAACCTCTTGCCTTTTGCATATGGGTGGGCTGTGATGAAGGGAAGAGAAAATTTAACAGTGCTGCCAACCTCAACATTTTTAAAATGTTGTGAGGATTTGAATTCCTTTAAAAATAAGCTGAAAATTCTGGTGTGACACACTCACACAACTTTCTCTTGCCAATGCAAATAATTAACCTAATAAACCTAACATTAGTATTAAAACATTAGAAATAAACAAAAAACTAACCTCAAAAAACATTAGTGAAATACGCAAAATTAAAATCTACCTCAGTTTAGCTTAAAAATACGGAAAATCGCTCATTCACGCTAAACTAGGCACTGTACAAAAAAAAGGCTTTAAATAAAAGTTTTAGATCTCTTAATTTCCTATAAATTTTATTTTATACACTTTTGTCGTAAATCGCATTCTAAGGCCGAAATCTTAAAAAAATATATTTTTCACACGTTTTCGTAAGAAAAAAACAGAAAATTGCTAATTACCGCTAAACTAAGCGTTATACAAAAAAATGTTTGAAATAAAAGTTGTAGAATTTTACATTTTCTACAACTTTTATTATATAATGTTTTGCGCTAAAATGCATATTAAAGCCGCAATCTTAAAAAGAAAATGTTTTTACGTAAAAACAGCCTCACGCAGAATTTCAGCAAACATGACGTTTACCCTATCTTGTAGAGAATAAAATATTGAGTAAACCAGGCGATTTTTAAAAAAATCGTAGGACCAGTTTTTGAGAAAATCGCAAAAAAGTGAAAAATTATACGAATAAACTACTACTTCCGGTTGACCGATTTTGATGAAAATGTTCGTGTCGGGTCCGGTAGTGGTATGTAACTTAAGTTTCAAGTTCGTACTACGTTCCGTTCTTGAGATATTCTGTTCACACACAGACCAATCGCTAAAAACATGTTTTTTGGGTTCAGGGGATCTGAAAACGTATAGATCCGGTGAAAACTCGATTTCTTAAAATCGACATGAAAAAAATACTTTCTTTCCTATATATTCATATAGGCAAGAGAAAGTATAAATTACTTGATCGGTGAAATTTTTTGTAGCGTACAAGAATTTCTTTCATGATAGTAGTGATGCATTGTATGATTCTTATGCGTATTTCAGATGTTATATCTGACATACGCCTATAACGGACAGGTGGAGTGTCAGATTATTTACACTCAATCTGTTAGTTGCAGGGCTAAAATAAATAGTTCTGTTTCTTATCACATGGTCAGCCAATTAAATGACTGAATCATTTAAGAACAGAAGAGGTAGAGGTGTAAAAGACGCTAATCAGAGTTGTTTCCTCTGAAGGTAATCATCATCATCATCGTCCTTCAAGGATTAGGCTCTGTTGGCCTGTTTCGGCATCCATTTCTTTCATGGTCTTCCAACGTCTCGCCTTCCACCGGGTTGATACTCCCATGCTAGTATGGGAAGCCTATCTCTTGACATGTGGAGTAAATGACTGGACCAGTTTCTCCTGTACCTTTTCAGAGTTTCTAGCAAAGGTTCCACTCTCAGGTCCGCTCTTATATCTTCATTTCTTATATGATCTAACCTAGAGTAGCCCTTGATTGCTCGCAGAAATCTCATCTCAGCTGCTTGCATTCGAGACTCAGTTCTTGTATTTGGTACCTATACTTCGCTTCCATAGGAAGTAATGGATTTCATTATACAGCCAGACCCTGTGGTGAATGAAGTGAAGGTGTCATTTGCAGAGTGGAAAATATGTGCTTTTCAGAGGGCCTGGCATGCTGATAAGCACACTTTTCCACTCAGTGAGGAAGGAAATGGTAAACCACTTCACTCTTTGATTTACTTAGTAAAACCTCTACAGGTTCAAACCAGCCTTTTAGCTGATGACCTAAACAACAACAACATATCTGACATGTTCTATACTCCTACTGGAGTCTCCAGGGCGCAAAAAAAAACAGATAACTACTCATACATTTCACTACCGTGCAGTTTCTAAATACTGTCGCCGACCGAGGCCGACGTCACGTGACGAAACCTTGTTTATAAAATTGATGGCCCTGAAAAGGGCCGTTTGATTTTGTTGGTGGCCCTGAAAAGGGCCGTTTTTGGCGGTCGGAAGCGGCGAGCTGGCGTGATGGAAGCGAAACCTGAAGAGTGACGGCTCGGCTACCGGGTTCAGGCCTAGCCTTCCCTCAGCGGCAGTTGGGTCCCCACTGCAGCGTGGCAGTGGTGTGGCCCCCAGAGCCCCGCAGTGTCGGGTCGGCGTAGGCCGAGGCGGCTCTCTCCGGGCCGGTGAAGGCTGACCGGTGCGGGAAAGTAGCGTCCGCCACCGGTAGCGTAGACCAGGGATGGTGCGTCCGGTCTCGGCTGGGCTCGTCCTCTTCAGTCGGGGATTCGAACCCAAGACCGCATGATTAGAGGCGAGCACGTTACAAACTATGCCAATGTGGCCGGCAAGGGCATACTCGTGCCTCAAGTAACTATACCTATCTAAGATAATCGCCTATATTTTTGCACCGTGTCGTGATGGTGTAAAATGCAGTTTATTCTGTAGCCATTTATATGGTACACGCATTTAAAATTGTACTTATATTCTCTCGTTGGATTTATCTTAACACAATCTTGATCTTAACTTGTGTAGACGATGTAGTTTTAAATATTGGATAACTTCACGTGCCACATACTAATATAAATTCATACTTTGTCTGTTACCAAGGAATTGGCTGATAATTTTTTTTTTTTAAGTCCCGTCAACTTGTAGGATAGCAATCTATTATACATAGTATCGTTCTTCAAATGACAAGATTAAAGTCAACAATTGACTTTGGATATTCAAAGAAATATTTAAATTATTAATAAATCACTAAACATCAGGATTATTAATTTCGAGTTATTATCTTAATATTTGATAGCAAGAATTATACACGAAACTAAAATTTAATAAGAAATATTAAAGTGTAAATAATAATTCCAGAAGTCAAATAGTTCAACTTAATGAAAGTGAAGCTACTAAAAAACAATTTTTTTTTTAATCCCTATTGTGTGTACGTTGCAATTTGTTCAATTCAAACAATAAGTAACCCAATTACCCCATGAGATGATGAGGATGATATATATGACGTGTAAATGAGGTGTAGTCTTGTACACACTCAGGCCGCCCATTCCTGAGAGAGTATGATTAATTGAACCCCAACCATCAAAGTACACCGGTAACAACTGTCTAGCATTCAAATCCGTACAAAAGTAACTACCTTTACTAGGATTTGAACCAGGAACCTTCGTCTCCGAAAATCAGCTTTTTAACAGCTGATTTTGGCGACGAATTTACCCCTAGACCAACCCGGTGGGTACTAAAAAACAAATGAATGTATAAATTTAAATAAATAATTTCAATTAAATAAAATTTTATAAAAGGAAACTAAGATAACATCAAGATATAAATGAATATTGTTGTTGTTTAGGTCATCAGCCAAAAGGCTGGTTTGAATCTGTAGAAGTTTTACTAAGTAAATCGAGGAGTGAGGTGGTTTACCATGCCTTCCTCACTGAGTGGAAAAGTACACTTATCAGCATGCCAGGCCCTCTGTAAACCATATATTTTCCACTCTGCAAATGACACTTTCACTTCATTCACCACAGGGTCTGGCTGTACAATGAAATTCATTACTTTCAGAGGAGATAACTCTGATTAGTGTCTTTTACACCTCTACTTCAGTCATTTAATTGGCTGACCATGTTATAAGAAACAGAACTATTTGTTTTAGCCCTGCAATGAACAGATTGAGTGTAAATAATTTGACACTCCACTTGTCTGTTATGGGCGAAAATGAATATTAAGAAACTGAATTCAATAACACAATGATTTTGACGTCAACAGATGGAATTTTTAAAAGAATTAATTAAAAACTATAAAACCGATTTTAACAATGGACCAGTCCCCCATTCGACCCAGGTCAATGGTACAAGGCGCATCTCCGAGAACTTCACAAACTTCGTAAATATATTTAAAAATTTTTCATTAATTCTGAGCTCATTTAATAATCATAAATTTATTTAAAGTATATTATAATTTTAATTAAATTCATTAAAAACTTAGCATTATAAAAAGTGTCATTAATCAATCAATAAAATAAAATAAAATTTCAACAATCAATAATCTTTTGTAATCCAAATTTTGTCAATTTTAATATATTGTAACGTCTATATTCTATACGTTACAATCTGTATTTCATATTTATCTTTCTTTACCGCTTCTATTAATATTCTCTGTAGGCTCCTGCACTCTTTTGGATGTTTAATGTACTAGGTGACGTATTGTAAGTGCGTGACGTATGCAGCCGGTTTCGTTCTGTTTGCAGCCATGATTCATTGGAGATAGTCGTGTAAATCTAATAGTATGTAAATTCGTATATATAGTGGCGACTATTTACAACACTGTGGGTCGTTTGTCGCAGTCAAAACGCCATTTTTGCCTGTCTTGCCATGACTCCTCCTCCATGTTTCTTCTCCCCATGGCTCTGTCAAAACCTTCCATCCATCTCCCTCTCGGTCTTCCTCTTTTTCTATTTCGCTGCGGTCTCCAGTTCCATGCCTTCAGTGGGATTCGTACGTTGCTCATTCTTCGCATGTGACCATACCAGTGCAGTTGTTTTCTCTCAATACGGTCTATTATTGAGTCTTCAATGCCCATTATTTCTCTTACTCTTATATTCGTTACCCTATCTCGTAACGTCAATCTGCAACATCTTCTCCAATATCTGTTCTCCACCGTACTGATTCTATTTTTCATGTTTTGTGTAATGGTCCACACTTCTGCCCCATATGTCACCGTACCTTCCACTATTGCTGAAAATATTCGTTTCTTTATGTCTTTTCTTATGTTGAGACTCCACAGAATTGAGTTCAGTTGATGTAAATTCGTTTATAATTTATTTTTCTTATGATTCTAATTATGTTCGCTGCGTTTTAAACTTTTCGGGTCCAAGTTCGAGGTCCGTAGTTCGAGATGTTGATATTCTTAAGGTTAATGATGCGCTGGAGCTAAGTCTGGAAGCCTGAGTTTCGAAAGTGATACCTACTAAAGTAAGATGACTGGCATTTTTCTGATAAAAAAATGTGGATCTGATGCTTAACTACACCAAAATCGTAGCTTGATTACTGAATGCCTGAGGTCGAATCTCGTCAAATTATAAAGGAAGTATCTAGAAATATCACGGTATGAGTTTTTTATTTCATTTTTATTTACTGGGATATAGAATTTCTATTGTCATCCATTTACATCGAAAAGAATCATCTCGAACTCTACAAACATGAATTTTTCCGTTTGAAACTGTTATTATTTGCTTAACCTAACTTAACATGCTAATTACATGAACTTTGTTTAATGCAGCAGCTATATGAATTTGAAATTAGAAGAAAAATCTATTATTAAACTTTAAAAACTTTATTAATCAATTTTTATTAACTTAAAAAATTATTGCTGGTTGCAAATCAGTAAATTTATAATTTCTTTTCCAAATTTAAATTTTTTTAATTATGCAAAACCTTCTATTTTTGAACATAGCCTACCTTTTTTTAAAATAAATTTTGTTTAAAGACCTAATTACCAATATTTTAGTAACAAAATAATTGTTAAACGGCAACCTTAACTGTAATCTATAATTCTAAAGTATTTACTAATTTCATCGAATATTTTTTTAGGTATACCTAATTATTGTTAATAATGGTGATGAATTTTTGAGTTAAATTGTTAAAATCTTAAATGCTACACCTTTAGAACCTTTTGAGTATTATTACTAAGGTTTATATATTTATATACGGTTGATCTGTTGTCACTTAGGTGATTATTTAAAATTATTTATTTATTTAATATTATTGGATATTTTCACCAAGTTTATCTGATGTTTTTATATATTATTAAATATTTTGTTACTGTTTAATCTATGTATCTTCATTTATGTATCACAACAATATTTTTTTAAATATTTGTAATCACATCGCCAGATTTGCTAATATTTTGGGTGTCTTGGGGTGACACTGAGCAAAGTGGTTACAATATTAAATTCATAAACACCATTAAAAAATATCGTTTAACTTAATCAAATTCAATTGTGTCTTTATTTATTTATTTATTTCATTACCTATTTAAGTTATTCATTAAATTTCATTTATTTTACATATTTTTAAAAAAATTCAAAATCACGTTACAAACTGCTCTGTTTTTACAACATAGCGTGTTATGTAGCTTTGGGTTTTAACGAGTGAAAATTTCTAAACTGGCCGGAAATCGAACCCGGGACCTCCACGTTGTAGGCCAGCTCGCCACTACATTAAGGAGACGGCTACTGATATTTTCTTTTACTTATTACTTTCTCTTGCCTATATGAATATATAGGAAGGTAAGTATTGTTTTCATGTCAATTTTTCGAAATCGAGTTTTCACCGGTTATACATACACGTTTTCAGACCCCCTAACCCAAAAATCATGTTTTTAGCGATTGGTCTGTGTGAGTGTGTGTGTGTTTGTAGGCCTTCATAATATCTCAAGAAAGGAACATCGTACGGACTTGAAACTTGAAACGTAAGTTACATACCACTACCGGACCCGACTCGAACATTTTCATCAAAATCGGTCAACCGGAAGTAGTAGTTTATCCGTGTAATTTCTCACTTTTTTGCGATTTTCTCAAAAACTGGTATTATGATTTTTTTTAAAAATCGTCTGGTTTACTAAATTTTTTATGCTCAATAAAATAGAGTAGGCGCCATGTTTGCTGAAATTCTTGGTGAGGATGTTTTCACGAAAAAACTGTTTTTTTAAGATTGCGGCTTTAATGTGCATTTTAGCGCAAAATGTTTAATGAAAGTTGTAGAGAATTCAAATTCCTACAATTTTTTTTTAATACATGTTTTTGTATAACGCTTACTTTAGCGGTAATTAGCGATTTTCTGTTTTTTTTTCTTACAAAAACGTGTAAAAAATCCATTTTTTTTAGATTTCAGCCTTAGTATGCATTTTACGACAAAATTGTGTAATCAAATTTACAGAAAATTAAAAGATCTACAACTTTCATTTACAGCATTTTTCTCTACATAGCCACGGTTTCGAGTGAGAGAGTGATTTTCCGTATTTTTAAGCCAAACTGAGGTTGATTTTCATTTTGCGTCTTTCACTCATGATTAAAATAAGATTATGTTTATTGATGTTAGTTTTTTGTTTATTTCTAATGTTTTATTACTAATGTTAGGTTATATTATTAATTATTTGCATTGGCAAATGAAAGTCGTGTGAGTGTTTCACACTAGATTTTTTTTATAATAACGATAAAAAAGTGAAAATATCATTGCTTTCAACATTAAATTCTTTGTAAGAAACAATTAGAACCTCACTTTGGACTTGGTTGAGGATAAGGTGCCTTTTCTTATGAACGGTCACATTATATAAAAGAAAAGTATTCTTTTCATGTCCATTTTTCAAGATAAAGTCGTGTGAGTGTTTGACACATAATTGTTTATTTATAATTGTGACAATACATAGGCTAGTATGTAGACTAATAATTTTGTTAACAAAGTAAATAATAGTAAGTAATTTTTCCAATGTATTTTTACTTTCTCTTGCCTATATGAATATATTAAAAGGAAAGTATTGTTTTCATGTCGATTTTAAGAAATCGAGTTTTCACCGGATCTACACGTTTTCAGACCCCCTGAACCCAAAAATCATGTTTTCAGTGATTGGTCTGTGTATGTGTGTGTGTGTGTGTGTGTGCGCGCGCGCGCGTGTGTGTGTATGTGTGTGTGTTTGTGTGTGTGTGTGTGTGTGTGTGTGTGCAAAATATCCCAAGAACGGAACATCGTACGAACTTGAAACTTGAAACTTAAGTTACATACCACTACCGAACCCTACACGAACATTTTCATCAAAATCGGTCAACCGGAAGTAGTAGTTTATTCGTATAATTTTTCAATTTTTTGCAATTTTCTCAAAAACTGGTCCTACGATTTTTTTTAAAATCGCCTCGTTTACAAAATGTTTTATGCTCTACAAGATAGGGTAAGCGCCATGTTTGCTGAAAATTCTTAGTGAGGCTGTTTTTACGTAAAAAGTGTTTTTTTAAGATTACGGCTTTAATATGTATTATATCGCAAAAATTTATATAATAAGAAATGTAGAGAATTTAAAATCCTACAACTTGTATTTCAAACATTGTTTTGTATAACGCTTAGTTTAGCGGTAATTAGCGATTTTCTGTTTTTTCTCACGAAAACGTGTGAAAAATCGATTTTTTAAGATTTCGGCCTTATTATGCATTTTATGACAAAAGTGTATATAATGGAATTTATATAAATATAAAAGATCTACAACTTTTATTTACAGTATTTTTCTCTACAGAGCCTAGTTTAGCGTGAAAGAGTTATTTTCCGTATTTTTAAGGTAAACTGAGATCGATTTTCATTTTGCGTCTTTCATATAATATCATTAAAGTTCAGTTAGGTTTATTGAGGTTAGTTTTTTGTTTATTTCTAATGTTTTATTACTAATTTTAGGTTTATTGTTAATTATTTGCACTGGCAAGAGAAAGTTGTGTGAGTGTTTCACACCAGATTTTTTAGTACTCAATGACATGGACCCTGATAAATTTTATGTATTCAATTTGTATACTATACGCATCCCTGTATGTTTGATAGTATATACAACGATATGAAGGGGCTAATCAGTTCATATACAATATTATAATATTTGCTGTTTAGGTGATCAGCCGAAAGGCTGGTTTGAACCTCTAGAGGTTTTAATAAGGAAAAAAAAGAGTGAGGTGGTTTACATTTCCCTTCCTCACTGATTGAAAAATATGTTTATCAACATGCCAGGCACTCTGAAAGGATATAACGGGTGATTCAAAAAGAGCGTCGGTTTTTAAACGGCTGGTAAATTTTTGTTTATCGGTTGGCAACATTGTTAGACCACATTTCTATTTCGGAGAACATTCCGATTGACGATTCAGTTGTAGTTTCTCTTGTTCGCAGTGTAGTACTCTCGCAGTCTGTGTCTAACCATGGAGAAGTTTACTATTGCACAACGAGTGTTAATCGTCAAAACATTTTACCAGAGTGGAGAGAGTTATGCGGCTACTGTCAGGCGACTTCGCGGTACTCTAGGACGTAATGAAGCACCGAATGAATCAACAGTTCGCAGGCTCATGAAAAAGTTTTTTGAGACGGGTTCAACAGTCGACCTTAAAAGTTGTGGACGTCGTCGTTCTGGCCGAACTGAGCAGAACGTTGCGTTGGTTCGTGACAGTGTGGCTGTTAGCCCAGCAAAATCAATACGTCGCCGTTCTCAACAATTGGGTTTACGATGTTCTTCTGTACGGAGAATTCTTCGGTACGATCTCCAATATCACCCGTATAAAATTCAGTTGACGCAACATTTGAAAGTGGCAGACCACCAGAAGAGACGACAGTTTGTTGACTGGGTATTGAGAAAACGGCAGGATGATGACACCTTCGCAAACAAAATCATTTTCAGTGATGAGGCGCACTTCCACTTAAACGGTTTTGTTAATAAACAGAACTGCCGTATGTGGGGTTTAGAAAACCCTCGCGTGGTTAATGAAAGGGCAATGTATGCACAGCGAGTGACAGTTTGGTGCGGCTTTTGGTCGGGCGGTGTCATCGGCCCTTACTTTTTTGAAAATCAAGAAGGAGAAGCCGTGACAGTAAATGGAGACCGATACCGTACGATAATTAGGGAGTTTTTGTGGCGTCATTTGGATGGAATGGACATTGACAAGTTGTGGTTTCAGCAGGATGGTGCCACCTGTCACGCTGCACGAGAAACAATGTTTCAAAGACCAACAATTTCATGGACAGAGTTGATGCGTGCCAGCGCAGTAAAGGAGGACACATGCATGACATCATTTTTCATACATGAAATCGGAAGATAAGATGAACTTGTTGATGTATTTATTTTCAGTTTTTCAATAAAATAAATCTCTTAATTTGATATATCAAAACCGGCGCTCTTTTTGAATCACCCGTTACTTTCCTCCCTGGAAATTACACCTCTCTTCATTCAGCACAGGGTTTGGGTGTATAAGGCATAATACACTTAACTACTCTGAGAGGAAATAACTTTGACTAAAATGGTTTTCACGTTTGATGAGCTCTGCTGTTCCACGCGTTTAGAAAGATCAGAACGTTTGCCAGCGTTGTCAGATTGTACCTGAAAAATATTACGCGACTTTCTCTTGCCAATGCAAATAATTAACAATTTAACCTAACATTAGTAATAAAACATTAAAAATTAACAAAACAACCTAACCTCAATAAACATAACCTAATTTTAATCATGAGTGAAAGACGCAAAATGAAAATCAACCTCACTCTGGCTTAAAAATACGAAAAATCACTATTTCACGCGAAACTAGGCTCTGTAGAGAAAAATGCTCTAAACAAAATTTGTAGATCTTTTTATTTTCTGTAAATTTGATTGTATACACTTTTGTCGTAAAATGCATACTAAGACCAAAATCTTAAAAAAATGAATTTTTCACAAGTTTTCGTGAGAAAAAACAGAAACTCGCTAATTACCGCTAAACTATGCGTTATACAAATAACTGTGTGAATTACAAGTTGTAGGATTTTAAATTCTCTACAACTTTTATTATATAAATTTTTGCATTGGGCTAAAATGCATATTAAAGCCGCAATCTTAAAAAAACAATTCGTTTACGTGAAAACAGCCTCACCAAGAATTTCAGCTAACATGGCGCCTACCCTATCTTGTAGAGCATAAAAAATTTAGTAAACCAGGCGATTTTTAAAAAAATCGTAGGACCGGTTTTTGAGAAAATCGCAAAAAAGTGAAAAATGACACGAATAAACTACTACTTCCGGTTGACCGATTTTGATGAAAATGTTCGTGTCGGTTCGGTAGTGGTATGTAACAAGTTTCAAGTTTCAAGTTCGCACGATGTTTCATTCATGAGATATTTGTTCACACACACACACACACACACACACACACACACACACACACACACACACACACACACACACACACACACACACACACACACACACACACACACACACACACACGCACCCGCACCCGCGCGCACGCGCGCGCGCGCACACGCACACGCGCACACACACACACACACACACACACACACACACACACACACACACAGACCAATCGCTAAAAAACATGTTTTTTGGGTTCAGGAGCTCTGAAAACGTATAGATCCGGTGAAAACTCGAATTCGAAAAATCAACATGAAAACAATACTTTCCTTCCTATATATTCATACAGGCAAGAGAAAGTAAAAAAAACAATGAAAATAATCTTTATTTTAACCAAGCATTGGCAAGACTAATATGCTTTGTTACCCCTTGCTTGCAACAAATAAAATAGTTGCTTCCAAAAGCAAGTGGTCATGAGGTAACGATAAAATAATAAAGTGGGTTGTGATACCAAGGAAGAAATAAAACATTAATTGAAGTTCAATATATCACAGATTTAATTAATTATTAAATGTATAAATTTATGTATAAATGCGAATAAGTCACCAGTTTCATAACCATAATAAATTATATAAGTATATGTATTAGCTAATTTTCCAAAAAAAATTTGAAATTAACCCAAAAAAAATATTAATGACTCTGCTTTGGCAACTATTAATAATTGCATATAGCTTTAATTGTACATTTTCAAAAAATATAAATAAATATAAAAAAATAAATTAAGATATGTTAATTTTAGTTAAATTTTGGTTCTAAGTACAAATTTATTTAAAGTAGTTGAGTAATAACTGGCCAGTAAATTAATAATTAAGTAACCAAGTATTTTGGATTATATATGGATGCATCCTCAAATTTTACTAAATAAAATAATTTTGTGTTATTATAAAAGATTTTTAATGATTTACTCTATTGAATCTACTGAAAATGTTTAAACTAAGTAATAATACTTTTATACATGTTTTTCCCAAAAGACATTTTATGCAAATTTGGATAAAATTTTATAAGTATTGAGACGGCAAGGTTGTTTAAAAAATTTAAATAATTAGAGTCCAAAAAAAATCACAATAAAGTACTAGATTCAACCGTGTAAACTAGATTGAACTGGTGCAGGGAAATTTCTTGTAGAAACCAATACAAAGTAGCAGGAAAGTTCATTAAAAAAATTTTACAGATGTCCCATGAATTCCAGGTGTTAAATTAATTAAATTGAATCCTACCTTGCTTGTCCTGGTTAGAATTAAATAATGTTTTACTCATCAGAATATAGCCTTAATTGATTTGCAAGTTCTTAGCTTGATTAGGTGTCGAAACCACTGCATACATTTTCAGGACTGAGTTCGATTCATTTGAATAAGCTTGGTAAATTTAACAACTCCGTAACCGAATATTTGATGATAGGTTAACCATAATTTAACCATAATTTGACTTGATTTTAATACTTGAATTTTGTTTTACATAATACTTGATTTTGTTTTACATAATACTGGATTATAAACTTGATACTTGATACTTGATCCCTTAAAAAGACAAACGGCAGTAATTAGCCACAAAATATAAAAAGGAGACTATAGCGAGCTACAGTCATAATACAGTAAAAAAACAAAATATATTAAAGAAATCTAAAAAAATTTAGTTATTTTGGCGAAACTAAAGCTTTAGGTAAAGTAAAACAAGTTTTACATCTAATACAGAATAATGGGTGATAAATACAAATTAAAATTACAATAAACAAGTCAAAATTTACATAAGATAACAAGATCGAGTAGCATAAATAAGCAAGCATAAAGAAGTAGGTTCTAAAACAGAAAAAACCTAATTTTGAGGTTAAGCATAATTATTATAAAGTTAATTGAACAGAAAACACTGTCCACTTGTTTTAATTATTTTAAATAATACATGTGAAAGCAATTACAAAAAAAAAACAAATGAAAGCAGAACAAATTTAAAATAGTAATAAAATATAAATGAAATAATTTTACTAAGTTAACAAATTTAGTGGTTAAAATATTACAAGATTGTGTCAAAATTTGCAACGCTAACTTTCGCCAAAATAAAACGAAATTTAAAAAAAAGCTTACCTTAAAAAGGGAAGAAGAAATCTCAAAACATTTTTAATAAAATAAATAATATTTTAATGTAAGATTACATGACTTGCAAAATAGATACATCTCAACTGTATCACGGTAAGGAAACGACAGACCGTAACTCGCTTACCGAAAGCCAATCGGGGGGTCATCATGACGTCACCAACTCAGTGGTACATGATGAAAGTCACGTACGCACTTTAGCGTAGAGTGCATTGCCCATCCGATAGAAAGAGCCAGTAGATCACAACCGCTAAAATATAAAATTAAGGAAAACAATGTAACTCTTGACAAAAGACGTTACAAACTCCCCCCGCCAAGGACAAACAAAACCTGAAAACAGGCTTTGTTTGGCCAAGCCGAGAATAAAGACGACGTTGACAAGCAAAGGCATTACGACAATAACCAAAACAGTTATTAAACAGCGTTGACAAAACCAGGAGAAATTCGGAGTGCGCCAGAACCACCGCCTCTCCACTACTGTCCACCCAGCTAAGGGGAGAAGCAGGGAGACCCGGAAGCACTGACGACCCTCGAGAGCAGGAATCGGAAATGTCCGCCCAACAAAGGGAAGACACTCCGAAACCTCCCTCCGAGAAGCGGCATCGGAGGTACCCGCCCAACTAAGGGGAGGCACCGCGACACCCCTCTCCGAGAAGCAGTGCTCAAGGAAACCGCCCAACAAAGGGAAGCACCTCGAGCACCCCTCTCCACAAAGCAATGGTACCGGAAGTTGTCGCCCATACAACAACCCCGATACCACCTAATAGCAAAGACCAAACAGGAAAGCCCCGAAACCGAAACAAAACAAAAAACAAAATTAGTCAAGGACTAATGTCAGCACTAACGCTCAGAAACGCCGAAGCGTGGCAGGGTTCGAGGGCAGAACCTCGAAAACACCTGAAAGTGGGATGCACGAAGCAACAGGCCCACAACACCGGGAGAAGTTAAGGACGCCTCCCTAACTCGTCCAAAAAAACCAACAAGGGTAAAGGGGATACAAGGTAAGTAAGGGATCAGGAGTCGGGACACGGACAACCTGAAGGGGAAACACCAAACACCCACACAGGGTAACAATATCAAAGGGGTTAAGGGGATAAGGGGAGGGTAAGGTTTCGGGAAGGGGGCAAGGGGAGAAGAAAAGCCGGAAACAAAAGTGATCATAAAACTTTCACAAAGACATTAAAAGAAAAACCACAACGCGGCAACAACCGCCGAACCAGAAGTGGGAAACTCAAAGAAGGTAGCTCCGTGCAGCAACAGAAGGAAAACCAGCTGTCTGAAATCGAGACATCTCAGATGAAAACGACAAGGCCAAACAACAAAAGCAGGTACTGGTAAGCGAAGAGGACAAGGGAAAAAAATGGGGGGAAGTCATAAAGACTTATCAAAGGGGAGGTGGGAGGGAGTCACAAGGACTTACAAAAGGGAGGGTGTTGGTCGACCACTAAGGCCACCAACAAAACAGGGAATTAAAAAAAAACAAATTTCGCAAAAGCGACAACACCACACTACGCCACCAGACCGCAAGCAAAGGCAAACGACAGACAGCTGAAAGTAAAAGTAAGAAATAGCAAACACAAGACCAAAACAGAAGCAAACACGAGAACCTACCGACAGACACGTCGTCGAACAACCACACCAACCTTCCACATCAGGCTTGATGTGTTGCGCAACAAAACCTAAAACAAATCAGAAAAAAAACACATCGTCGTAACACAGCAACTTTGAACTTTCCATCCACTCAAAAAAAACAGCAAGTCAAAATTAACAACAGAACCAAAAACGTTTTAACAACAATTTAAGTAGTCAGCACAAAAGAAAAGATCAACAAGACTAAAATTCTGCGACTCCAAAAGAAACTGCAACATCAAAAACATTAGCGACACGCAGAAATAAACTGCTATACCACAAGTATCGCTAACATCAAACAACAAAGAAAAGCACAAGTAAAAAAAATTTGACAATACCAAAGAAAACAGCTACAATAAAACAATTTAACAACTCCAGACTGTAATTTCAAAAACATGACCAGAAAATCATAACACAATCTAGCTCAAACTAGAGAATGCCCATCATCAAACAGACGATGCACACCGCTGCTATCTGAAGCCATGACGGACCCCAAAAAGAAAAATTTAAAAGGAAAAATGACGTCGCAAAATCGACACAATCTGCAAATACTAGTACAGTTAAAATTTTCCATTTGTATCACAACCAGCACATAAGATTAAGATAGAACTGGACCACTTCAGTAAAAAAAACAAATTAAATAAACACATTCTGAAACAAGCAAAATATTATCAGAATGGCCCAAAAACTACAACTACTGCAGTAATACCAATGGTTAAACCACGTTCTGCTCGACCAATTTATGTTACCCCTTGCTTGCAACAAATAAAATAGTTGCCTCCAAAAGCAAGTGGTCATGAGGTAACGATAAAATAATAAAGTGGGTTGTGATACCAAGGAAGAAATAAAACATTAATTGAAGTTCAATATATCACAGATTTAATTAATTATTAAATGTATAAATTTATGTATAAATGCGAATAAGTCACCAGTTTCATAACCATAATAAATTATATAAGTATATGTATTAGCTAATTTTCCAAAAAAAATTTGAAATTAACCCAAAAAAAATATTAATGACTCTGCTTTGGCAACTATTAATAATTGCATATAGCTTTAATTGTACATTTTCAAAAAATATAAATAAATATAAAAAAATAAATTAAGATATGTTAATTTTAGTTAAATTTTGGTTCTAAGTACAAATTTATTTAAAGTAGTTGAGTAATAACTGGCCAGTAAATTAATAATTAAGTAACCAAGTATTTTGGATTATATATGGATGCATCCTCAAATTTTACTAAATAAAATAATTTTGTGTTATTATAAAAGATTTTTAATGATTTACTCTATTGAATCTACTGAAAATGTTTAAACTAAGTAATAATACTTTTATACATGTTTTTCCCAAAAGACATTTTATGCAAATTTGGATAAAATTTTATAAGTATTGAGACGGCAAGGTTGTTTAAAAAATTTAAATAATTAGAGTCCAAAAAAAATCACAATAAAGTACTAGATTCAACCGTGTAAACTAGATTGTGAACTGGTGCAGGGAAATTTCTTGTAGAAACCAATACAAAGTAGCAGGAAAGTTCATTAAAAAAATTTTACAGATGTCCCATGAATTCCAGGTGTTAAATTAATTAAATTGAATCCTACCTTGCTTGTCCTGGTTAGAATTAAATAATGTTTTACTCATCAGAATATAGCCTTAATTGATTTGCAAGTTCTTAGCTTGATTAGGTGTCGAAACCACTGCATACATTTTCAGGACTGAGTTCGATTCATTTGAATAAGCTTGGTAAATTTAACAACTCCGTAACAGAATATTTGATGATAGGTTAACCATAATTTGACTTGATTTTAATACTTGAATTTTGTTTTACATAATACTTGATTTTGTTTTACATAATACTGGATTATAAACTTGATACTTGATACTTGATCCCTTAAAAAGACAAACGGCAGTAATTAGCCACAAAATATAAAAAGGAGACTATAGCGAGCTACAGTCATAATACAGTAAAAAAACAAAATATATTAAAGAAATCTAAAAAAATTTAGTTATTTTGGCGAAACTAAAGCTTTAGGTAAAGTAAAACAAGTTTTACATCTAATACAGAATAATGGGTGATAAATACAAATTAAAATTACAATAAACAAGTCAAAATTTACATAAGATAACAAGATCGAGTAGCATAAATAAGCAAGCATAAAGAAGTAGGTTCTAAAACAGAAAAAACCTAATTTTGAGGTTAAGCATAATTATTATAAAGTTAATTGAACAGAAAACACTGTCCACTTGTTTTAATTATTTTAAATAATACATGTAAAAGCAATTACAAAAAAAAACAAATGAAAGCAGAACAAATTTAAAATAGTAATAAAATATAAATGAAATAATTTTACTAAGTTAACAAATTTAGTGGTTAAAATATTACAAGATTGTGTCAAAATTTGCAACGCTAACTTTCGCCAAAATAAAACGAAATTTAAAAAAAAGCTTACCTTAAAAAGGGAAGAAGAAATCTCAAAACATTTTTAATAAAATAAATAATATTTTAATGTAAGATTACATGACTTGCAAAATAGATACATCTCAACTGTATCACGGTAAGGAAACGACAGACCGTAACTCGCTTACCGAAAGCCAATCGGGGGGTCATCATGACGTCACCAATTCAGTGGTACATGATGAAAGTCACGTACGCACTTTAGCGTAGAGTGCATTGCCCATCCGATAGAAAGAGCCAGTAGATCACAACCGCTAAAATATAAAATTAAGGAAAACAATGTAACTCTTGACAAAAGACGTTACAGCTTGTTACAGTTGATGAGCTCTGCTGTTCCACATGTTTAGACCAATCACAACGTTTGCCAGATTGTTCATGACAAACATTACGCGCGCATGCATATAAGAGCTGCAATAGTTCACTCTCATCTTGCATCTCGTATTGAACACATCGATTATAGAGCGCGTTAACATGCAATACTTTATAATATAATCAGCTGATTGTATGTTTGTGTTTAGGCCATCAACCAAAAGGATGGTTTGAACCTCTAAAGGGTTTTACGAAGTAAAAACAAGGAGTCAGGTAGTTTACTATTGCCTTCCTCACCGAGTGGAAAAGAACGCTTATCAGCATGGTAAGCCCTTCCGAAAAGCACAAATTTTCCACTCTGCAAATGACACCTCCACTTCATTCACCACAGGGTCTGGCTGTACAATGAAATTCATTACTTTCAGAGGAGACAACTGTGATTAGTGTCACAGTACACCTCTACCTCTTCTAATCTCAAATGATTCAGCCATTTGATTGGTTGACCATGTGATAAGAAACACAACTATTTATTTTAGCCCTGGAACTAAGAGATTGAGTGTAAATAATTTCACACTCCACCTGTCTGTTACGGGCACGGTTGTATGTTTATCGATTATAATTAATATTAAAACACTTTCAGCCGTATGTGTATCAATTTGCCTCACGAAAGAGTTTTGTGTGGGCCCGCGTGAGCTAATATGATTGACAGTTGTTAAGTTTCATCATCAGCCTGCCGTGTGTATCAATTTGATACACGGGTGACAGTTACGTATCTGCTTCGCATTTTCTGTCTATTTAAATGTATGAACAATTCCTACTGGGTTCTAGCAATAGATTTCAGACCTTGGGTTGGAAAAATATTCACCACGTAGCAGCACATTGTGCCCCCGTGGTTTTTGCGTTCTCACCAGCAGCTGATTGTGCATAGTTTTGTTGTTGTTATTACAGTTAACCTGCAAGTGGCTTCGACCACTACCAAAACTGAAAAATACTTGTCTCGGGCTGAAAGTGTTAAAGGACCAAAATAATGGCCGACCAAATATTTAACAGAGGTAGGAGAGGAGCAAGTATTGCAGTGTAGTTGGTGGCAAGTGATTGGCTAGCTATAAAGTGAGTGGGTGGGTGGGGGACAATGCAAACGTAAACAGAGCTCATCAGACTTGACAAAATAGTAAAGATGAGAAAGGCTTACTGCCACACAATTTGCCATAACAATCGTAAATTTCTTTCAGGTAAACTTTTATGATTTTTTTTTTATTTCGCATGAAACAAATGAAATTGAGTATAAAATACCTTCGGCTGCTCTTCTTCCTTCTGCTGTAGAGGTACCTGCGCAATTCACGAGAGATCGGCTTCAAGTGAATGAAGTTGCAGAACCCACTGCGAGTGCATTCCCTGGAAACAACAAACAAGAGGTAAAGTCAATTCAAATTTATTGGAACGTTTGAAATTAATTCATTTCCTAGATTAGCTGTGTTTTTATTGGCGGGTAAAGTTAATTTAAATTTATTGGAACGTTTGAAATTAATTCAAATACTCAATACTGGTCGATTTGTGATGGTACCATCAGGCTACGATACAACAATTTCAGCTGCGGTTGAAGCATAAAACAACAGAAGAGGATAAGAGATGGCTCGTTCCGCATTCGTTAAAATTAAAAACCTTTTAATAAATAAATCGTTGAGACTTGACCTGAGATTGAGGATGGTTTGATGTTACATCTGCTCAACAGTGTTATATGGCGCGGAAGCTTGCGTGTTAAAAAAGACAAGTAAAGTTACTTAAATCACAACTTTGCCCTTGTTTGTAACGAGGGATAAAGGAGCAGAAGCATCAACGAGCATGCGCATGCACAACCACTTTAATTTCACTAACACAAACATAACAACTGATACTATACCCAGTGCATATATATATATATATAGGCCTACAGTATATCACGGAACCTTTTCTACGTTAAATGTACCAATATAACTGTTTGTTACAGTTAACACAAATGTCGATTTCTCAAAAACCTGGTCGAACTTATTCACAATGCTGAACAAAATCTAATACACAATGTATTAAAATGTTGTGAAGTTGAAGCTAAACAAAAATGCCTATCTGTGCCTCCTAACAAAAGCCGTGAGTGAGTGGCTAACTACTGTGATGTTTCTCTTTGCACGATTCGAAAAATAAAGAAGGAAATTAAAGACATGAAGAAGCTATTCTTTAACAGTTTTGTCGACAACTGGAAGAAAAAAAAGAAATGGTTAGGTAGATACTATTGAGACTGTTAGTGAAGACGCCAATGACAGCGACAGTAAAGAAGGCGATTCATTCGTAGAGAATTTTGCTTCAATGGAATAAGGTATTAATGACATATTATATAAGGTATAAGCTGACATAAGGTATAAGCTGTTAATGACAGTATTTCAAACATTCCAGGAAAAAAACTCAGTCACTCGTTCACACGAGCACACGATAACTCGACAACTCGACAACTCGACAACTCGACAACTCGACAACTCGACAACTCGACAACTCGACAACTCGACAACTCGACAACTCGACAACTCGACAACTCGACAACTCGACAACTCGACAACTCGACAACTCGACAACTCGACAACTCGACAACTCGACAACTCGACAACTCGACAACTCGACAACTCGACAACTCGACAACTCGACAACTCGACAACTCGACAACTCGACAACTCGACAACTCGACAACTCGACAACTCGACAACTCGACAACTCGACAACTCGACAACTCGACAACTCGACAACTCGACAACTCGACAACTCGACAACTCGACAACTCGACCACTCGACCACTCGACCACTCGACCACTCGACCACTCGACCACTCGACCACTCGACCACTCGACCACTCGACCACTCGACCACTCGACCACTCGACCACTCGACCACTCGACCACTCGACCACTCGACCACTCGACCACTCGACCACTCGACCACTCGACCACTCGACCACTCGACCACTCGACCACTCGACCACTCGACCACTCGACCACTCGACCACTCGACCACTCGACCACTCGACCACTCGACCACTCGACCACTCGACCACTCGACCACTCGACCACTCGACCACTCGACCACTCGACCACTCGACCACTCGACCACTCGACCACTCGACCACTCGACCACTCGACCACTCGACCACTCGACCACTCGACCACTCGACCACTCGACCACTCGACCACTCGACCACTCGACCACTCGACCACTCGACCACTCGACCACTCGACCACTCGACCACTCGACCACTCGACCACTCGACCACTCGACCACTCGACCACTCGACCACTCGACCACTCGACCACTCGACCACTCGACCACTCGACCACTCGACCACTCGACCACTCGACCACTCGACCACTCGACCACTCGGGCACTCGGGCACTCGGGCACTCGGGCACTCGGGCACTCGGGCACTCGGGCACTCGGGCACTCGGGCACTCGGGCACTCGGGCACTCGGGCACTCGGGCACTCGGGCACTCGGGCACTCGGGCACTCGGGCACTCGGGCACTCGGGCACTCGGGCACTCGGGCACTCGGGCACTCGGGCACTCGGGCACTCGGGCACTCGGGCACTCGGGCACTCGGGCACTCGGGCACTCGGGCACTCGGGCACTCGGGCACTCGGGCACTCGGGCACTCGGTCACTCGGTCACTCGGTCACTCGGTCACTCGGTCACTCGGTCACTCGGTCACTCGGTCACTCGGTCACTCGGTCACTCGGTCACTCGGTCACTCGGTCACTCGGTCACTCGGTCACTCGGTCACTCGGTCACTCGGTCACTCGGTCACTCGGTCACTCGGTCACTCGGTCACTCGGTCACTCGGTCACTCGGTCACTCGGTCACTCGGTCACTCGGTCACTCGGTCACTCGGTCACTCGGTCACTCGGTCACTCGGTCACTCGGTCACTCGGTCACTCGGTCACTCGGTCACTCGGTCACTCGGTCACTCGGTCACTCGGTCACTCGGTCACTCGGTCACTCGGTCACTCGGTCACTCGGTCACTCGGTCACTCGGTCACTCGGTCACTCGGTCACTCGGTCACTCGGTCACTCGGTCACTCGGTCACTCGGTCACTCGGTCACTCGGTCACTCGGTCACTCGGTCACTCGGTCACTCGGTCACTCGGTCACTCGGTCACTCGGTCACTCGGTCACTCGGTCACTCGGTCACTCGGTCACTCGGTCACTCGGTCACTCGGTCACTCGGTCACTCGGTCACTCGGTCACTCGGTCACTCGGTCACTCGGTCACTCGGTCACTCGGTCACTCGGTCACTCGGTCACTCGGTCACTCGGTCACTCGGTCACTCGGTCACTCGGTCACTCGGTCACTCGGTCACTCGGTCACTCGGTCACTCGGTCACTCGGTCACTCGGTCACTCGGTCACTCGGTCACTCGGTCACTCGGTCACTCGGTCACTCGGTCACTCGGTCACTCGGTCACTCGGTCACTCGGTCACTCGGTCACTCGGTCACTCGGTCACTCGGTCACTCGGTCACTCGGTCACTCGGTCACTCGGTCACTCGGTCACTCGGTCACTCGGTCACTCGGTCACTCGGTCACTCGGTCACTCGGTCACTCGGTCACTCGGTCACTCGGTCACTCGGTCACTCGGTCACTCGGTCACTCGGTCACTCGGTCACTCGGTCACTCGGTCACTCGGTCACTCGGTCACTCGGTCACTCGGTCACTCGGTCACTCGGTCACTCGGTCACTCGGTCACTCGGTCACTCGGTCACTCGGTCACTCGGTCACTCGAGCTCAGCTCAGCTCAGCTCAGCTCAGCTCAGCTCAGCTCAGCTCAGCTCAGCTCAGCTCAGCTCAGCTCAGCT
Source organism: Catonia carolina (assembly GCA_035578175.1). Taxonomy (NCBI): domain Eukaryota; kingdom Metazoa; phylum Arthropoda; class Insecta; order Hemiptera; family Achilidae; genus Catonia; species Catonia carolina. The sequence continues at coordinate 4,234,121 of JAQMRL010000021.1, read as the reverse complement.
CAGCTCAGCTCAGCTCAGCTCAGCTCAGCTCAGCTCAGCTCAGCTCAGCTCAGCTCAGCTCAGCTCAGCTCAGCTCAGCTCAGCTCAGCTCAGCTCAGCTCAGCTCAGCTCAGCTCAGCTCAGCTCAGCTCAGCTCAGCTCAGCTCAGCTCAGCTCAGCTCAGCTCAGCTCAGCTCAGCTCAGCTCAGCTCAGCTCAGCTCAGCTCAGCTCAGCTCAGCTCAGCTCAGCTCAGCTCAGCTCAGCTCAGCTCAGCTCAGCTCAGCTCAGCTCAGCTCAGCTCAGCTCAGCTCAGCTCAGCTCAGCTCAGCTCAGCTCAGCTCAGCTCAGCTCAGCTCAGCTCAGCTCAGCTCAGCTCAGCTCAGCTCAGCTCAGCTCAGCTCAGCTCAGCTCAGCTCAGCTCAGCTCAGCTCAGCTCAGCTCAGCTCAGCTCAGCTCAGCTCAGCTCAGCTCAGCTCAGCTCAGCTCAGCTCAGCTCAGCTCAGCTCAGCTCAGCTCAGCTCAGCTCAGCTCAGCTCAGCTCAGCTCAGCTCAGCTCAGCTCAGCTCAGCTCAGCTCAGCTCAGCTCAGCTCAGCTCAGCTCAGCTCAGCTCAGCTCAGCTCAGCTCAGCTCAGCTCAGCTCAGCTCAGCTCAGCTCAGCTCAGCTCAGCTCAGCTCCACTAACCCACTCTCACTCACTCACACATACACACACACATACACTCACTCACTCACTCACACACACACACTCACTCACATGTACACACACACATACACTTACAAACTCACACACACACACTCACAAACAGACCAATCGGTAAAAACATGTTGTTGTGTTGGTTGAAGGGGCCTGTTTTCATGTATATGAGGTGAAGAGTGGATGTGTTAAAATCGACATGAAAACGATACTTTCCTTCCTACATATTCATTCATACAGGGCAAGAGAAAGTTAAAATAAAAACTTAAAGTCCAGCCTCTGTTAGTTTGCTCCTAATGTAAACAAATAATGACGTCACTGAGCATGCGCATTAAAAAAAAAATGTATACACGCTGATTAAAAAGTAACAACTAAATACTTTTAAGAGTATTTTCTAAATGAAATAGTTAGGCCTACATCATATAATGACTGATGTTTTTAGTACTTTAAGTAGTTATAATTTAAAAAATAGTTAACTTAATAGGAATACGACATCCATAAAGTCGCGGACTCTAGCGTGCACCCTGTAGTAGGTGGCTTATGTTTGTTGACACTAAGAGCAAACTAACAACGCCTCAACTGTATATAAGCGGTGAACAACAACTGACCCCATTTCGTACTGTCGGCAACAAGCTTCTCTAAAATCGGTGACTGGACTCAATTCAGCGTAGACCGGTCGGCCACCAAACCATCTGTTATTCAAATCAGCAACCGCTTTTTCTGCATCCTCCTCTCTACGAAACTGTTAAAACAGAAGAAAATACAACAAATAAGCCAATCGGGTTTTGTTCAAAGTATAATAATTGTACAATCCAACAACTCCACAGTTAAATTTTTCATTCCTCGATGAGTAATTCAAAATTTCTCTTAAAACCTGCAAAATTATAAAGTTATTATCCTGTTAGAGTTACCGTATTGTTCCGAATACAAGCCGCAGTTTTTTCCTAAAAATCGGTTCCATATCGGTTCCATAATTTGACCTGCGGCTTGCATTCGCGCTTTAATAATAATAATCGTTTCTTATTAAGCATAAGTAGGTATGAATAGAGAGAGAGGGTGGGAGGAGGGAGAGACAGACGCACTCCTTACGTAGTGCGTGTACAGTCATTTTTATCAGTTTGGTGTTACAGCATAAAGTTTGCTAGCAGTTTTCTTATATTTCATTTTATTTTTTAGCCGATTATTTGTTTTTTGTTGTATTTTATACATCGCCATGAGTGATGTTATAGGTTAAGGGTACTTTGTATATACAAGTACCCAAAAAGTAGCGCAGGACTTGCGATACCAATTTCGAATTATTGGTATCGCAAGTCCTGCGCTACTTTTTGGGTAAAAACGCGGAAAAGACATTCACCAAAGAAGCAGGAAGAAAACACAAATAATGTAGATGAATTTTTGTGTTCGGCATTGAACAAAACATAAACAAAAACTTCTAAATGCTAATTAAGTAGTAAGTGTATTTTGTTTGTACGGTATTTTCTTCTTAAAAAATTAAATACTTTCAAAAACATACAAGTTCTGTACTTGAAATTTATTTCCTAGGTTTGATCGTAATTTTTCCGATGCGGCTTAAATTCGGGTGCGGCTTGTTTTCGGAATAATACGGTATGTTTCATAATATTGTTAGAGTTTGTCGCAAACCACAAAACATTTTTGGGGGCAGAAACGAGTGTAGTAGGAGAAGATTCAAAAAGCGAAATGAAAAAGTGGCAAGGCAAATACCAATTTATGTAATTTTTACCGTCTCTTGCCTATATGAATAGATAGGAAGGAAATTTTCATGTCGATTTTAACAAATACACTCTTCACCCGAATATACACCTAAACAGACCCCCTCACACCCACACACACAACTGCTTTTTACCTATTGGTCTGTGCGAGTGTGTGTGTATGTGTATACAGAATATCTCAAGAACGGAACATCGTGCGAACTTGAAACTTGAAACTTAAGTTACATACCACTACCGGACACAACACGAACATTTTCATCAAAATCGGTCAACCGGAAGTAGTAGTTTATTCGTGTCATTTTTCACTTTTTTGCGATTTTCTCAAAAACTGGTCCTACAGTTTTTTTTTTAAAAGTGCCTGGTTTACTTAATTTTTTATGCTCTACAAGATAGGGTAGGCGCTATGTTTGCTAAAATTTTTGGTGAGGCTGTTTTCACGTAAAAACATTGTTTTCCTAAGATTACAGCTTTAATATGCATTTTAGCGCAAAAATTTATATAATAAAAGTTGTAGAGAATTAAAAATCCTACAACTTTTATTCCAAACATTGTTTTGTATAATGCTTAGTTTAGCAGTAATTAGAGATTTTTGGTTTTTTCTCACGAAAACGTGAAAAATCGATATTTTAAAGATTTCAGCCTTAGCATGTATTTTACGACAAAGTTGTATATAATCAAATTTATAGGAAATTAAAAGATGTACAACTTTTATTTAAAGCATTTTTCTCTACAGAGCCTAGTTTAGCGTGAAAGAGTGATTTTCCGTATTTCTAAGCTAAACTGGTTGATTTTCATTATGCGTCTTTCACTCATAATTAAAATAAGGTTAGGTTTTTTGTTTATTTCTGATGTTTTATTATTAATGTTAGGTTATATTGTTCATTATTTGCATTGGCAAGAGAACGTTGTGTGAGTGTTTCACTACAGATTTTTATATTTTGTACTATAGTACTGGTTACGTAGCCATGTCTCCTTTGCTTTTGAGTCATCTACAAGTGGACATATTTCGCCTTGGTTTCGTCGTTTGCAACCAACTCTAGGGTGCTATTTAGAAGCTATGATAATTATTGTTGTTGTTGTTTAGGTGATCAGCCTGTAGGCTGGTTTGAACGTGTAGAGGTTTTACTAAGTAAAATGAGGAGTGAGGTGGTTTACCATTGTCACAACTCACTGAGTGGAAAAGTACACTTATCACCATGCCGGGGGCACTCTGCAAATGACACCTTCACTTCATTCACCACAAAATCCAACTGTATAATGAAATTCATTACTTTGAGAGGAGATAACTGTGATTAGTGTCACAGTACACCTCTACCTCTTCTCTTCTTAAATGATTCACTCATTTAATTGGCTGACCACGTGATAAGAAACACAACTATTTATTTTTGCCCTGCAACTAACAGATTGAGTGTAAATAATTTGACACTCCTCCTGTCTATTATGGGCACATGATAATTATTACTAACACTAATATAAGACATTGTAACATGATTTTCTTCTTTTTTTTTGGCGAATGCCCTAGTGAAAATATCAAACATTACGAAGAATCTCCTTTTATTCCAACCATTTCAAGTTTAATCATGAAATAATCTAATTAATCGTTTTTATGATATTTTATACTGTCGCCGCCTGTGCTTCCAATATTAGCGTCTGCACACACTCCCACTACCTGCCTACAGCCTCTCCCCACCACCTTGAGAGTTATTTAAGAGATGACCCTCGTCCGCGAGACTCACTCTTCGCCGAACTCTCAACCGGACAACAAGAAAGAAGAGCTCCAGCCAGAAGAAGACGAGACTAGACGCACCATCCCTGGTCTAAGCTACCGGTGGTGGACGCTTCATTCCCGCACCGGTCAGCCTTCGCCAGCCCGGAGAGAGCCGCCTCGGCCGCGCTACCGGCAGACGGCCTACGCCGACCGGACACTGCGGGGCTCTGGGGGCCACCACTGCCACGCTGCAGTGGGGACCCAACTGCCACTGAGGGAAGGCTACGCCTGAACCCGGTTGTCGAGCCGTCACTCTTCGGGCTCTGCTTCTATCACGCCGGCTCGCCGCTTCCGACCGTCAACAACGGCCCTTTTCAGGGCCACCAACACAATTAAACGGTTCTTTTCAGGGCCACCAATTTTACAGACAAGGTTTCGCCACATGTCGTTGGCCCCGGTTGGCGACAATACGCTCCAGTAATAATTAGAACCAGTGAAAAGTTAAAACAACATTTTTTTATAAATGGCCAGATTTTGGCAACTTAACACTGACATAATGCCCGTTGTTCCCAAGCTTTGTGCAGCTGAGAGGTATGCATTACGTCACTACTACTGTCAGAGATTTCGTTAATAGTAGTAGTGTTTTACTTGTACTATTTTTGTACAAGTCAAGGGTACTGCCCAAACTATATAAAGTCCAGCCTCTGTTAGTTTGCTCCTACTGTAAACAAATAATGACGTCACTGAGCATGCGCATTGACATAATGCGCATGCATTATATCAAAATGTGTACACGCTGATTAAAAAGTATTTAAATACAAAATACTTTTAAAAGTATTTTTATAAATGAAATTTTTAGGCCTACATCATATTATGACTGATGTTTCAAGTAGTTATAATTTAAAACATAGTTAACTTAATCAAAATACGACATCCGTAAAGTCATAGACTCTAGTGTGCACCCTGTAGTAGGTGGATTTTGTTTGTTAACAGTAAGAGCAAACTAAGAACGGCTGAACTGTAATAGAATCTAAGATGATTTATTTATTAAATAGATCCCCGCCCGCAAAATGTTCTAAGCGACAAAATTGCATAAATGGGGAATTGTGGGTGAAAAATGTTTTAAACGATATTAACCTCTGGTAATGGCAATGGTTTGGTGGGATTGGTCCCACCAGCTCCCCTCCAATTGGTCCCCAGAAGGTATACACCTGGAGGCCGTTCCCAACAACTCTTATGAAACTTTGTGACGGCGGCGACAGTCACCTTACTTGAGAATTAAAACTAGTTAAGAATTAAAATTTTCGAGGGCGAGTTGGAGCCAGGTCGACCGACCTGGGGAGTGTGCACTGCTCACCCTCTTGTCAGGGTGCCTCTTCGGGCTCAAGGCCCGCGTCAGAAAATATTTGGGTCCTAACAGTCAGAGAACTTGTCGAAGATTAAAATGAAATTAGCTAATAATATAAAATATTGGTTAGGACCTAGTCGCCTTTAAATTTGTCCAGCAAGTGTTTGTTCGCCATAGGCTATGTAATTTTGACTTCAGTGCCCTTGACGATAGCCGAGACACAAACCCTTAGTTATACTACATGACGCAGTAGAATGTAGCTACCTCGTCAAGGAACCCCCACACCGCCCGGGCATGCACCTCGCGATACAAACTCAAACGTTCCATGAGAGGCCAATTTTCCCCTTGGCCTTGAAGCTCCAGGGTCAGTTGTCGTCTGGACCCCCCAAGAGTGGGGTTACCTCTGGTAAACTTGGATTTTTAATATTTTTAAGTTGGTAGCATTAATTTCATCTATTAAAATCAGTGGGATTGGTGCGACTCTACACGCTGTGAGCAGTAAAAAGTTCCACCGGCCAAAAAATGGATACCTCGATTAGCACGTCCTTACTTCCCATGAACCAAAAACATAAAGAAAATACATATAGAAATACAAACAGTAGGAAAAAAGCTAAAATTACACGTGGGGAATTGGAAAGAAAGAGTCAAGAAACACTGGTTTGCCTTATATTTTTTCTTTTTTTTTTGTTTAACGTCCGACTGTTCTGCAATTACTGCTAATGCAGACGGTGAAAGATAAAAACGATTTTTTTTAACGTATGAAAATATGCCATGCCTGAATGGGATTCGAACTTAAGACAGCATGATGAGAGGCGAGCACGTTACCAACTACGCCAATGCATTTTTTTTTTTTTTTTTGGTTTAACGTCCGACTGTTCTGCAGTTACTGCTAATGCAGACGGTGAAGGATGAAATGATTTTTTGTAACGTATGAAAATATGTCGTGCCCTAATGGGATTCAAACCCAAACTGACGCCAATGCAGTCAGCTTGCCTTACAAGTCTAAAAATAAGAAGCCTGTTCTGAAATTTTACAAAAGTACAACAAATCAGGGGGTGAACAAAACATTTTTACCAAAAAAAAACTTTGATCGTCATTCTTCGCGTAATTATTTAAAATTGTATGCTCGTCGCTTGAAACATTTTGTGAGGGGGGGATTTATTGAATTGTTTACTACTTACTTTGATGTAAACATTGCCAACTAGATGGTCACCAAGATTATCGCACACGTTCATCTCCTCTATCTCACCATACTGTAAACACAACAACAAAATGCACTTCATTAACAAACACACACACACATAACAACACTACACTAACCTTCTTCTTCCATTTCAAACTCAAATGTCACCTACCGCTTGAGTCGCAGCTGCGTGTAGTTGTTGTGGAATGCAGTGCGTGCGTTGTTATAGTAGTGGGAGAATGAATGAGTGTTAGTAGTGTTTCACAGCTCATGGCATTTGTAGTGATAGTGTCTACTAACTACACTAAAAACATATTCTTATAATCCGGCGCATTAATTTAACAAATACCTACTACAGGGTTATTAACTTGGTCGGAATCATAATATCAAAATAACAACTCATATCAAAATAAATAAATGTAATAAATACAAACAAATATGTTAAATATGGAAAGTTTGAAAACGAATGTTTTGTATCAGAGTAATTTAACAATCGTTCTCCCAGAATGAGTCACTCATTCATTATACCTCTCCCGTATCCTTCACCCCACAACTACACCCCGCTGGGACTCGAGCAATAGTTCTAAGGAATGGAGTGCGTTGTTATAGTAGTGGCAGAATGACTGAGTGTTAGTAGTGTTTCACTTGTTGATGCATTTGTAGTGGTAGCGTCTACTAACTAGACTAAAAAACATATTCTTATCATCTGGCGCATTAATTTAACAAATACCTACTACAGGGTTATTAACTTGGTCAGAATCATAATATTTAACTTACCAATTCATATCAAAACATGTAAATAAATACAAACAAATATTTTAAATATGGAAAGTTTGAAAACTAATGTTTTGTATCAGAGTAATACAATAATCGTTCTCCCAGAATGCGTCACTCATTCATTATACCTCACCTGTACCCTTCACCCGGCAACTACACCCAGCTGGGACTCAAGCAGTAGAAACTCAGATGTGCAGCAGTCACACATGTAGCGAAATTAAACTTTACACACTATAGGTGTTGCATTTCTTCTCGAGCTACTGAAATTTTTTCAATTTAATCCTTGGACCATACCATTTTTTTTTTTTTTAAATTAAAAAACATAAAATTTTTACAAATTGTTTTGCGTATTACTAATTTTTGGAGCACCTAAGGAAGTCATAAAGATGTCGGTATATGTGGATATACAAGATAATTAACTGGTAAAAATTTCAGCCTGGTACGTTCATTTATTGGTTTCTACGACAAATGTACGTGAGTGTTAAAAATCTGGTTTGAAACACTCACACAACTTTCTCTTGCCAGTGCAAATAATTAACAATAAACCTAACATTAGTAATAAAACATTACAAATAAACACACAAACTAACCTCAATAAACATAACCTTATTTTAATCATATATGAAAGACGCAAAATGAAAATCGACCTCAGTTTGGCTTAGAAATACGAAAAATCACTCTTTCTCTCTAAACTAGGTTCTGTAGAGAAAAATGCTTTAAATAAAAGTTGTAGATCTTTTAATTTTCTATAAATTTAATTATATACACTTTTGTCGTAAAATGCATACCAAGGCCGAAATGTTAAAAAAATCGATTTTTCTCACGTTTTCGTGAGAAAAAACAGAAAATCGCAAATTACCGCTAAACTAAGCGTTATACAAAAAAATGTTTGAAATAAAAGTTGTAGGATTTTAAATTCTCTACAACTTATATTATATAACGTTTTGCGCTAAAATGCATATTAAAGCCGCAATCTTAAAAATAAAATGTTTTTACGTAAAAACAGCCTCACGCAGAATTTCAGCAAACATGGCGCCTACCCTATCTTGTAGAGAATAAAAAATTGAGTAAACCAGGCGATTTTTAAAAAAATCGTAGGACCTGTTTTTGAGAAAATTGCAAAAAAGCGAAAAATTATAGGAATAAACTAAGTTACTACTACTTCCGGTTGACCGATTTTGATGAAAATGTTCGTGTCGGGTCCGGTAGTGGTATGTAACTTAAGTTTCAAGTTTCAAGTTTGTACGATGTTCCGTTCTTGAGATATTCTGTTCACACACAGACACACACACACACACAGACCAATCGCTAAAAACATGTTTTTTGGGTTCAGGGGGTCTGAAAACGTATAGATCCGGTGAAAACTCGATTTCGAAAAATCGACATGAAAACAATACTTTCCTTCCTATATATTCTTATAGGCAAGAGAAAGTAAAAATCTAAATTTACGGTAAAAAGGTAAGAAACAAGAAGGCACAAATCAAAAACAATATGTACACAAACAAGTAAATTTCCCATCAACAGTTGTTTAGAACGGTGAACCAACAACTGAGAATAGAAAAAACCATGATACAGATATTTTAAAAATTAAAATTTTCTTTACACTAAAACGAGCAGTATAAAATTATGCAAAAATATTCGTTCTTCGTAACATGATAATTTTTCTGCGTAAACCTGATAAAAACTAGATTTTTTTTATAAAAAAAAGTATTCTTTTGATGTTAATTTAATGTTTTTCTGGTAGATCTAGGCCTAAACCAGTGGTTCCCAACCTTTTATGGGGCTTTGCCCCTTTGTGAAGGATGACTTACACCTATCGCCCCCTTCTCTTAGCATCGTATACCTAATTTAATTTGAAGTAATGTGTTGATAAATAATAAAGTATGTTATTCTGTAAAAAAGATTTATTATTGTTCACAACAAATAATCAACCAAAGCAGTTGTGTCCAGAATTCTTCATCTCATGTGTACGAGCTCGACCATAAAAAATGTCAACAAAGAGTTTAGTTTATTTGTTTGTAAAAACTAAACTATTTGTTTGTAAAAAAAACATGTATCCGCGACAGTAAAGATTCTACCCTGTAGTACAGTTTTATTTTTCTGTCTTTCAATACTCATCGACCCCTATCGCCCCCCACAAATTTATCGCCCCCCTGCGACCCCAAATCGCCCACCAGGGGACGATCGCCCCCAGGTTGGGAACCACTGGCCTAAACTATTGAAAAATATAAAAAACAAAAATTAAAATTTTGAGTGAAAAACCATCATGCAGTCTCCCCTTAATAAGCATTCTTACCACTAAACATTATGCGATTCATTTCAATAAACGTTCCTCGGTAAGTGTACCTGTTCTGGCACTAGAAATACAATATTCAAGTCCTTATACCCTATAAAGGGTTAAAGGTGGATAAACTATGTGTAAGAACAACCCCTTACCAGTGAATTTTTTTTTCAGAAATGAATACTATTTTGCTTTATTTTTTTTCGCTTTAACACAATTATTATTACAGCTAATTATGACCAAATATGATATTAAAAGCGACATTTTTGCATGTAAAATATATTTTATTCATAATTTAAAACAATTAGTTACCTAACCTATCTTAAAGTTGTATTATTGAAATAAAGTCTGTAAGTCCATAAAATAAAATATAAGTCCATAATTGTTTCATTTACATAACTGAATAATTCTTTTCTATAAAATTACTTAAAAAATACTCATAAAATAAACACTTGTAAAATTCACTTCTAAAATACCTATAAACACATAAAAATTCATTACATTTATAGGTTATTCGAGCACATGGGCCACCGTAACTAACGACGACGTCACTTCACGTTGGTGATAATACGCGTAGACTACTTTGAAGCTACGTACTAGCGCTCTATATCGTTTGTGAAAGATAGTGAAATTATAGTTCAGCCGTTGTTAGTTTGCTCCTACTGTCAACAAACCAAAGCCACCTACTACAAGGTGCACGCTAGAGTCCGCGACTTTATTGATGTTGTATTCCTATTAAGTTCTTCTTTCTTCTTTACAACCAGGGCGTTCAGGCTTCTGCAGCCCCTCCTCACCGCGACCTAAAACTCTGGGACACAATGAAGCACCGAATGAATCAACAGTTCGCAGGCTCATGAAAAAGTTTTTTGAGTCGGGTTCAACAGTCGACCTTAAAAGTTCTGGACGTCGTCGTTCTGGCCGAACTGAGCAGAACGTTGCGTTGGTTCGTGACAGTGTGGCTGTTAGGCCAGCAAAATCAATACGTCGCCATTCTCAACAATTGGGTTTACGATGTTCTTCTGTACGTAGAATTCTTCGGTATGATCTCCAATATCACCCGTATAAAATTCAGTTGACGCAACATTTGAAAGTGGCAGACCACCAGAAGAGACGACAGTTTGTTGACTGGGTATTGAGAAAACGGCAGGATGATGACACCTTCGCAAACAAAATCATTTTCAGTGATGAGGCGCACTTCCACTTAAACGGTTTTGTTAATAAACAGAACTGCCGTATGTGGGGTTTAATTCGACGGGTTATCGGGCAAATGGAAGTCAAAACTTGTCGTGCAGTGATATCCAATTTCATGGACAGAGTTGATGCGTGCCAGCGCAGTAGAGGAGGACACACGCACGACATCATTTTTCATACATGAAATCAGAAGGTAAGATGAACTTGTTGATGTATGTTTTTTCAGTTTTTCAATAAAATAAATCTCTTAATTTGATATATCAAAACCGGCGCTCTTTTTGAATCACCCTATATTTAACAGAGGTAGGAGAGCAAGTATTGGCGTAGTTGGTGGCAAGTGAATGGCTAGCTATGAAGTGGGTGGGTGGGGGGGGGCAATGCATACGTAAAGAGAGCTCATCAACTTTGAAAAATAGTTTAGTTTTTATGATGACCACCAACATATATTTTTATTGTAATTTTATAACAAAGTATTTATTTTTTAGGATATATTAATAATTACGATAAATGATTATATATTGTGTATAACAAGTGATATCAGAAGTAGATTTGCTCAAGCTAGAAAAGCCTTTGAAATGTATAACAGCTTACCGACTACAAACATTGATTTACAGATTAGGAAAAATTTCTTAAAACATTATGTTTGGAGTGCAGCATTATACAAAAGTGAAACGTGGGTGATAGGGGCTGTAAAAAAGAAGAGGATAGAAGCTTTTGAAATGCGATGTTATAGGAAAATGTTAAAAGATTAGGTGGGTGGACAAAATAAGTTATTTAGAGGTTCTTAGGCGAGTGGATAAAAAAAAAAATATATACGGAAGCATCTTACCAAAAGAAGGGATAGGCTAGTGGGGCATATCTTAAGACATCTATCAATGATGGAGGGTAATATTGAGGGAGTAAATTGAAAAGGGAGGCAAAGATTAGCAAATTACAAAATATGTCGGGTGTTACAGGTATGTAGATATGAATTGACTTGCGCAAGATAGAACAGCTTGGAGAACTGAATCAAACCAGTCGAGAGACTGATGACAAAAAAAATTGTGTATAAATATGATTTTATTTAAATTATCACATTATTGGTAATAATAATAATATTAGCCAGCCACATTGGCGCAGTTGGTAACGTGCTCGCCTCTCATCATGCGGTCCTGGGTTCGAATCTCACTCAGGTGCGGCATATTTTCATACGTTACAAAAAAAAATCATTTCATCCTCCATTGTACAAAAAAGTTACACCCCAATGTCTTCGCTAATGACCGTTGCAGTTGATGCGACGTTAAAAAAAAAAAAAATAAAAAAATAATATTAAAAGTCAGCTGTTTACTACAAAATTGTAGAGGTCTATTTGTCCCGTTCTTGACTGTCCTTCACTTTGTACAGAGGAGCTACAATTTAGTAACAGGCCTGTACCTAACTTAAAAGAACAAAACGAAAGTGTTGTGCAGCAGCAAGAGTGGTTAGAAGAGATGGGAAATTTAAGAGTAGGCAACGAAAACATACAGGAAGTTGGGGAATTCTGCTATCTAGGGAGTAAAATAACAAAGGATGGTAGAAGCACGAGTGATATCAAGAGTAGAATTGCTCAAGCTAGAAAAGCCTTTGAAATGAAAAACAGCTTACTGACTACAAACATTGATTTACAGGTTAGGAAAAATTTCTTAAAACATTATGTTTGGAGTGTAGCATTATACGGAAGTGAAATGTGGGTGATAGGGGCTGTAGAACGGAAGAGGATAGAAGCTTTTGAAATGTGGTGTTATAGGAAAATGTTAAAGATTAGGTGGGTGGACAAAATAAGTAATTTAGAGGTTCTTAGGCGAGTGGATGAAAAAAGAAGTATATGGAAGCATCTTACCAAAAGAAGGGATAGGCTAGTGGGGCATATCCTAAGACATCCAGGTATTGAGCTCTCAATAATGGAGGGTAACATTGAGGGAGTAAATTGTAGAGGGAGGCAAAGATTAGAATATATAAAGCAAATTACAAAAGATGTAGGGTGTTACAGATATGTAGTTATGAAACGACTTGCGCAAGATAGAACAGGTTGGAGAACTGCATCAAACCAGTTGGAGACTGATGACAAAAAAAAAAACCTAACTTAAATTACGAGTCTCAACTGTGTATGCTATTCCATTCTTGAGATATTTTGTACACACACACACACCAATCGCTACTAAAAACATGTTTTATTTTTTTGGATTGAGGGGGTCTGAAAATGTGTATGTGTGTTTAGGTGATCAGCCTGGTTGGCTGGTTTGAACCTGCAGAGGTTTTACTAAGTAAAGGGAGAGGAGTGAGGTGGTTTACCATTGCCACAACTCACTGAGTGGAAAAGTATAAAAGTATAGGCGGGTCCCAGCTGGATGTAGCTGTGGGGTGAAGGGGGTACAGGTGAGGTATATTGAACGAGTGATGCATGCTGGGAATACGACTGTTGTATTACTCTAATACAAACATTCATTTTCAAACTTTCCGTAATTAAAATATTTGTTTGTATTTATTACATTTATTTATTTACATATTTCGATATAAATTGGTAAGTTAAGTATTATGAATCCGACCAAGTTAATAACCAGGTAGGTATTTGTTAAATTAATGCGCCGGATGAAAAGAATATGTTTTTAGTTTAGTTAGTAGACGCTACCACTACAAATGCATCAGCTGTCAAACACTACTAACACTCATTCATTGTCCCACTACTATAACAACACACTGCATTCCACAACAACTACACGAAGCTGTGAATCAAGCTACACATTAAACTAAAGACATATTTACCTGACTGAAAGTAGGCTTATTATGGATTCTTGAACATCTATCAACATGACGACATGCTCCAATTTTGAAATAAAACGAACAGTTGACTCTGAAAAATCAAACAAATAAACTCAAGATTAACACCGTGCGGCAGGCACTATGTGATGGTGACATTAAGTGGCAAACCTTATTTATTTTGTGGCCCTGAAAAGGGCCATTTAAGGGGTGGTCGTCAAACGAAGAGCTGGGCGACACGGCATGTCGTTGTCCAGCGGAGACGTCATCTTCTTCCCTCGCAGTAGTGCTTCGTTGGGTCCGGTGGGCGTAAGGCTCAATCAAGGGACTGCTGTGGGCATCACTCATCAAAATTCAAAATATTGGGTTAAGAGTGAATGTACATTTTATGTGCATCTGTTTTGATTTTAAATAAAGCGAAATTTCAATATCCATTATTTATATTTTTCCTGAGTAATTCACATGAATCTTATCAGAATTAAATTTTCTACAAATTTATTTAAGAAAAAAATGTATTTGAATAGTGTGGTCAGAGAATTTCAGCGATTTAATTAAATAATACCTAGGGATAAATAAGTGCTTCAAACTAGATCAATCTTGAAATCTTATAATTTAAGTAACTCCCTATTTTACACGTTCCACCAGTACTAGTAAAAAACAACAGTGGCGTAACTACGGGAAAAACAACCGCAAACCGAAATGCAACAAAAATACGTTAAAAATGCAAAACACAGTGAAGGTTTTTCTTGAAAATAACCTATGTTAAATAAAATAATGAAATTATATAAATTATTTAATGATGTATTTCCTTCCAAAACATAACACTACGGTATAAAATAATTTGTACCCAGTGGTCGCTCTAAAACTCTGCTAACCTCAAAATGATCGGCGTATTTTCTTAATAAATCTACAGACAAAATATTAAAGTGAATACTTATAATAAAATTAAATTACACAATCAAATAACGTTTTAAAATTGATAGATTACAGTTCGAATGAATTATTATTATTGTTTAAACAGAAATTATAAGCTACGTTATGCTTTACGTATAATAAAAAAATTACAATTTTATGGATATAGCTATTACTTACTTATCTTTTTCAGTACCGAAAATTGAGGCAAGGTATTCTGCCATAGTTAAGCACTCAAAACAAGCACACTTTTAAGTTATTTACTATACACTTAGCGAAAATAATACAACGAACAATCCAAAATGCCGACATTACAGCTCTTCATCCAAGACAGCTGTCATTTAAAATGGCGACTAATGGATTTGGGTGGGGGTAATCACAGAAATCGACTAATCGATTAGTGCGAATACTGTTTATTCGAAGTAGTCGACTAGTATTGAATTTAAAACGACTAACTTTATTAGAAACACCTTTATTAAAATGTAAAACAAACGTAATTTTTTTATTTTCTCTGGCCTATGTGAATCTATAGAAAGGTAAGTATTCTTTTCAAGTCGATTTTTCGAAATCGAGTTTTCACAGGATCTACACGTTTTCAGACCCCCTGAACCCAAAAAAACATGTTTTTAGCAATTGGTCTGTGTGTGTATGTGTGTGAACAGAATATCTTTTTTTTATTCCTAATTTGTGTATTTTGCAATCTGTTCAATTGAGAACAATAAGCAACCCCATGACCCAATGAGATGAGGATGATATTATGTATGACGTGTAAATGAGGTGTAGTCTTGTACAGACCCAGGCCGACCATTCCTGAGAGAGTATATTTAATTGAACCCCAACCATCAAAGTACACCGGTAACCACAGTCTTGTATCCAAATCCGAATAAAAGTAACTACCTTTACTAAGATTTGAGCCAGGAACCTTCGTCTCCGAAAAACAGCTGATTTTGGCAAAACCTCTAGACCAACCCGGTGGGTTCAGAATATCTTAAGAACTGAACATCGTACGAACTTGAAACTTAAGTTAGACACCACTACCGGACCCGTCACTAACATTTTCATCAAAATCGGTCATCCGGATGTAGTAGTTTAATCGTGTCATTTTTCACTTTATTGCTCCTACGATTTTTTTTAAAATCGCCTCATTTACTAAAATTTTTATGCTCTACAAGATAGGGTAGGCGCCATCTCTGCTGAAATTCTTAGTGAAGCTTTTTCACGTAAAAAAAATCGTTTTTGTTTTAGATTGCGGCTTTAATATGCATTTTAGCGCAAAATTTTATATGATAAAAGTTGTAGAGAATTTAAAATCCTACAACTTTTATTTCAAACATTTGTTTGCATAACGCTTGGTTTACCACTAATTAGCGATTTTCTGTTTTTTTTTCACGAAAACGTGGGAAAATTCGATTTTGTTAAGATTTCGGCCTTAGTATGCATTTTACGACAAAAGTGTATATAACCAAAATTATAATAAATTAAAAGATCTACAACTTTTATTTAAAGCATTTTTCTGTACAGAGCCTAGTTTAGCATGAAAGAGTGATTTTCCGAATTTTTAAGCCAAATTGAGGTTGATTTTCCGAATTTTTAAGTCAAACTGAGGTTGATTTTCATTTTGCGTCTTTCACTCATATAAAAAATTAGGTTATGTTTATTGAGGTAAGTTTTTTTTATTTCTAATGTTAGGTTTATTGTTAATTATTTGCATTGGCAAGAGAAAGTTGTGTGAGTGTTTTACACCAGATTTTTTGTTTTGAAATAAAGATTACTCAATAAACAGTTTGGCCACACCACATTAGTAAAGTTTCACCAAGGGCCGCACAAAATATGATTAATAACATATCGTATATTCCGTATACAAAAGTAAAAATCTAGTGTGAAACAAGTCACACAACTTTCTTTTGCCAATGCAAATACATTAGTAATAAAACATTAGAAATAAACAAAAAACTAACCTCAATAAACATAATCTTATTTTAATCATATAATGAAAGACGCAAAATGAAAATCAACCTCAGTTTGGCTTGGAAATACGGAAAATCACTCTTTCACTCTAAAATAGACTCTGTAGAGAAAAATGCTTTAAAAGGAAGTTGTGGATCTTTTAATTTCCTATAAATTTTTTTATATACACTTTTGTTGTAAAATTCAAACCTACGCCTAAATCCTAAAACAATCGAATTTTTCACACGTTTTCATGAGAAAGAACAGAGAATCGCTAATTATCGCTAAACTAATCGTTATACAAAAAAATGTTTAAAATAAAAGTAGAATTTTAAATTCTCTACAACTTTTATTACATAAATTTTTGTGCTACAATGCATATTAAAGCCGCGATCTTAAAAGAACAATTTTTTTACGTGAAAACAGCCTCACCAGAATTTCAGCAAACATGGCGCCTATCTTATCTTGTAGAGCATGAACATTTTAATAAACCTGGCGATTTTTAAAAAAATTGTAGGACCAGTTTTTGAGAAAATCGCAAAAAAGTGAAAAATTATACGAATAAACTACTACTTCCGGTTGACCGATTTTGATAAAAATGATCGTGTCGAGTCCGGTAGTGGTATGTAAGTTAAGTTTCAAGTTCGTACGATGTTCCATTCTTGAGATATTCTGTTCACACACACTCACAGACCAATCGCTAAAAACATGGTTTTTTTGGGTTCAGGGGGTCTGAAAACATGTAGATCCAGTGGAAACTCGAATTTTTAATATCTACATGAAAACAATACTTTCCTTCCTATAGATTCATACAGGCAAGAGAAAGTAAAAATTAAAACAAATTAAAGGATAAACGTTTTCATTACAACATTGCTTCAGTGTTGGTGGATTATCGATGCTTAACACATTCTGGTACCCCGGACACGAGCATGGTGCGGTGTGTTTGTCCCCGAGCGGACACAAAAACAAAATCAAACGAAGGATCCCATGGGACCCTCCTCCAGAGCAGTGAACTGTATGCGTTGCGCGTCTTGTGCCCTATTTATTTGGTTGACGTACCCGGAATGCTAGGTAAAGAAATACAAAAAATCTGGTGTGAAACGCTCACACAACTTTCTCTTGCCAATGCAAATAATTAACAATAAACCTAACATTAGAAATAAACCAACAACAAACCTCAATAAACACAACCTAATTTTAATCATGAGTGAAAGACGCAAATGAAAATCAACCTCAGTTTAGCTTAAAAATAAGGAAAATCGCTTTCACGCTAAACTAAACACAAAATTTGGTTGACATACCCAGAATGCGATGTAAAGAAATACAAAATTAAGCAGCCTCTTACCCTCCTTTCCCAGTGTGAATCGAACTCGTGATGAGTGGGGGATAAAAGGTGATAGACAGGAATAAGGGATAAATATACCCACTACACTGCTGTCTTCTTCCAAGGATCGGTTTCTTCACATGACCTTCACGTTGTAGGCCGTTTTCCGAGTGCGTGTATAGGCGGTGCAGCTGTGCACTACAATAAAAGCTGCGGACTGACTGTCCGCGGCGCATACTGGCGAGCGAGTGTGTGTGTGTGTGGTCAGCGATTACAACAAAAACGACAGCAGCGCCCTCAACCCTTCAACTATAAATTCAAATTGTGGCGCAACCACATTCAGTGCAGTGTCAATGTACGTAACAAATGTCAATTACGACACAATTAAATGAGATGTAAAACAGCTTCACCGAATTACGGATGTGGTAGGACTACCACTCAGAAATTTTTGTGAGTGACAGATGTGGTAGGACTACCACTTGGATATTTCATAAACACTATTCAATTTTTTTGTCAGTAAGGTTGGTAGATCTGATTTTTTAGAGTCGTAGTTCAGTAGTAATATATTGAGTTGAGAGTGTGTGAAAGTTGTTCCTTGATTCATGGAATTGGTTAGTACGGACAGATAGTCCAGGCTGTGAGCTCGCTCCCGTTAGCAAAATTATTCGGACTCGGTTTCTTTGCACTATCTTATTCAAAATTGGTCCCTTATAACGAATCCGCAAGAAACCACGGGCCACCGTGGTCGAGAAATTTTTTAAACAATTTTTTTTAAACAAATTGCAAAAATTGGTTTTTTGGCCGCGGACAAAATTTTTTTAGGTTTTTTGGATCATTTTGAACAATAAAAGTCCTTAGTAACTTTTCTCTATAGTTAATAGTTTTCGAGTTATAAGCAATTTAAAATTTGAAAAACGTAAAATCAACCATTTTCAATCCTCTATATCTCAGTTAAAAAACATTATTTTTTAAGTTAGAAAGTGCTTAAAGTAAAGTTTAAATATCCTTATACAAGATTCTGATGTCTTTTTTGAAATTATTTTATTGCAAAACCTTTGTTTTAAACAGTTAACAATGCGCGTGCGGCGCGTACAACAATTAATTAGGTATAACTTCAAGCGTCGGCGAAAAATCCATCGGGTACGTATACACAGCGTTAGTGCGAGAGAGACGCAACATGCAGCGCGTGGTCGCGGTACGCGCTGCGCGCGCATTGTTAACTGTTTAAAACAAAGGTTTTGCAATAAAATAATTTCAAAAAAGACATCAGAATCTTGTATAAGGATATTTAAACTTTACTTTAAGCACTTTCTAACTTAAAAAATAATGTTTTTTAACTGAGATATAGAGGATTGAAAATGGTTGATTTTACGTTTTTCAAATTTTAAATTGCTTATAACTCGAAAACTATTAACTATAGAGAAAAGTTACTAAGGACTTTTATTGTTCAGAATGATCCAAAAAACCTGAAAAAATTTTGTCCGCGGCCAAAAAACCAATTTTTGCAATTTGTTTAAAAAAAATTGTTTAAAAAATTTCTCGACCACGGTGGCCCGTGGTTTCTTGCGGATTCGTTATAAGGGACCAATTTTGAATAAGATAGTGCAAAGAAACCGAGTCCGAATAATTTTGCTAACGGGAGCGAGCTCACAGCCTGGACTAAGAGGGTTTATTATGAAAAGGACTGCCGTGGTATCCTTACCACGGCCGTCACTCACAAAAATCCTTATGTGGTAGGCCTATACCAAATCCACAAGGAATCTGTTAAAAGTGATAAGGATTTCAATAAATAAGATATAGGTATGAGACGAACTAAAACCACATTCAGCAACCACATTCAGCTAAACACATTATATCAAACATTATATCAAACAGTTCTTTAGTCCCATAGCCGAGCGAGTGAGAGGGAGATATGTGGCATAACTACGCATGCGCTCAAGGGTCTTTACCGTTATAATCCAAATGTGAAAACATACTACAGTCGTTATCTTGCTGTTGTTAGTTTACTGCATGCATAAACGCTTGCTCACAACAATGAGTAAAATTATACAACAATGTTATTAGAACGGCGCGCGTATGGGTTGTGCGAGTGAGAGCATTATGCATTCATTCTCTCACTCCCACTGCTAGGGGACATTAGTTCTTCTGAATACTGTACTCCAACCGGAATGGTACTAGAAAATAGATTTGTCTTAAAATTTATTTATAATTAATAAGAATGAATAAATAATTACTTTATACAAAATGTTCATTGGATATTGTATTACAATTGCAATAGACATACTTTGTACGTACTGAGAATGACTACACAAATCCAAACATCTTAACAAAGTCAACACTGACTATTTCACATTCACCTCCTCTCACACAAACATTTCCCATACATTATACTGGATTATAGGGGCTTAAGGGCAGTCAGAACAGCTTATTTACAGTCCAGCCTTTCTTAGTTTGCTTCTAATGTAAACGAATAATGACGTCACTGAGCATTATATCAAAATGAGTACACGCTGATTAAAAAGTATCAACAAAATACTTTTAAAAGTATTTTTATAAATGAAATTGTTAGAGCTACATCATATCATGACTGATGTTTTTAGTACTTTAATTAGTTATAATTTTAAAAAAATAGTTAACTTAATACGAATAAGACATTTGTAAAGTGGTGGAGTGTAGCGTGCACCCTGTAGTAGGTGGCTTTTGTTTGTTGACAGAAGGAGGAGCAAACTAACAACGGCTCAACTGTAGTTACTTAAATCACAATTTTTTTTTTTTTTTTTTTTTTTTTATTGAGTGATGATGCCTGCATAAGCCTTGGGCTTGTGCGTAGGTAATGATATGTGGTGATTTACAGATGAAAATAATCCCAGACCTGATTGGGAATCAAACCCAGGACCCCGGCATAGTAACCAGTTGCGCTGACCACTACACCACAGGCTGGCCTTTGGTTTTAACGAGCGGTAAAGGGGGGAAGCTGTATTGTATTGCACATAATTATACATTAATTATGTTGCTTATAAATTTATGTATATTTTAAAGAACCAAAGAAAATAGTTTACCTATTTTAGGATTTCGTTAAAAATAATCGTTTTAAAAATAAAAGAAAACAATCGATTAAATGTAACCGTTTAACTAATAAATTTATTGTTACAACTTGTTATAGTAAAGTAAAATTGAAGGGGTCACCAAAAGAAAGTGCTAACCCACAAAATTTCTAGCACAATTTTTCTTAAATATTCTGTAAAAATAAATGTTCAACTTAATTGAAACAGGATACTGGATTTATGATCTTAAAACGTAGATTAACAGAAAATAACAAATGTTTAACAAAACTTCCAAAACATGATTTGTATAGGGTGATTCAAAAAGAGCGCCGGTTTTGATATATCAAATTAAGAGATTTATTTTATTGAAAAACTGAAAATAAATACATCAACAAGTTCATCTTACCTTCCGATTTCATGTATGAAAAATGATGTCATGCATGTGTCCTCCTCTACTGCGCTGGCACGCATCAACTCTGTCCATGAAATTGGATATTACTGCACGACAAGTTTCCACTTCCATTTGCCCGATAACCCGTCGAATTTCCTCCTTCAAGTCATTGATGTTTCGGGGTTTATTGGCATACACCAATGACTTCAGATGACCCCAAAGATGAAAGTCACAAGGCGTCAAGTCACACGACCTTGGTGGCCATTGATGGTCGGAATTACGAGAAATGATGCGATCCTGGAGCTAGTTAGCAAAAAACAAATTAGGGGTGCTAACCTGTATATAAATCAAGAAAGAATTGTAAGAGTCTCTAAGTACGAATACCTCGGAACAGTCATTAATGAGGCATGGGATAACTCACAGGAGATCAAGAGTCGCATTGGTAGGGCTAGGAACATCTTTAGCTCTACGGGTGCGGCTTTCAAAAGTCATGATCTTACTTTGGGGACCAAACTGAGACTTCTGAGGTGCTATGTTTTTTCTGTCTTGCTGTATGGAGTGGAGTCCTGGACTCTAACAAAAGAAACGACCAACCGACTAGAAGCCTTCGAACTCTGGCTCTACAGAAGGATTCTGAAAATACCATGGACCCATAAAGTGACCAACGTTGAAGTTTTGCAAAGAATGAAGAAAACCACAGAACTTGTTAATATTGTGAAAGCAAGGAAGCTGCAACATTTGGGTCATATCATGAGGAATTCGCAATGTTATGAACTGTTACAACGCATCCTGCAGGGAAAGATAGATAGCAAGAGGAAGCCCGGTAGGAGAAGAATATCCTGGGTTGGGAACTTGCGATGCGAACCTGGTTTGGTAGGAGCTCCATGCAATTGTTCCGGTTGGCAGCGGATAAAGTCAAAATAGCCACGATGGTCGCCCACATCCGTAGCGGATAGCCACTCAAAGAAGAAGACTCCTACAACACTATTCTATACTCCAGTTATAACATTAGTGTATTCAAGTGATTAATTAATTAGTTGTTGAAGTGAAGTGTTATTCTACACAAATGTTGTAATGTATCTCGTGTATTTATTTTTAATGTTTACGTAATTGCGATTTATCTGATTTTAATTTCTAATGTAATGTCTTATATTATTCAAAGTTGTTTACTTTTGTGTTGACAAAAAAAGGTCAATTTTTGCGTAGTGAAAGTTGTGAAATTATTAATTGTGTGACAACGTTTTTTGCTGCCCATAACGGACAGGTGGAGGTGGAGGAGTGTCAAATTATTTACACTCAGTCTGTTAGTTGCAGGGCTAAAATAAATAGTTGTGTTTCTTATCACATGGTCACCCAATTAAATGAGTGAATCATTTAATAAGAGAAGAGGTAGAGGTGTATTGTGACACTAATCACAGTTATCTCCTCTGAAAGTAATGAATTTCATTATACAGTTGGACCCTGTGGTGAATGAAGCGAAGGTGTCATTTGCAGAGTGGAAAATATGAGCTTTTCAGAGGGTCCCCCATGCTGATAACTGTACTTTTCCACTCAGTGAGTTGTGGCAGTGGTAAACCACCTGACTCCTCGTTTTACTTAATAAAACCTCTACACGTTCAATCCAGCCTACAGCCTGAACAACAACGTTTTTTGAGCGGGAATTGAAAGAGGGACCTGATGTATCATTGATTTTCATTTCTTATTCTAGTAAAGTCCAGCCTCTGTTAGTTTGCTCATAATGTAAACAAATAATGACATCACTGAGCATGCGCATTATATCAAAATGTGTACATGCTGATTAAAAAGTAACAACAAAATACTTTAAAAAGTATTTAAATAGAAAATACTTTTAAAAGTATTTTTATAAATGAAATTGTTAGGCATACATCATATCATGACTTATGTTTTTAGTACTTTAAGTATTTATAATTTAAAAATCTGGTGAGAAACACTCACACAACTTTCTCTTGCCAGTGCAAATAATTAACAATAAACCTAACATTAGTAATAAAAGATAAGAAATAAACAAAAAACTAACCTCAATTAAACATAACCTAATTTTAATCATGAGTGAAAGACGCAAAATGAAAATCAACCTGTTTGGCGTAAAAATACGGAAAATCACTCTTTCACACTAAACTAGGCTCTGTAGAGAAAAATTTTTTAAATAACAGTTGTAGATCTTTCATTTTCCTATAAATTTGATCATATACACTTTTGTCGTAAAATGCATACTAAGGTTGAAATCTTAAAAAAATAAATTTTTCACATTTTCGTGAGAATAAAACAGGAAATCACTAATTACCGCTAAACTAAGCGTTATAAATAAAATGTTTGAAATAAAAGTTGTAGGATTTTAAATTCTCTACAACTTTTGTTATATAAATTTTTGCGCTAAAATGCATATTAAAGCTGCAATCTTAAAAAAACAAATTGTTTTACATGTAACCAGCCTCACCAAGAATTTCAGCAAACATGGCGCCTACTCTATCTTGTAGAGCATTTTAGTAAATGAGGCGATTTTAAAATAAATTGTAGGACCAGTTTTTGAGAAAATTGAAAGAAAGTGAAAAATTACTTGAATAAACTACTACTTCCGGTTAACCGATTTTGATGAAAATGTTCGTGTTGAGTCCGGTAGTGGTATCTAACTTAAGTTTCAAGTTTCAAGTTCGTACAATGTTTCATTCTTGAGATATTCTGTTTACACACACACACACACACACACACACACCCACACACACTCGATCACTCGACTCGACGGCTCGGCCGGTCGCCCGCTCACCCACTCCTGCGTGCGCGCGCACGCACGCACACACACACATACACAGACCAAGCGCTAAAAACATGTTTTTTGGGTCCAGGGGGTCTGAAACCGTGTAGATCCGGTGAAAACTCGATTTCTTAAAATCGACATGAAAACAATACTTTCCTTCCTATATATTCATACAGGCAAGAGAAAGTAAAAAATCTGGTGTGAAACACTCACACAACTTTCTCTTGCCAATGCAAATAATTAATAATAAACCTAACATTATTAATAAATTATTAGAAATAAACAAAAACTAACCTCAAAAACATAACCTTATTTTAATCATGAGTGAATGACGCAAAATGACAATCGAACTCAGTTTGGCTTAAAAATACGGAAAATCACGCTAAACTAGGCTCTGTAGAGAAAAATGCTCTAAACAAAAGTTGTATATCTCTTAATTTTCTATAAATTTAATTATATACACTTTTGTCGTAAAATGCATACTAAGACCGAAATGTTAAAAAAATCGATTTTTCTCACGTTTTCGTGAGAAAAAAAACAGAAAATCGCAAATTACCGCTAAACTAAGCGTTATACAAAAAATGTTTGAAACAAAAGTTGTAAAATTTTAAATTCTCTACAACTTTTATTATAAAATTTTTTGCTCTAAATTGCATATTAAAGCCGCAATCTTAAAAAGAAAATGTTTTTACGTAAAAACAGCCTCAAGCAGAATTTCAGCAAACATGGCGCCTACCCTATATTGTAGAGCATAAAAAATGTAGTAAACTAGGCGATTTTTAAAAAAATCGTAGGACTAGTTTTTGAGAAAATCGCAAAAAGTGAAAAATTATACGAATAAACTACTACTTCCAGTTGACCGATTTTGATGAAAATGTTCGTGTCGGGTCCGGTAGTGATATGTAACTTAAGTTTCAAGTTTCAAGTTCGTACGATGTTCCGTTCTTGAGATATTCTGTTCACACACACACACACACAGACCAATCGCTAAAAACATGTTTTTTGGGTTCAGGGGGTCTGAAAACGTATAGATCCGGTGAAAACTCGATTTCGAAAAATCGACATGAAAACAATACTTTCCTTCCTATATATTCATATAGGCAAGAGAAAGTAAAAATAAATCCTTATAATGCATCCTGCAGTTTGAAATTATTTCTATTTCATATAATAAGTTCACCGACCTTCTTTTTAAGTTGCGTCACCTTTATTTTTACTTTCTCTTGCCTATATGAATATATAGGAAGGAAAGTATTGTTTTCATATCGATTTTAAGAAATCGAGTTTTCACCGGATCTATACGTTTTCAGACCCCCTGAACCCAAAAAACATGTTTTTAGCGATTGGTCTGTGTGTGTGTGTCTGTGAGTGTGTATACAAAATATCTCAAGAATGGAACATCGTACGTACTTGAAACTTAAGTTAGATACCACTACCGGACCCGACACGAACGTTTTCATCAAAATCGGTCAACCGGAAGTAGTAGTTTATTCGTGTAATATTTCACTTTTTTGCGATTTTCTCAAAAACTGGTCATACAATTTTTTTTAAAATCGCCTGGTTTACTCAATTTTTTATTCTCTACAAGATAGGGTAGGCGTCATGTTTGCTGAAATTCTGGGTGAGGCTGTTTTTACGTAAAAACATAGTTTTTTTACAACATTACGGCTTTAATATGCAATTTAGAGCAAAAATTTATATAATAAAAGTTGTAGAGAATTTAAAATTTTACAACTTTTATTTCGAACATTTTTTTTGTATAACGCTTAGTTTAGCAGTAATTAGCAATTTTCTGTTTTTTCTCACGAAAATGTGTGAAAAATCGATTTTTTTAACATTTCGGCCTTAGTATGCATTTTATGACAAAAGTGTATATAATAAATTTTATAGGAAATTAAAAGATCTACAACTTTTATTTTCAGCATTTTTCACTACAGAGCCTAGTTTGGCGTGAAAGAGTGATTTTCCGTATTTTTAAGGCAAACTGAGATCAATTTTCATTTTTCGTCTTTCATATATGATTAAAATTAGGTTATGTTTATTAAGGTTAGTTTTTTGTTTATGTCTAATGTTTTACTTTTAATGTTAGGTTTATTGTTAATTATTTGCACTGGCAAGAGAAAGTTGTGTGAGTGTTTCACACCAGATTTTTATTTATACAAATTAGTGTCCAATCAAATTAATTTTATGAACTGGCTTAAAACACTACAAACAAAACCTAGTTATTTATGGTAAAATCAAACAGAAATAGAAGTACTTTATGAAAAAATCTGGTGTGAAACACTCACACAACTTTCTCTTGCCAGTGCGAATAATTTAAACAATATAACCTAACATTAGTAATAAAACATAAGAAATAAACAAAAAACTAACCTCAATAAACATAACCTAATTTTAATCATGAGTGAAAGACGCAAAATGAAAATCGCACTCAGTTTGGCTTAAAAATACGGAAAATCACTTTTTCACGCTAAACAAGGCTCTATAAAGAAAAATTCTCTAAATAAAAGTTGCAGATCTTTTAATTTTCTATAAATTTAATTATATACACTTTTGTCGTAAAATACATTCTAAGGCCGAAATCTTTAAAAAATAAATTTTTCTCACGTTTTCGTGAGAAAAAAAACAGAAAATTGCAAATTACCGCTAAACTAAGCGTTATACAAAAAAATGTTTGAAACAAAAGTTGTAAAATTTTAAATTCTCTACAACTTATATTATAAAAATTTTTGCTCTAAATTGCATATTAAAACCGTAATCTTAAAAAAACAATGTTTTTTATGTGAAAACAGCCTCACCCAGAATTTCAGCAAACATGACGCCTACTTTATCTTGTGGAGAATAAAAAATTGAGTTAACCAGGCGAGTTTAATAAAAATCGTATGACCAGTTTTTGAGAAAATCGCAAAAAAGTGAAAAATTATACGAATAAACTACTACTTCCGGTTGACCGATTTTGATGAAAATGTTTGTGTCGGGTCCGGTAGTGGTATGTAACTTAAGTTTTAAGTTTCAAGTTCGTACGATGTTCCGTTCTTGAGATATTCTGTTCACACACACACACACACACACACACACACACACACACGCACGCACACACACACACACACACACACACACACACACACACACACACACACACATACATACGCACAGACCAATCGCTAAAAACATGTTTTTTGGATTCAGGGGGTCTGAAAACGTGTAGATCCGGTGAAAGCTCGATTTCTTAAAATCGACATGAAAACAATACTTTCCTTCCTATATAATCATATGGGCAAGAGAAAGTAAAAAACAAACAAAATATTCTAATGAACTAATGTAATACTGTGACTATATTACTTAAATAGTTTGATTGTTATTTTCAATTGTAATTTATGGTAATTGAATTTAATCTTAGAGATTATTTTACTGATAACATTAATGAAATTTCATTTTTTTTAACTTTTTAGTTTTTTAACGGAATTTGTGATTGTGACTAAGTAAAATAATTTAATTGTTATTTTGAAATTGTAATTTATGCTAATTAAATATTAATCTTGTAGATTATTTTACGGATAACATTAATGAAATTTCAGTTTTTTGATTGTTTCATAGGGGTTTATGTTTCTTTGTACTATTTGTTTTAATGTTTGTTCTAATACGTAGTTATCTTAATGATTTATTTTTCTTCATTTGTCACTAGATATATTTAAAAACACTGGTATGTAGCAATAAATATTTATCATAAATATTGTAATTTTATAATCGTAGTTCTACGCATTGTGTAAAAATAACAATGTATTATTGTGGTTGGCTTTACTCTAATTGAATAATTTTAGTTTATAGATAACAACGTATTTTTACTTTCTCTTGCCTATATGAATATATAGGATGGAAAGTATTGTTTTCACGTCGATTCTTCGAAATCGAGTTTTCACCAGATCTACACGTTTTCAGACCCCCTGAACCCAAAAAAACATGTTTTTAGCGATTGGTCTGTGCGTATGTGTGTGTGTGTGTATGTGTGGGTGTGTGTGTGTGTGTGTGTGTGTATGTGTGTGTGTGTGTGTGTCTGTGTGTGTGAACAAAATATCTTACGAACGGAACATCGTACGAACTTGAAACTTAAAACTTAAGTTACATACCACTACCGGACCCGACACGAACATTTTCATCAAAATCGGTCAACCGGCAAGAGTAGTTTATTCGTGTAATTTTTCACTTTTTTACGATTTTCTCAAAAATTGGTCCCACGATTTTTTTAAATCGCCTGATTTACTAATTTTTTTATGCTCTACAAGATAGGGTAGGCGCCATGTTTGCTGAAATTCTCGGTGAGGCTGTTTTCACGTTAAGAAATTGTTTTTTTAAGATTACGGCTTTAATATGCATTTTAGCGCAAAAATGTACATAATAAAAGTTGTAGAGAATTTAAAATCCTACCACTTTTATTTCAAACATTTATTTTTATAACGCTTAGTTTAGCAGTAATTAGCAATTTTCTGTTTTTTCTCACGAAAACGTGTGAAAAATCGATTTTTTTAAGATTTCGGCCTTAGTACGCATTTAACGACAAAATTGTATATAATCAAATTTATAGAAAATTCAAAGATCTAAAACATTTTTTTAGAGCATTTTTCTCTACAGAGTCTAGTTTAGCGTTAAAGTGTGATTTTCCGTATTTTTAAGCCAAACTGAGGTTGATTTTCATTTTGAGTCTTTCCCTCATGATTAAAATTAGATTATGTTTATTGAGGTTAGTTTATCGTTTATTTCTAATGTTTTATTATTAATGTTAGGTTATGTTGTTAATTATTTGCATTGGCAAGAGAAAGTTGTGTGAGTGTTTCACACTAGATTTTTCACGTAGTGTTTTAAAAGTTCATTTTTTAATAATAATAATAATATTTATTTATTCCACTTTATACAAATACAAAACTATATCTTATCTACTAGGAATAAATAATCACCAACTCAAGTAAACGATGGTTATATATATATATATATATATTAAAAAAAAATACAAAATACATAAAAACAAGTTTACAAATGAATTACAAATCAAATGAATTATAGAAATAAATTACACATCAAATGTCGTCATCCACTACAAATGACAATTCAAATTTTAGCGGCAGCTATAGCGCATGTTAACTATATTTTTTAACAACAATATTAACCAAGCCGTCAGTGTTCATAGCAGATATTCACCTGTACATGACTAACACCAAAATCAGTTATTATTGTTATATTATTTACCAAGATCAGTAAATTGCTACAAAGACTGAATAGCAAGCATTGCAAGTCAGCAATGGTAAAACACCAACACTAACCAACCTTAACAAGTGAATCAACATCAGTTATCTCATTGAGCCAATCTTTAACCTTTCTTGCAAATATTATCACGTTTAAGCTATTTTTAATTCCAATAGGCAACAGATTAAAACACTTCGGACCCAAAAAAACAAAAGTTTTAGCAAAAAAGGATTTATTAACTTTCGGTCTTACAAATAGTTGTTTGCTTGAACCTCTAGTTCTGTGATATAAGTTTTCAGTACCTCTGTTGCCACTTTTTTTATAAAATAGTTTTAAAACTTTAAAAATAAATAAGTTTTTAATGGGCAAGATACGTAAATTTTTAAAATCATTAACAGTACTGTCTCTCGGACGTTTAAATAATAATATTTTAATGAAATATTTTTGAGTTACAAATAATTTATTTATTAGTTTATCATGAGTACCCCCCCAAAATTCAATAGCATACTGAAGACGCGATTGAACCAAAGAAAAGTATAAAGATCTCATTAAATTTAAGCCACAAAGGTTTCTTAAGAAATAAAATGCCCGAATTGATTTACTGATATCAGAATGTAGCTGATTTACATGATTTCTAAAGGAGACCTTATCATCAAGAATCAATCCTAAATATTTCATTTCTTTTACCTGTTCAATTACTTCGCAGCTGCATCCAACAGGATCGGAACAAACGTGATATTTAATGTCACGATCGAAATTGACACCGACTAAGTCAAAACTAATTATTTTTGTTTTTGATGCATTTACTACCATTGCATTTCTCTCACACCATTTTCTTAGCAATACTAAATCATGTGATATAAAGTCATAAATTTGCGACCATTCATCGCTTGCGTAGATAAATGCAATATCATGAGCAAAAGCTGTAATTCTACCATAGAAGGGTTCAAATAATAAATCGTTAATAAATAACGAGAAAAGATCTGCTGAAATGACAGATCCCTGAGGGACGCCAACTCCTGCCACCCTCTCATCACTTAAACAATTTTTCACACGGACTTGTTGCGTCCGGTTTTCAAGGAAAGTTCTGAACCAATTCAAAGCTGGGCCTCTAACTCCTGCAGCTTCTAGTTTGATAAGTAGTAGATTGTGATTCACCAAATCAAACGCTTTTTTGAAATCAACAAATAGCCCTGACACTTTTTTACTACAATTTACGTTTTCAAATACATCGCGTAAGACGACTTCAATCGTATCTTCAGTACTTTTTCCTTTTTTGAAGCCAAACTGGTTGGGGGAAAAAAAGTCGGTAACATTTAAAAAGTTTAATAGTCTGGTCCTCATAACCTTCTCAAATATTTTGGAAAATATTGAAAGTAATGAAACTGGCCTATATTGCTCGACCGCATCTGGGTTGCCCCTTTTAAAAATTGGCACAATAACAGATTTTTTTAACAACTCAGGAAATTTCCCAGTAACAAAACTAATATTAATCAGTTGAGCAAGTGGACAAGAAACTAGGTGAATAATCTGCTTTATGAAAGAGACATTAAAACCATCAAAACCAGATGATTTTTTATTTTGCACACCTAAAACTACACTTTCCACTTCACATTTGTGAACAAAACTGAGAAATAAAGAACTAGGCTGTGATTTTAAATAAAGTGAATCACTCAAATTTTTAGAAATTGCGCACACATTAACACTATTCAAAAAGAAATTATTAAAAGTGTTTGCTATCTCCCCTCCCTTTCGTTATTCCCCCTCTCGACCATCAACTACTAATTTTTCAATTAATTTATTTTTCCTTCCCAGCAATGAATTAATGACTCGCCAATTATCAGCTGGTCTATTTCCACATTGTTGGAATTTATATGCATAGTATTGATTTTTTCTTAATTCTATATCTGAAGCTAGTTTATTTTTAAAGTTTACATAGTTATTTCTAAAGCAAATATCGTAAGGCCTACATTTTAATTGATTGTACAACTTGTTTCTTATCCTAATTCGTTTTAATAAGTTATCATTCATCCAAGGGCTAATTTGTTTTGCTCTAAATAACTGATTACTTATTTTAATTTCAGAAGTATTTTCTAAGAAACAACTTGATAGTAAAAGAATGAAATTGATTGAAGCTGAAATCAACATCATTTTTGTTAAAAATACCGTTGCAGTTTATTAATTGGAGGTGTGATTTTAATTTATTTATATCAATGTATTTTTACTTTCTCTTGCCTATATGAATATATAGGAAGGAAAGTATTGTTTTCATGTCGATTTTTCGAAATCGAGTTTTCACCGGATCTATACGTTTTCAGACCCCCTGAACCCAAAAAACATGTTTTTAGCGATTGGTCTGTGTGTGTGTCTGTGTGTCTGTGTGTGTGTGTGTGTGTGTGTGTGAACAGAATATCTCAAGAACGGAACATCGCACGAACTTGAAACTTGAAACTTAAGTTACATACCTCTACTGGACGCGACACGAACATTTTCATCAAAATCGGTCAACCGGAAGTAGTAGTTTATTCGTATAATTTTTCAGTTTTTTGCGATTTTCTCAAAAACTGGTCCTACGATTTTTTTTAAAATCGCCTATTTTACTCAATTTTTTATTCTCTACAAGATAGGGTAGGCGCCATGTTTGCTGAAATTCTCGGTGAAGCAGTTTTCACGTAAAAACGTTGTTTTTTTAAGATTACGGCTTTAATATAAATTTCAGCGCAAAAACTTATATAATAAAAGTTGTAGAGAATTTAAAAACCTACAACTTCTGTTTCAAACATTTTTTTGTATAACGCTTAGTTTAGCGGTAATTTGCGATTTTCTGTTTTTTTTCTCACGAAAACGTGAGAAAAATCGATTTTTTTAACATTTCGGTCTTAGTATGCATTTTACGACAAAAGTGTATATAATAAAAGTTATAGAAAATTAAAAGATCTACAACTTTTATTTCAAGCTTTTTTTTGTACAGTGCCTATTTTAGCGTGAAAGCGTGATTTTCCGTATTTTTAAGCCAAACTGAGTTCGATTGTCATTTTGCGTCATTCACTCGTGATTAAAATAAGGTTATGTTTTTGAGGTTAGTTTTTGTTTATTTCTAATATTTTATTAATAATGTTAGGTTTATTATTAATCATTTGCATTGGCAACAGAAAGTTGTGTGAGTGTTTCACACCAGATTTTTAGGGATAGAAAAATTTAATCCAACTGCACAATGGTCAGATAAGTCTATATCAAAAACACCACCTTTCAGTGCATTCATATTAGTCTACTGTAACGAACAAAAATATGGTCTTTACATGTTTTTACATTTATTATATTACAATAACTTTACCTGCTTAAGTTGTTATGACCCACCGGGTTGGTCTAGAGGTAAAGTCGTCGCCAAAATCAACTGTTTAACAGCTGATTTTCGCAGACGAAGGTTCCTGGTTCAAATCCTAGTAAAGGTAGTTACTTTTATACGGATTTGAATGCTAGACAGTGGTTACCGGTGTACTTTGATGGTTAGGGTTTAATTAACCATACTCTCTCAGGAATGGTCGGCTTGGGTCTGTACAAGACTACACAGTCTCATTTACATGTCATACACATCATCCTCATATCATTGGGTCATGGGGTTGCTTATTGTTCTATTGTTCTAAATTGAACAGATTGCAACATACACACATTAGGGATTAAAAAAAAAAGAATCTGGTGTGAAACACTCACACAACTTTCTCTTGCCAATGCAAATATTTAACAATATAACCTAACATTAGTAATAAAACATTAGAAATAAACAAAAAACTAACCTCAATAAACATAACCTAATATTAATCATGAGTGAAATACGCAAAATGAAAATCAACCTCAGTTTGGCTTAGAAATACGGAAAATCACTCTTTCTCTGTAGAGAAAAATGCTCTAAATAAAAGTTGTAGATCTTTTAATTTTCTATAAATTTAATTATAAACTATTTTGTCGTAAAATGCATACTAAAGCTGAAATCTTAAAAAAATCAGTTTTTCACACATTTTCGTGAGAAAAAAACAGAAAATCGCAAATTACCGCTAAACTACGAGTTATACAAAAAATTGTTTGAAATAAAAGTTGTAGGATTTTAAAATTTCTACAATTTTTATTACATAAAGTTTTGCGCTAAAATGCATGTTAAAGCCGTAATCTTAAAAAAAAACAACGTTTTTACGAGAAAACACCCTCACGAAGAATTTCAGCACACATGACGCCTACCCTATCTTGTAGAGAATAAAAAAATGAGTAAACCAGGCGATTTTTAAAAAAATCGTAGGACCAGTTTTTGAGAAAATCACAAAAAAGTGAAAAATTACACGAATAAACTACTACTTCCGGTTGACCGATTTTGATGAAAATGTTCGTGTCGGGTCCGGTAGTGGTATGTAACTTAAGTTTCAAGTTTGAAGTTCGTACGATGTTCCGTTCTTGAGATATTTTGTACACACACACACACACACACACACACACACACACACACACACACACACACACACACACACACACACACACACACACACAGACCAATCGCTAAAAACATGTTTTTTGGGTTCAGGGGGTCTGAAAACGTATAGATCCGGTGAATACTCGATTTCTTAAAATCGACATGAAAACAATACTTTCCTTCCTATATATTCATATAAGCAAGAGAAAGTAAAAAGTTGTTATGGTTAATACACGGTGGAATCATTCTAGCGAATGAAATTATTTTAAATGAGTATTTTTTTAACTATTCTTTAGTTTTTGTTACTAATGATTAAATGAGTTGAACGATAAACATTGTTTTTTAATTACTGTCTAAAAATGTTTATGGGTGCCTGTATGCGTAAATATGGTTTTCTTTGTTTATACATTTTTGTTTATTTTTACTTTCTCTTGCCCTATATAATTACATAGGGAAGGAAAGTATCGTAACAATATCTAAAGGAAATGAGTTTTCGATCATTTTTGAGAAGGACCGAGATTTTATTAATGTTAATATAAATAATTTGTCGGCCTCCTTCTCCTTTCTGTCTTTCTCCTTCACCGCGGTTTATTCGTCTTTCACCTTCTCCTTTTCGTCTTCCTCCTACACCGCGGATTATTTGTCTTCCTCCTTCTCCTTTCTGTCTTCCTCCTTCACCGCAGTCTATTTGTCTTCCTCCTTCTCCTTTCTCTCTTCCGCCTTCATCACGGTCTATTTGTCTTCCTCCTTCACCGCAGTTTATTTGTCTTTCTCCTTCTCTTTTCTGTCTTCCTCCTTCACCGCGATATATTTGTCTTCCTCCTTCTCCTTTCTATCTTCCTCCTTCACCGCGGTCTATTAGTCGTCCTCCTTCCCCTTTCACTCTTGCGCCTTTACCGCGGTTTGTTTATCTTCCTTCTTCAACCAATAAAAGCATGCTTACGCTATCTATCAGATTTCCTTGGAACTAACTTTGCAATAGGTGTGCATCCTCACGCTATCTAACGGAATTTATTGTAACTAACAACGGGAACTAAACTAGTTCCAATCAATTCCGCTAGATAGCGTAAGCGTCCACTGCTATTGCAACGTTAGTTCCAATGTAATCCGATAGATAGCGTAAGCATGCTTTTGTTGGTTGAAGTAGGACGACATACAAACCGCGGTGATGGAGAAGACAAATAAACCGTGATGAAGGTGAAAGACAGAAAGGAGAAGGAGGAAGACAAATAAACCGTGATGAAGGCGGAAGAGAGAAAGGAGAAGGGGACAACAAATAAACCGCGGGGAAGGAGAAAGACAGAAATTAGAAGGAGGAAGACAACTAAACCGCGGTGAAGGTGGAAGACAGAAAGGAGAAGGAGGAAGACAAATAAACCGTAGTGGAGGTGGAAGACGAAAAAGAGGAGGGGAAGACAAATATACCGCGCTGAAGGAGGAAGACAAATAAACCGCGGTGAGGGAGGAAGACAGAAAGGAGGAGGATGACAATTAAACCGAGGTTAAGGAGGAAGACGAAAAGGAAAAGGTGGAAGACAAAAAACCGCGGTGAAGGCGAAAGACGAAAAGGAGAAGGAGGAAGACAAATAAACCGCGGTGAAGGAGAAAGACAGAAAGGAGAAGAAGGAAGACAAATTAAAGCGACGTGAAGAAAAACAGAAAGGCGAAGGAGGAAGACAAATAAACTGTGATGAAGAAGAAAGACAAAAAGGATAAGGAGAAAAACAAATAAACCGCGGTGAAGGAGGAAGACAGAAAGGAGATGGACGATGACAAATTAACAGCGGTGAAGGAGAAAGACAGAAAGGCGAAGGAGGATGATATATTAACCGCGGTGAAGGAGGTAGACAGAAAGGAGAAGGAGGAAGACAAATAAACCGCGGTGAAGGCGAATGGCAGAACAGAGAAGGAGGAAGACAAATAGACTGGGGTGAAGACGGAAGACAGAAAGAAGTATTAGGAAGTCAAATAAACCGCGGTGAAGGTGGAAACAAAGGTGAAGGAGGGAGAGAAATGAACCACAGTGGAGGTAGGGGAAAGTTGAAGGGTGGACAAATAAACCGCTTGACATTCGCACTTTTTACCTTAGGAAGTGGTCCTGGCTGGTTATTTTTCTACAGGTTTTATCCTTCAGTTGAATTTAAAAATCGAGTGACCGGGATATAGGTGTTATTTGAGTCGGGGATTAGTACTCCCTTTTTCAAATGTGTTAGACCATGTGATGGAAAGATATAATTAACAATTTTTTTAGATTGATTAATTTAACTAGCATTTTATATGTAGCTTCAGCTTCGTACTTTAAAAATGTAGCAATTGATCCAGTTACACCAAATGATGAGGCCAGTGAGATAAAGAAAAAACTAAGTATCAAGTTTAATTCCAGGTTTTGATCTCATAATGCGCGATATATTGAAACAGCTTCTGTGGAAAGTAAAATTTATTTTAACATATCTATACATTGAACCATTCAGACTAAGACATCAATTTCTTCTTTTTGTAGAGTGGCAGAGGTCATAAGGCAGCAAAAACCGGGTACTAATTGACATCAATTCTTACAGGCTACTTTCTTCGCTGCCTGTAATTTCAAAGCTTTTTAATAAAATATTTCTAGAAATTTTAATGCCTATACTAGAACAACACAATGTTATTTCAAATCATCAATTTAGTTAGTTGTAGAAGAAAACATTCAACAATAGACCAGGTTCATCGTATAACAGATATTATTGAAAAAACCTGAGAAAATGTATTGTTCTGTCACTTTTTTAGATATACAGTAGCGTGCAAATTAATCTGAACACAGCTCTTATCCAACAATTAGTTAAACATCCCTAGAAAAAATGCTTTGGGGTTGTTTTAGGCCACTTGTCCACTTGAGAGAAAATACTGCCGAGAGTACTCTCGAGAGTAGACTCGCAAATGTATACGGGCCTGAGAGCTACTCTCCGAGAGAAGCAGGTGCAGCTGTCGACAGTTCATTTCTCGCAAGTGTAAATGCTCGTTTCTAGTCTCGAGAGTTACTCTCCACTGTTCCGTCAGTGTTGGAAAAGCTGAGAGCTTGTGTCGACAGTTCATTACATTTATTTGTCTATTTTAAAATATTTTTATTACTTTTTATGGTGAATGAAGTGAAAGTGTCATTTGCAGAGTGGAAAATATATGCTTTTCAGAGGGCCTGGCATGCTGATAAGTGTACTTTTCCACTCAGTGAGGAAGGCAATGGTAAACCACCTCACTCCTCGATTTACTTAGTAAAACCTCTACAGGTTCAAACCAGCTTTTTGGCTGATGACCTAAACAACAACAGTCGTTTTTTAATATTTTAATTTCTTTTTTAAATCTTTCTTTTAAATTTTAATCTTTTAAATAATTTTAATCTTTTTTTAAATTTCAATATTTTAAATCTTTTATAATCTCTTTATAATCTCTTCAAAATTAACTCACGAGAGTGGAAAGACAATGAAATTCTTCAACTTATTAATTTATATGAAGAAAATGAATTTTTGCGGAACATAAAACACAATTTGTACCGGAATCGTGACAAAAGGATGAGTGCCTATGAAGAATTTGCGACTAAATTTGATGAATGATCATCATCATCATGATGAAAGCTACTCGCTTTTGAAAGACGATTTTGTACGCTATTAGAAAAGCTAGGGATCCATTTTTATCAAATTAAAAACACGCACGTTTGATGACACTCAGCAGACTGCTTGTTGTGTTGACTCTCGGGTCTCAAGACTATCAAGTGGACACGGAATTCTCGTACTGTCGACAGTTCAGTCACTGTCGAGTGTCGGAGAGCTCTCTCGACAGCGCAACTACTCTCAAATGGAAAACACCCTGAGAGCACTGTCGAGAGTTTCTCTCGACAGTTTCTCTCAAATGGACACTAGGCCTTAGATTTGGAGACCCTTGTTCATTAATTCCACTAGATGGTATGTTAAAAGCGATGATATATCAAAATTCTTACGTCAATAGTTGTGCAACAACTTCATAAGAAATTCCCACAAGGCAATGGAGTGTTCCAGCACGATTTAACGCCACACCATACTGCCAAGAAAGTGAAAATATATTTCAAACATGAAAACATTAAAGTGTTGTCATGACCAGGTTATTCCCCAGATATAAGCCCAGTTGAAAATCTTTGGGAAATTGTGAAAAACTGACTCTCAAAAGTGGATTTTACTACAAAAATAACCTCATTGTGTAGCAATAATCTCGTTATGGTTTTGAGACAAACAAATTAAAAATTTTGTAGTACACTAATTAAATCTATGCCAAATCGTATGACGTGAAGTGATAAAAAATAAATGGAAACTTATTTTGCAGATAAGACAAGTTTTGTTATAATTAAAAGGGAAAAATTTTTTTTTAACAAAAATAAAAATTTTAATAGTAGGTAACTGGATAATTTGAAAAAATTAAATTATCTACTAATTAAACAAGTATAAAAGTAATTACACAAATTGAAAATTTGATAGAAACCACAATCTGCTTCTTTTTTTTTAATTATTAAGACTATTCTTAGTATGTAGTTAAATAAAAAAATGTTTCTTAATAATTAGAACATATTGTTGTAACAGCTGTAATTATAGTTGTAACAGCTGTTTAACCCACCGGGTTGGTCTAGAGGTAAAGTCGTCGCCAAAATCAGCTGTTTATCAGCTGATTTTCGGAGACAAAGGTTCCTGGTTCAAATCCTAGTAAAGGTAGTTACTTTTATACGGATTTGAATTCTAGACAGTGGTTACCGGTGTACTTTGATGGTTGGGGTTCAATTAACCATACTCTCTCAGGAATGGTCGACCTGATTCTGCACAAGACTCCACCTCATGTACACGTCATACACATCATCCTCATCTCATTGGGTCATGGGGTTGCTTAT
This sequence comes from Catonia carolina, assembly GCA_035578175.1. Classification (NCBI taxonomy): domain Eukaryota; kingdom Metazoa; phylum Arthropoda; class Insecta; order Hemiptera; family Achilidae; genus Catonia; species Catonia carolina. The sequence goes on along the minus strand of JAQMRL010000021.1, from coordinate 4,195,480 downwards.
TGTTCTCAATTGAACAGATTGCAACGTACACACATTAGGGGTTTAAAAAAAAAAAAAAATTAAAAAAAAATATTGTTGTAACAGCTGTAAAACATTTCCATTTTCACTGACAAAGTGACAAACACATGGCTTAGTTTCTCTGAATAAACAATAACTTGAATAAAAAATAAAACTTTTGCTAAACACTGGATACAATAAAACAGATATTGCTTGAGTCCCAGCTATGCGTAGTTTGAAGGAATGCAGTGCGTAGTTATAGTAGTGGGAGAATGAATGAGTTAGTAGTGTTTCACAGGTGCTGCATTTGTAGTGGTAGCGTATACTAACTAAACCAAAAAAATATTCTTATCACCTGGGGCATTAATTTAACAAATACCTACCGGGTTATTAACTTTATCGGATTCATAATATTTAACTTACCAATTTATATCAAAATATGTAAATATATAAATGTAATAAATACAAACAAATACGTTAAATATGGAAAGTTTGAAAACAAATGTTTTGTATCAGAGTAATACAAAAATCGTTCTCCCAGCATGCATCACTCATTCATTATACCTCACCTGTACCCTTCACCCCACAACTACACAGAGCTTGCAACTGCATAATACTAAATAAACATTTCTCTTTGAATAGAAAATTGCTCATTTTCAATTGGCTCACAAAAATTCTGCCCATAACTGACAGGTGGAGTGTCAAATTATTTACACTCAATCTGTTCAGTGCAGGGCTAAAATAAATAGTTCTGTTTCTTATTATAAATGGTCAGCCAATTAAATGACTGAATCATTTAAGAACAGAAGAGGTAGAGGTGTAAAAGACACTAGTCAGAGTTATCTCCTCTCAAAGTAATGAATTTCATTATACAGCCAGACCCTGTGGTGAATGAAGTGAAGGTGTCATTTACAGAGTGAAAAATATATGCTTTTCAGAGGGCCCGGTATGCTGATAAGCGTACTTTTCCACTCAGTGAGGAAGGCAATTGTAAACCACCTCACTCCTCGTTTTACTTAGTAAAACCTCTACAGGTTCAAACCAGCCTTTTGGCTGATGACCTAAACAACAACAACACAAAAATTGTCTTCTCTTATTTGTAAAATGTCTCTGTACACTTTTTTTTTATTCGAGGCGGTGAGAAAAACTCATGTTCACTCCCTCATGATGGGGGATGTAGTGTTGGACTCAATTGAGGCGCCCTCGTCCAGCCTCAAGGTGGCCGCAACCACCTACCAACCAAAAACCCGCCACCTGGCCACTTGATCCGGCATCAAAAATGAACCCTCCACCTACCTTGGAACTGTTTATATAATACTACAAGAGAAATGTCAGGTTAAAATATTTACATACTGTCAGCAGGGCGTGGAAGGGAATCATAGCCTAATTCCCCTCTTGCTGTCACTGACCAACACTCACTCTCTCACTTTCATTCATCTCTTTCATCACCAGCTTAGAAAAGAAGTGTATCTACCTTATGAGATCTTATGAGATCTACCTTACTGAGATCGAGACAGGATTGATTTACTGTCCCGATTATTCTCTGTACATTACTTTTTTTAATCCCTAATGTGTGTACGAGGTGTGATCAAAAAGTAAGGTGACTTTTCATTTTTATAAAAAAATATTCATTTATTCATCCAAAATTATGTTATCCCCTTCAAAATAATCCCCCTCTGATACCATGCACTTGTGCCAGCGCTTTTTCCAGTCGTCAAAACATTTCTGAAATGCACTTTTGGGTATTGCCTTGAGCTCCTCCAGCGATACAGCCTTAATCTCCGAAGAAGAGCCTGGGATGATTGGGCTTTGGTTTCGACGTCATAACCATAGACCCATGTTTCGTCACCAGTTATAACCCTTTTGAGCAGATCAGGATCATCATTGACGTCGTTCAACATGTCTTGGGCAATGTTCATGTGACACTGCTTCTGATCAAAATTTAGTAGTTTTGGAACGAATTTCGCTGACACATTTGTCATACCCAAAACATCCGTTAAAATTGGTTGGCATGAGCCAAACGATATGTTAAGATCATCAGCTATTTCTCTAATCATGATTCAACGATTTTTTTAACACAATTTCTTTCACTTTCTGACCATTTTCATTGGTTTTTGATGTGCTGGGGCGTCCAGAGCGAGGTTCATCGTTAACATTTTCTCGGCCCTCTTGGAATAACTTATACCATTTATAAACATTTTTTTTTGCTCACAGTTGACTCACTGTACGCCACTGTCAACATTTCAAGAGTTTTTGAACACTTAATACCATTTTTTACACTCTGCTTCATTATTTTCAACAGCAAAAAATCGCCGACCACGCAAACACGAGTCTAACCTTTATGCCTCTCTCATGAAAACAACATGTGCTATATAGTCAAAACTTTGAAAATATGAACGTGACGAGTGTTACCAACACAACAAAAAAAAAATTTTGAAATTAGAGTGTACAGAGTGCGCGAAATTCAAAAAGTCATCTTACTTTTTGATCATACCTCGTATGTTGCAATCTGTTCAATTCAGCACAGGTTTAAGCAACCTCATGACCCAATGAGATGAGAATGATGTGTAAATGAGGTGTAGTCTCGTACAGATTGAGAGAGTATGGGAGAGAGTATGGTTAATTGAACACCAACCATCAAATTACACTTCTAACCATAGTCTAGTATTCTAATCCGTATAAAAGTAACTACTGGCAACGCACTATAAGTTGACGATTGCGCGTATCATGCGTAGGACAGTATACTACGAGTATTTATCCTACTTACATTGGTAAACCCGAAAGCATAAGACATGATTGTATCAACCACCACAAACACTTAAGTAATAAAATTCAGTTCATGACCCCCCGTCACACTAAATAAGTAAGGAGTAATATAATTATTTACTTACTTACTTACTTACTTACTGCCATGACCACACATATCTAAGTAGATATTTAGCCGCACCAACACAGCCCCTCCACCTCTTTCGATGCCCCGCGTCTTCCTCGGTCGCTCCAATTCTCTCCATATCGGCCCTCACTTGACTCCACCATTTACGTCGTGGTCTTCCTCTCGGTCGTCGTCCTTCAGGATTTCTTCTTAACACTTGGTTAAGATTACTGTCCTCATTCTTAAAACATGCCCAGCCCATCTAATTCTTCTACACTTGAACTCACACACCACATCTGGCTCCCTATAAAGGTCTCTAAGTTCTCTGTTGTGTCTTTTCCTCCACTCTCCTCCCTCGTTTACAGGTCCGTAAATTTTTCTAAGGATCTTGTTTTCAAACACAATCAATTTCCTTTCCTCTCTTTTATCTAATTTCCATGTCTCCGCTCCGTAGAGCAATATTGGACTGATAATTGTTCTATAAATTTTAATTTTTGTTGTACGTGATAACAATTTTGAAGACATAAGTTTGTTGCATGCGTGGAAACATCTGTTTGCAAGATTTATCCTATTTTGTATCTCTGTCACTTCTGTATTTTGTTCAGAAATGACGACGCCTAGGTACTTAAAAGAGTCTACTTTTTCAAAATATTGACCGTTCACTTGGAGAGGACCTTGGTCTCTGTTAACTCGATTTCTAGTGAAATGCATAGACTTCGTTTTTGTGTTGTTTACCTTCAATCCCATTCTTCCTGCTTCCTCCATAAACACTTCTGCCAACTGACGTAAGTCATCTATCTTTTCTGCGACAATTACTACATCGTCAGCAAATGCTAGTGTGTTGATTCCCGATCCAATTTTTATGCCTTCATTCCTATTTGCCACTTTTTGGAGTGCTTCTTCTATGGCTAAATTAAAAAGAATTGGGGAAAGCCCATCGCCCTGTCTTACTCCTGAATTTATCCTAAAGGACTCAGAGACTTGCCCATTTACTCTTACCGAGCACGAGGCTTAATTAAATAATTACATTTAAATAATTAAATGTAATTATTTAAAGAAAGTAAATTGTTTAAAATTCAATTGCAATTTAACATAATTTTACTGAAAATAATGAAATATGGAAACCCTAAAAATACAATAACATTTTGAAATTATTGTAAAACTAGTATTACTCACAATAATAAGCTCACATCGACAGAACTCACGGACTAACTAATCTATCACAACAAATGTCAGAGTGTAGTAATTCAGTTTACTGCTGATGACCAAATAGTATACTAAATATAGCTTAGGCCTTGGTACTATGGCTTATTTCTACTTTCTCTTGCCTATATGAATATATAGGAAGGAAAGTATTGTTTTTATGTCGATTTTAAGAAATACACTCTTCACCGGATCTATACGTTTTCAGACCCCCTGAACCCAAAAAACATGTTTTTAGCGATTGGTCTGTGTGTGCGCGCGCGCGCGCGCGCGTATGTGTGTGTGTGTGTGTGTGTGTGAACAGAATATCTCAAGAACGGAACATCGTACAAACTTGAAACTTGAAACTTAAGTTACGTACCACTACCGGACTCGACACGAACATTTTCATCAAAATCGGTCAACCGGAAGTGGTAGTTTATTCGTGTAATTTTTCACTTTTTTGCGATTTTCTCAAAAACTGGTCCTACGATTTTTTTTAAATCGCCTGGTTTACTCAATTTTTTATTCTCTACAAGATAGGGTAGGCGTCATGTTTGCTGAAATTCTGGGTGAGGCTGTTTTCACGTAAAAACGTTGTTTTTTTAAGATTACAGCTTTAATATGCATTTTAGCGCAAAACTTTATATAATAAAAGTTGTAGAGAATTAAAAATTCTACAACTTTTATTTAAACAATTTTTTGTATAACGCTTAGTTTAGCGGTAATTTGCGATTTTCTGTTTTTTCTCACGAAAATGTGTGAAAAATTGATTTTTTTAAGATTTCGGCCTTAGTATGCATTTTACGACAAAAGTGTATATAATTTAATTTATAGAAAATTAAAAGATCTACAACTTTTATTTAAAGCATTTTTCTCTACAGAGCCTAGTTTAGAGAGAAAGAGTGATTTTCCGTATTTCTAAGCCAAACTGAGGTTGATTTTCATTTTGCATCATTTACTCATGATTAAAATAAGGTTATGTTTTTGAGGTTAGTTTTTTGTTTATTTCTAATATTTTATTATTAATGTAAGGTTTATTGTTAATTATTTGCATTGGCAAGAGAAAGTTGTGTGAGTGTTTCACACCAGATTTTTTTTTCTTGTAAGGCCCATTGGACCACTTTAGTCAAATAATATCAGTTCCTCAATTTCCTCCTAATCCTCTCGCAGTAGTTCTTCATTCTCTGGGATCTAGCAGCCTGTTCAGCATCTGAAAAAACTCTAGGGTTCTGTGTTTTTCTAACCGTTTCTTTAAACCTGATATTTGTGTGTTTGATCGCTTTCAGGTTATCGGATTTTTTTCAAGGTCCTCCAATGTTAGGTTCAGCTCCACTAAGTCCTTTTTCACTTCACGAATCCAAGCTGTCCCTGACTTAACATATATATTCTATTAGTTGTCTGAGGATTCTTGTTTGTGGAGTTCTTATGATGTGTCCAAGGAAAAAGATCCGTTTTTTGCGCATTGTGTCTGTTACAGGTTCAATGTCTCTGTAAACTTCTCTGGTTGGTAAAACCAGCCAGATACCATCTCTGAGTACTCGTTTTCCAATGCAGGTTCTTAGCATTCTTCTTTCCAGCATCTGAACTTTTCGAATCCTGTTTCTCTTAGTTAGCCATGTCAGGGTTTCGCTGCAATAAGTGACCTCTGGTTGCACAACAGTTCTATAATGTCGTATTTTAGTGCCGGTGGACAAAGACCTTTTGTTGTAGGTATCTTGGGTGCATTTCTGAGCTTTAAGGAACTTGTTGATACGTTCCCTCCATGCAGAACTTTCGTTTCCGTAATGGTTTATGGTTTCTCCGAGATACTTAAAGTTTTCTACGATTTCTACCCAGTTGTCATTCACTTGTACTTTGCTGACTACTAGAGGGTCGATAGCCATGATTTTGGTTTTTTCTATGGATTATTTATAATAAATGTTTATTATTTAGGATAATTATTGAGAATCAATAAATAATACAATGCGATGTTTATAAAACGACATAGTTGTAAACATAATAAATCAATGTAAGAGTAAAACTACAACATGATGTTATGGTTAGAGCTGTCGCTATGATGTATTTAGAAAAGCACATACAGTAGCACTTCCAACCCCCGCATAGTTCAGTCCTACTCTTACTGAGGATCGTCAACTTATATTGCGTTACCAGTTCTTTTACTAGGATTTGAACCAGAAACCATCGTCTCTGAAAATCAGCTGTTAAACAGCTGACTCACAGGGGTGATTTTACCTCTAAACCAACCCGGTGGGTCTCTGTACATTGATAAATAAATTTTTATAAAATTCACATACATTTATAGCTACAAAATACTGAGAATGTGGACTGCAAAAAGAGCTTCCAGAATTCTAAATAAGTTGAAATAGTATACATTTTCAGTAGGCTATTAAATAAAAAAATATAGAATATAAAATATAAATTTTATGTTATACTAGGTACGTAATAACTTATTACATCACTCATTAATAAACTAAATCTTGATTAATATACTAAAACTAAAAAGGTTAATACAACTAAAACTTTTAGTGTATTAAAACTTCTTTTACAAAAATATACTAAACTGTTTTACAAAAATTGTTAGTAATATTCTTTACACAAAAATTCAATAACTGTTAATTTTTAAACATTACAATTTATCTGGTACCTCTGAATTATCAGAGAGTTATTTTCAATTGGCACAATTTCATAATGACTATAATATTAATGCATAATGATGTGGAATTAAATTATTAATTCACCTTACTGAACAAGCGCGCTCATTTTTAAAAGTGCCATGTTATGCAACATAACGACATTAATACAAAGACTAAAGATATCAACTAAAAATTTAAAAAAAATATGGTTCTATCACCGATACACGTTAAAAATGGCATCTCAACAATAAACTAAAACAGCTTAATTGATTTGTAAATTTTCCATTTTTTTAAATTTCGAAAGTTGTTAAGGAGTCATTCACCAAAATGTACATTCATTATTAATCTTGTGTAAAATTATGTTTATTTTAAATGAACCTTATCAAATTGCGAGGAGTCGGAATTTACTATTTCTTTTGGTAATGTAAAACAGAAACATTAATCTGGATTGTTTATCTAAATTGTGTCATTGCGTTTACGATAACCAAATAAATAAGAACGAAACCGCTCCCTGTCCCTGAACAAGTGGCAATTGAATTGGCTGTGAATTGTGATGTCAGTTTTTATTATTGACCTTCTAACCAAATAGTAACGGATTTAGAACGTTTTCTTAAAACAAATTGGTAGCACATTTACATGGATTAGAAAGTTTTCATCGGTCAAAATATATAGATAATAATTACATTTATGTTAAGTTCTCTGTTTTACTTCACTAAAAGTAAGTTACGTTTTATTTCTTCACTAGGTTGCTTATATAAAGCACTTGGGTTATGATCAGAAATCTTACGTACGTTTTATTTGATAAGCGTAAATTTGTTTGTATTTAAAACAAACAATCTTTCAGGTGTTGTAAAAATTACGTGTACGTAATTTTTGTTAATACTGTGTGCATCTTATATTTTTGTTGTGTTTAGATGTAGCAAATCAATGGGTATAGTAATTTAATGAGGACATGTAATAACATTACAAAATAGCGAAGTTAGTATTATCATTTGACAGTTTCATTATGTGAATTCAGCAGATCTGAAAGAAAATATTTGGTATTTTCTTTTATCGTTTAAAATTACGGATAGAACTAAGTTCTTTTGGTTTGTATTGATTATTTGTTTGCTATTTATAATATATCTTTGTACTTAGGCCTACTTTAACTAACTAGCAATTTTTAGAGTATTTCTAAAAGGAATTTTCATAAAATAACCTAGTTTAACTTTCTGTACTTTATCTGATAGGCTACATGTGTGATAATATTTGAGGTGTTTTATTATTTTGATAGGCTGAACAAAGTTAGATTTCGTTTGTTTTGATTCATTTTTTGTACATGTATCAATCTGTTTACTTATCAGTAGGCCTACATATTGACTCATGTAATTAATTAAGCGTACTAAAATGATCCAACGTATCAGAATATGTACGTGACAAGAAATATTTTAATGCAGGGATATAATTATATGATAGTGTTTTTTTTTGAGATTAGGGTTAGGTGCATATTTATAAAGCTGTGTATTTTAGGCTATAGTGAGTTCATGGTAAGAACCAACTGTCGAATCAACAAACTGCATCTGTGGTAGTACGTGTAAATACACCACACAAATACATGCAACAGCCTAGCATTAGTCACAGGGTGGACACCAACACTTTTATAATTGGTAAACAATAACAACGAACAGCCGCGTTCCCTAACGTCAATAAAATCTTTCCCGTATCACTTAATTTTGTTTAGAATTCAGTTGCATACTACTCTGTATTGTTTATAGGCTTATTCAATGTTTATATTAAAAATTCTTCATGTATGTGTCATTTTTAATTTTATGATCCTAAATGAGTTTTTCAATTTAGTTGGCTTTGTTATTTTAAACTGTTCGGTTCGGTTTAATTGTGCGTCTAGTTCGAATGGTGCTTTTACTTTCATGTATGGTTTAATTTTATTGTAGTTATTACTTTATTCGACTGTATGAACAAAAGTAAGTTTATTTTTATTTTTGCTGAAAAAGTTGATATTAATTTATAGTGATGGCTAATGCACCTGAGTCCTCTATTTACAAACACCAAAAAGGTAAACCTTTGAGAATAAAGTAAGTGAGTTTTAAAATTAGTAAACAATAATAATTTTATTTATAAAGTAAGCATTTAAAATTATAAAAAACATTAAAGTAAACATTTTATTAAGCTAAAGAATTAAACTACTCATAAGAGTATTAAGCACGAGTCGTTTTGCATTCGCCTACTATGAAAATCACATAATACTTTTGGTGCGTACGGTTCTGGAGCTGTGACGTCATTCACTGTTTGTTTACGTCGCAGTTGGTTCTTAAAATGAATTTGGTATACATGGTTTGTTTGAATGAGAACTTCATGAAACTCCAGGGTGAATGTGAAGTTAAACAATTTTGTTCTTGGTACTACTTATTTTTTTGGTTGTTTATTATGTTTTTAAAATATTTTATATTTGATTTTTTTTAAACGTTAATAAAGAACATGGTAAATGTAATATTAGGACGCATCCCTAATTTTGACAATTTTTACTTTCTCTAGCGTGTATGATTATATAGTTAAAGAAAAGTATTGTTTTCATGTCAATTTTTCGAAATCGAGTTTTCACCGGATCTAAAAAATTAAATACTGGAAGTAAAAATTATAAAGTAAACACAAAAATTTTCGCGGTTGAAAATTTCGCTCGCCCAAACGCAAAGAATTATTCAGTGATTTTGTTGCAATTACAGTGGAACCTCTCTAATTCGTCTCGTTCGGGACCAAAGGAGTGACGAAATACAGAAAGTGACGAATTATGGAATTTGCTATGAACGGTTAATAAATAACATACTCGTACGTATATTAGTTCCATAAAAGTCTAATTACATAAATGAAACTTACATTAACGATAAACACAATAAGTAATTCTAAGTCCTATAACTACAGTAAATTTGTATTAGTCTACGTATCTAGTTTTATACTACTTCAGAAATTCTGTATATGGTTGTACTTACATTTTCTAATTTGTAGAACGCATAACACAGTACACGTTACCGAATATAAAATTACAATCGAAAAAGTATAAATTTGCAAAATCGATGAAACGAATCTTTAACTATGTATCACTTAACACTACAAAAAAATCACATTAAAATTTAGAAAACGTTACTTAATTATACTAATATGTATGTAAAATGCCAAATTTATTTCTTGAAAAAGTGGGTTATCTTCTTTTGTACCAACGAGTTCTTTTCTTTTTCCACAGCCAACTGGCGAATTTGTCGTATTACAATTAATTTTGATAACTCTGCTTCTTTCTGTCTTTCATACCATTCGATGCACTTCGTCAGCATTCCTTCTATTTCTCGATACGTACCAATATTTTCAGGGCTTGAAACATATTCTTCGTTGCTATCTTCCTCAACAGGTGAATCTTTGTTTTGAACGTAGGCCACAATTTCTTTGTCACTTAAAATCTCATACCCAAGTTCGTTAGTACAATACAACTTGCACAGGATGTTTTCCTTGTATATTACTAAAGATTAACAGTGTAAACAGGAGGCTATTAGTCATCAGCAGCGTTGATACGTGACTACGGCGCAAACACATATCGCAGACACACACACACACACACACACAATGGTTGAACTGGGGAGGGCTGACGAATTATAGAAGGTGATGAATTAGAGAGTGACGAATTAGAGAGGTTTTACTGTATATTCAAAAGGTGTGTATATATTATACAGTGTGGCGCACATAAAAGTAGCCCCGTAACTTAGCCGAGATTGTAAAATGTTTATGCCGAGTCAAGGAAAATTCCCCCCCATTTATCCCTTCCTGTGTACAACCTGCATGTTTAACCTTAAAATGTGAATGTCACAGTAGCTTAGTACACACACCGGATGTAGACTGGTTAATCGTTACAATGCCGTCGTATTCAGTGGAACAGAGAGTTTTTATTGTCGAGTGCTATGTTCGAAGCGGTTCAATTAATAAAACGCGTGAAAAGTTTCGTGAGAAATACCAAGAGAGTACTATTCCTGCCAAGAGGATGGTTCAAATGTTACAAAAGTGGCGTAGTACGGGCTCAATTGAAAATAAATCAAGAAATAAGCGTAATTTAATCCGAACACCTGAAGTTGTTGCTAACATCGCAGCTCGTATAGAACAAAGTCCATGTAAGTCCACTCGGCATTTATCACAGCAAGTTGGTGTGTCACGCAGATCTTGTCAAAGAATTTTACACGCTTTGAAACTGAAACCTTTCAGAAACAGTGCTGTTCATGAACTTCTGTTAGCAGATAAAGGTAAGAGAGTGACATACTGTCACTGGCTATTTCAAAAAGTAGTGGACGGTGAAATGGACCCGCTTCATTGCCTATTCCAGCAGAAAGGCTGGGATATATAATAGACTAGGAAGACAGGACTTGAGGAGGGTAGTGGGCCTGATGACTGGTCATTGTAATCTTGGGTATCATTTATCCAAGATAGGAGTTGCTGAAGAGAGCCTGTGTAGATTCTGTCATGAGGCAGAAGAGAAGGCTGAGCATATTTTATGCAGTTGCAAAGTGGTTGGCTGCAAAAGAAGAGCGCTGATGGGTAAGGACGTGTTAACACCTTCTCAGGTAAGTGCACTAGATCCTAGGCAGATCCTGCGCTTTATTGAAAGTGTCGGTCTTGCATAAATAAGGAATAGGGGCAATCACAAAAGATCTTTTAGGTCGCGGTGAGGAGGGGCTGCAGAAGCCTGAACGCCCTGGTTGTAAAGAAGAAGAAAGAAGAAGAAGAAAGAAATGGACCCGTATCTTTTCTTTTCGTCTGATGAAGCATGGTTTCATCTGTCAGGTTATGTTAACGCCCAAAATGGAAGAATTTGTTCTGCCGTAAACCAAACTGCATGCCTTTCATGAACAATCACTACATGACATGAAAATCGGTGTTTGGTGTGCCATTTCAGCGGAACAAATTGTTGGGCCAATTTTCTTTGAGACAACAGTTAATACCGATGTCTACCTGCAGATTTTTGATCAATTTATTAATCAATTAGCATCACACGAAATTACATATTCTTTTTTCCAACAAGACGGGGCGACTTGTCACACATCTTGCAGATCACTGACTCATGTGCGTAGTGTTTTTACAGGTGAGAGGACTATCCCTTCAGGCTTATGGCCACCGGATTTGTCTTCTTGTGATTACCACTTATGGGGAAATTTAAAGAATAAAATATACGCCAGCAATCCAAAATTCATTGAAGACCTAAAGATCTCGATCACGAACGTCATATGCATCATTACAGCTCCTGAACTCCAGTCTGTATTTCAGAATATGCTACGCCACGCTATCTTATGTGTACAAGCTGACAGTGATCACTTTCAACATATCGTGTAATAACGTAACAATATTAGACTATTGAATAAAATAATTAAAAAAATCTGGTAAATAATAAAAATCTGGTAAATCTGGTAAATTAAAAAACACTCACACAACTTTCTCTTGCCAATGCAATAAATAAACAAGAATCTTAACATTAGTAAAAAAACATTACAAATTAACAAAAAACTAACCTCAATAAACATAACCTTATTTTAATCATGAGTGAAAGATGCAAAATGAAAACCGACCTCAGTTGGGCTTAAAAATACGGAAAATCGCTCTCATGCTAAACTAGACTCTGTAGAGAAAAATGCTCTAAATAAAAGTTGTAGATCTTATAATTTTCTATAAATTTGATTGTATACACTTTTGTCGTAAAATGCATACTAAGGCCGAAATCTTTAAAAAAATCGATTTTTCACACGTTTTCGTGAGAAAAAACAGAAAATTGCTAATTACTGCTAAACTAAGCGTTATACAAAAAAATGTTTGAAATAAAAGTTGTAGAATTTTAAATTCTCTACAACTTTTATTATATAAATTTTCCGGTAAATTGCATTTTAAAGCCGTAATCTTAAAAAAACTATGGTTTTATGTGAAAACAGCCTCATTAAGAATTTCAGCAAACATGACGCCTACCCTATCTTGTAGAGAATAAAAAATTGAGTAAACCAGGCGATAATAAAAAAAATCGTGGGACCAGTTTTTGAGAAAATCGAAAAAAGTGACAAATTATACGAATAAACTACTACTTCCGGTTGACCGATTTTGATGAAAATGTTCGTGTTGGGTTCGGTAGTGGTATGTAATTTAAGTTTCAAGTTTTAAGCTCGTATGATGTTCTGTTCTTGAGATATTTTGTATACACACACACACACACAGACCAATCGCTAAAAACATGTTTTTTGGGTTTGGGGGTCTGAAAACGTGTAGATCCGGTGAAAACTCGATTTCTTAAAATCGACATGAAACCAATACTTTCCTTCCTATATATTCATATAGGCAAGAGAAAGTAAAAATTATTGGTATTTGTAAATAAACAGATTTCATTTTAATTGTGTTGCACTTTATTTACGGGGCTACTTTTATGTGCGCCACCCTGTATGAATCAACTGTAATATTTTCAGAATTTTTCATTTGTAGTGACGTTAGATAAAACAGTTGTTTTGAGAGCGCGTTTTGAATTTTGCAATTCTTCTGTTTAACGAGAAACAGTCCGTTTCCAAAGGGTTAACAATAAATCTTTTGGCTGTAGGCTAATTTAATAATAGGCAAAAACCAAAATCTGGTGTGACACACTCACACGACTTTCTCTTGCCAATGCAAATAATTAACAATATAACCTAACAATAGTAATAAAACATTAGAAATAAACAAAAAACTAACCTCAATAAACATAACCTAATTTTAATCATAAGTGAAAGATGCAAAATGAAAATCAACTTCAGTTTGGCTTAAAAATACGGAAAACCACTCTTTCACGCTAAACTACTCTCTGTTGTGAAAAATGCTCTAAATAAAACTATAGATCTTTTAATTTTCTATAAATTTGATTATAAACATTTTTGTCAGAAAATGAATAGGCCGAAATATTAAAAAAATCTATTTTTCACACGTTTTCGTGAGAAAAAACAGAAAATCGCTAATTACCGCTAAACTAAGCGGTATACAAAAAAATGTTTGAAATAAAAGTTGTAGAATTTAAAATTTTCTACATATTTTATTATATAAATTTTTGTGCTATAATACATATTAAAGCCAGTAATCTTAAAAAAAAAACACTTTTTTTATGTAAAAACACCCTCACCAAGAATTTCAGCAAACATGGCGCCTACCCTATCTTGTAGAGAATAAAAAATTTAGTAAACCAGGTGATTTTAAAAAAAATTGTAGGACCAGTTTTTGAGAAAATCGCAAAAAAGTGAAAAATTATATGAATAAACTACTACTTCCGGTTGACTGATTTTGATGAAAATGTTCGTGTTGGGTCCGGTAGTGGTATGTAACTTAAGTTTCAATTCGTACGATGTTCCATTCTTGAGATATTTTGTATACACACACACACACAGACCAATCACTAAAAACAATTTTGTATGGGGTCAGGGGGTCTGAAAATGTGTAGGTCCGGTGAAGAGTGGATGTGTTAAAATCGACATGAAAACAATATTTTCCTTCCTATATATTTATAAAGGCAAGAGAATGTAAAAATGTGGCAAATCTTAACTTTCTATCACCATGATGCTTGCTTTCCCATAAAACACTGAAATTTTCTAAGCACTGTAAAAAAGTAACAGCAAAACAACATGGTAGTGTACGCTGGTATGAAACCACATTCATGTAACTCACAAAGCAAATGGTCGCTGCGCTGCACATATTGGAAATTAGCGCGCGCTAATTTCAACATGTGGATAGCCTACTTACCAGAAAACATATATAAAACCATAAAATGCCAATAAGGTTCTACTGCGTAGTTTATTCTTTAAAAATATCGACCTTAATGCCAGTGGTAAGTATACCGACCACGGACCTAAAAAGGGTTATCGAGAAAAACAGTCCGTTTCCAAAAAGTTAACAATAAATCTTTTCGCAGTAGGCTTATTTAATAATAGGCAAAAAACATAAATAAACAATAATGACGCATTTAACTACTTTTTTTTTTTGCATTATCGCATTCAGTAAAATAGGCGTGCGTAAAGTTAAGATTAGCGTTAATCTATTATGAACAATTTAATTAGATGGTTATATAATGGTTTTGTATAATGCTAATTTGGGTTTTTGTATTTTATTTGTAAAGGAAATTAATGAGTAATGTAGAAGATAATAAATAAAATGTTTTTGTTATGCAGTCAGTTTTAATAGTCTGTGTCTGTAGTGGAATAACATTTGTTATCATTTTTAAGTTTGTTCCGAATGGAGATAATTTAACAAATGGTTTTATAATTACGGTTGATAGCATTATATTTTCTAATGCAAATCTTATAATATATAAAATTCTCGTGTCACAGTGTTAGTTCCCATACTCCTCTGAAACGGCTTAACAGATTTTGATGAAATTTTATATGTACCCTTGGTAGGTCTGAGAATAGGTTTTTATCTTATTTTTTATACCCCTAAGTGATAAGGGTGGTCCACCCCAAAAATGTTTTTTAATATTTTGGACAAAATTTTTTTGAAATTGAGGCATTTATCTTACCAGTGTACAGTGTAATCTCAGAAATTCGAAACAAATTGGGGCTGACCCCCGTTCGGATTCCGGAAAATTCGGATTATGCGGGGCACTTTGTAATTTACCTTTACCATTCCAAATAAAGAAGGCTATGAATTGTGGGTGGTCTGTTAACCTTTCAGACCCTGCCCGCACAATTGTGTTGGTCAGAATCAAGTCCCAACCCACACAATTGTGTGGGTATAGTATAAACTGTTTAAAATGTAAACAAAACACTTTCTAGACCCCAGACCTGTACGCATCGCTTATCCACTCGTTCAGCAGATTTCTGGATGCGAAGAAGCCGAAGAAAACTGTCTTCAAGAATGGTTTGCATATGACGACGCCGGTAATCAATATTTAGGCGATGGCGCTTTTGTTTCAATGGTCCAGGAACAAGACCAAAATAATGCCGCAGTCAAAGAAAGTGAAGAAGAGGACGTCTCGACTGATGTTATTTCACATGCAGATGCCACTAGTGCACTTGAAGTTGCTCTGCGCTATGTAGAACAGCATGCTGCCGCTACCTGACGGACGTGATGTTTATGCGACGCTGGCGCAACATCGCTGCTTCAAGCAGGATTACTTACTTGCGTCAGAAGAAGATAACCGATTTTGTTCCAACCAATTAAGGTGACATATTCATTATAAAATATGAACTAAAATGTTCAAATAAATATTAAATTCATTTCTGATTTGTAATTAGTATAACTTTCCAGCACTTTTCAAGAGTAGAATTTTTTAGCTTATTGCAAAATTGGTGTTCGGTTTATCCGAAATTTTGGATTTTAGGGGTTCGGATTTCTGAGGTTACACTGTATAAGCTTTCTAATATACTCTTCATAAAACGTCGCCACCAATTACTTGAAATGGATCTTCACAGTGTCTTGAAGCTTATCGTCTGTCTGGAACCTCAAAAATTAAAGTTTTAATCCTTTCAGTACCAAAGTCCAGAAAACGGGACGTCAATGACTTATACGATATTCTCGATAGTCTAGTCCAGGGGTCTCCAAACTACGGCCCGCGGGCCACATCCGGCCCGCGAACAGATTTTTTCCAGCCCGCGGAAAGCTAGCATACTGAGAAAAAGTTTTTATTTGATAATATATTTCCTTTTAAGCATTTTTACCATTAAATACGAGTACAGTAGTCGTCTCTCACTTGCCACTTCTTTTCTCAATAAGTGTAAAACTAGCTGTAAACAAGTAGTGATCAACCATTGTTTGACCCTAAATGGGCTGAAATTTTAAGTGGCAAACAAATGCAATATTCTCACTAAAAAATAATTGTTCCTTTTAAGCTTTACACTTGTTGTAAACTCATGTATTGTCAAGTTTTCTTTAAAATTCAATGAAGTATATTTTGTAGTAAATTGAAAAGATTTGGTTTTGTATCATCCTGTGTTTTCATTAAGCCTACTTGAAAACTCCTTTTACAGAACAAATATTATTTTATAGCAAATTAATTATTTGTTTGGTCACAGCTTTTTTTTACAATCACGTAAAGAATTTTAGTTAGCCAACAACAAAGATATTATAAGGAAATATAGCAACTTAAAAAACTAAGCAAGAAAATCTCAAAAACCACCACTGAGCTCTTAATTAGAAAAAACTTCGAGGGTATATGGGGGGGGGGGCTAGACTTTCTGCCCTGAAATATTGCTGGCCTGCCTTTCCTCCAAAAATTTACAATGTGGCCCTTGAGTTAAAGAGGTTGGAGACCCCTGGTCTAGTCGATATACGATTATCAATATAGACAAATTGACCACCCGCTACGACAAGTGTTTGAACATCGGTGGAAAATATGTTGAAAAATAGTAAGGTTTGGGCTTTCATATAGAAATTAAATTGTGTTGAAAAAAAATTGTTTTACTTGTGTTTTTTTACTTTCTCTTGCCTATATGAATATATAGGAAGGAAAGTATTGTTTTCATGTCGATTTTTCGAAATCGAGTTTTCACCGGATCTATATGTTTTCAGACCCCCTGAACCCAAAAAACATGTTTTTAGCGATTGGTCTCTGTGTGTGTGTGTGTGTGTGTGTGTGTGAACAGAATATCTCAAGAACGGAACATCGTACGAACTTGAAACTTGAAACTTAAGTTAAGTACCACTACCGGACTCGACACGAACATTTTCATCAAAATCGGTCAACCGGAAGTGGTAGTTTATTCGTGTAATTTTTCACTTTTTTGCGATTTTCTCAAAAACTGGACCTACGATTTTTTTTAAAATCGCCTGGTTTACTCAATGTTTTATTCTCTACAAGATAGGGTAGGCGTCATGTTTGCTGAAATTCTGGGTGAGGCTGTTTTCACGTAAAAACGTTGTTTTTTTAAGATTACAGCTTTAATATGCATTTTAGCGCAAAACTTTATATAATAAAAGTTGTAGAGAATTGAAAATTCTACAACTTTTATTTCAAACAATTTTTTGTATAACGCTTAGTTTAGCGGTAATTTGCGATTTTCTGTTTTTTTTCTCACGAAAATGTGTGAAAAATTGATTTTTTTAAGATTTCGGCCTTAGTATGCATTTTACGACAAAAGTGTATATAATTTAATTTATAGAAAATTAAATGATCTACAACTTTTATTTAAAGCATTTTTCTCTACAGAGCCTAGTTTAGAGAGAAAGAGTGATTTTCCGTATTTCTAAGCCAAACTGAGGTTGATTTTCATTTTGCATCATTCACTCATGATTAAAATAAGGTTATGTTTTTGAGGTTAGTTTTTTGTTTATTTCTAATATTTTATTATTAATGTTAGATTTATTGTTAATTATTTGCATTGGCAAGAGAAAGTTGTGTGAGTGTTTCACACCAGATTTTTTAAAACTGTACTTACTTTCTGAACACACCTCTTATTTTACGTAGTGATAACTTCCGGTTTACCAAACTTCCGTAAGTTATGCATAAATTGCCAAAGTCTGGCTTACCAAATATTTCCAAAACAAAAATTAATGGAATAATGTGTTTTGAAACTGCCTCCGTGGCGTAGTGAATAGCGCATTAGCCTACAAAGCTAAAGATCCCGGGTTCGATTCCCGGCTACGGTCTGAAAATTTTAACACGTTAAAAACACAGTTAAGTTAGCAAAACCGACAGTAGTTGGTAATGACCAAGCTGTCGATGCGACTTTAAATAAACTAAAACAAACTATTTTGAATAATTTTAGTGTTAGAATGATTTCGTTTTTACTTTCTCTTGCCTATATGAATATATAGGAAGGAAAGTATTGTTATGTCGATTTTTCGAAATCGAGTTTACACCAGATCTACGCGTTTTCAGACCCCCTGAATCCAATGACATGTTTTTAGCGATTGGTGTGTTTGTGAACAGAATATCTCAAGAACGAAACATCCTACGAACTTGAAACTTATGTTACATACCACTACCGAACCTGACACGAATATTTTCATCAAAATCGGTCAACCGGAAGTAGTAGTTTATTCGTGTAATTTTTCATTTATTTGCGATTTTTAAAAAAAAAATTCCTACGATTTTTTTAAAAATCGCCTGATTTACTAAATTCTTTATGCTCTACAAGATAGGGTAGGGGCCATTTGTGCTGAAATTCTTGGTGAGGCTGTTTCCACGTAAAAAATTGTTTTTTAAAGATTATGGCTTTCATATGCATTTCAGCTCAAAAATGTATATAATAAAAGTTGTAGAGAATTTAAAATTCTACAACTTTTATTTCAAACATTATTTTGTATAACGCTTAGTTTAGCGGTAATTAGCGATTTTCTGGTTTTTTTTCTCACGAAAACGTGTGAAAAATCAATTTTTTTAATATTTCGGCCTTAGTACTCATTTTACGATAAAAGTGTATATAATAACATTTATAGGAAATTAAGAGATCTACAACTTTTATTTAGAGCATTTTTCTTTACAAGCCTAGTTTAGCGTGAAAGAGTGTTTTTCCGTATTTTTAAGCCAAAGTGAGGTTGATTTTCATTTTGTCTTTCAATCATGATTAAAATTAGGTTATGTTCATTAAGGTTAGTTTTTTGTTTATTTGTAATATTTTATTACTAATGTTAGGTTTATTGTTAATTATTTACATTGGCAAGAGAAAGTTGTGTGAGTGTTTTACACCAGATTTTTTTATGAACACAATAAAAATTAATTTTTAACGGGACATTTTATGTTTCTGTAATGTTGAAATTTTGGTCGGCAATGGCAGGCTTACGTCGCAAGTTTTCGAAATAAGGGCGGGCACTTTTTGTACACCCTTATTCAAATTAAATGGCATTTACTTGAAACTTTTAAATATTGTTTCGGCACTGAAAAGGTTAATGTAACATTTATTGTCATTGCGGAGACCCATTAAAACAAAAGCAGAGGACTTCACGTTAATACGAGGGCTATTCAGAAAGTAGGGAACGTTTTGTAAATAAACAAAAACTATGTAAAAGAAAAATTTTTTATTATATACATCTGAAAGAGTGACTAAAATACTACTTTTCTACATAGTCACCAAGCAAATTGAGGCACTTGTCATAGCGGTGGACAAGCTTCAAAATTCCTTCGTCATAGAAATCCGCCGCCTGCGACCGCAGCCACTCAGTGACGCGCGCCCGGAGTTCCTCGTCGTCGTCGAAGCACTGTGTTGCTAGCCAGTTCTTCATTCTTGGAAACAAGTGAAAATCACTCGGTGCAAGATCAGGACTATAGGGTGGATGAGGGAAAACCTCCCATTTGAATGAATCAAGGAGTTCTTTTGTGCGGTTTGCCGTGTAAACCGCACAAAAACCAGCAAGGAAGATTATGGCTACTGTGTTTTGGGACAGGCAAGGTGTGCTGCTCATTGACTTTCTTGAGCGTGGTGCAACAATAAACTCTGATCGGTACTGCCAAACATTGCGCAACCTTAGGAGAGCAGTTCAAAACAAGCGCCGAGGAAAGTTGTCGTCAAAAATTTTGTTTCTTCATGACAATGCCCGACCTCACACGGCAAACCGCACAAAAGAACTCCTTGATTCATTCAAATGGGAGGTTTTCCCTCATCCACCCTATAGTCCTGATCTTGCACCGAGTGATTTTCACTTGTTTCCAAGAATGAAGAACTGGCTAGCAACACAGCGCTTCGACGACGACGAGGAACTCCGGGCGCGCGTTACTGAGTGGCTGCGGTCGCAGGCGGCGGATTTCTATGACGAAGGAATTTTGAAGCTTGTCCACCGCTATGACAAGTGCCTCAATTTGCTTGGTGACTATGTAGAAAAGTAGTATTTTAGTCACTCTTTCAGATGTATATAATAAAAAAAATTTCTTTTACATAGTTTTTGTTTATTTACAAAACGTTCCCTACTTTCTGAATAGCCCTCGTATTACGCTAACATTTTAGGAACAATGCATGCACCGCTTCGAGGGTTAATAGTTAAATGTTTTTGAAATTTAATCTATTGTTACTTTTCTAACAACAATAATATATACATATATAATATTCATATTATTGTTTTGTGCCTTACTTGATAATGTTGATTCAATCACTTTCTCTTAAAATGTAGTGCGTTGAACTTAACAGTTTCTGTTTGTACTACAAATGTATTGTAAATGGCATTAAATTATGCCAATACAATATCTATTAAACATTCTGTAGACACCTCCTACATTGTTAAATAGGCAGGCTTACCTTTTTACTTTCTCTTGCCTATATGAATATATAAGAAGGAAAGTATTGTTTTCATGTCGATTTTTTGAAATCGAGTTTTCACCGGATCTACACGTAAACAGACCCCTGAAACCAAAAAACATGTTTTTAGCGATTGGTCTGTGTGTGACCAGAATATCTCAAGAACGGAACATCGTACAAACTTGAATCTTGAAACTTAAGTTACCTACCACTACCGGACCTAACATGAGCGTTTTCATCAAAATCGGTCAACCGGAAGTAGTAGTATTCATATAATAAAAATTGTAGAGAATTTAAAGGTCTACAACTTTTATTTCAAACATTTTTGTGTATAACGCTTAGTTTAGCGGCAATTAACGATTTTACTTTTTTTCTCACGAAAATGTGTGAAAAATCAATTTTTTTAAGATTCCGGCCTTTGCATTTACCGACAAAATTATATATAATCAAATTTATAGGAAATTAAAAGATCTACAACTTTTATTTAGAGCATTTTTTTGTACTGTGTCTAATTTAGCGTGAAAGAGGGATTTTCCGTGTTTTGTTAGCCAAACTGAGGTTGATTTTCATTTTGCGTCTTTCACTCATGATTAAAATAAGGTTACGTTTTTTGAGGTTAGTTTTTTGTTTATTTCCAATGTTTTATTACTAATGTTAGGTTATATTGGTCATTATTTGCATTAGCAAGAGAAAGTTCTGTGAGTGTTTCACACCAGATTTTTTAATTCTATTCGTTTGTTGTTATTGTTAATTTTATTTGGCATGTCTACGAATATAAATTTCACATCGCATTTCTGATTACCCAAAATTAGATTCTTCATTTATTCATATCTTTACATTTTTTTACTTTCTCTTGCTCTATATGAATATACCAGGTGATTCAAAACTATACGGCAATCTCTTGGAATTTCATTCTATAGCTAAAAATAAGAAAAAAAAGTTCATATAAACATATCCCTGAAAACGCTTAGTTAGCGAGTTACGGCTAGCGAAAAATTTCACCTACAACTCTGTACCCTCGGTGAAGTAAGGCCGTATAAAAATGTTAAAGGTAGATACAGAGATACAAATACAATTGTTTCTTAATCTTAAAAATTGAATAAAATTGGTTCCAGAGCTGTAAATGCAATACTTTCACAGATATCTTACATAAAACACAAGAATTGGTGCAAAGAAATAACACATTCTTGTGTTTAACGTAAGATTACTTCCATAAATGGTATATAAAGGTGTATTTGTTCTTAAATAAATTTGTAGAAAATTTAATTCTGAAAAGATTCATGTGAATTACTCAGGAAAAAAATGAATAATAGATATTGAAATTTCATTTTATTTAAAATCAAAACAGACGAACATAAAACGCACATTCTTAACTGCATAAAATATTAATTAATATCTAGGTTGGGAGTAACAGCTGATCATTATCAGCTTTTACTCCCGTTACTCACTTTCGTTTGATGTATCATTTATAACTGTAAGTATAATGTATTAAATATTATAGAGCGTTAAACAATCTGTTTGTTGCAGGGCTAAAATAAATAGTTCTGTTTCTTATCATATGGTCAGCCAATTAAATGACTGAATCATTTAAGAACAGAAGAGGTAGAGGTGTACTGTGACACTAATCAGAGTTATCTCCTCTGAAAGTAATGAATTTCATTATACAGCCAGACCCTGTGGTGAATGAAGTGAAGGTGTCATTTGCAGAGTTGGAAAATATGTGCTTTTCAGAGGGCCCGGCATGCTGATAAGCGCACTTTTCCACTCAGTGAGGAAGGCAATGGTAAACCACCTCACTCCTCGTTTTACTTAGTGAAAACCTCTACAGGTTCAAACCAGCCTTTCGGCTGATGACCTAAACAACAACAGAGCGTTAAAACCCCGCTATTCATTTATAAACACCCGATATAGCACAAAATAGAAGTCTACATGACCAGAAGCATGAAAGTTTTGGTGTACGTTAATGGATGCCTCGGTTCGATTATTTTTATAGTTTGTATGCTAAACTTAGAGTTTTGGAAAGGCTAGAATGCAAGTGAAGGGATGTGGAAGTGGGTAATATAGATTGGGCGGGGAAAGGAGTTCATACGATAAAATGCCCGTAGGGGGTCGATAACGAAGATCGATAATTACCCGCTCGATGGGGCGAGCGAGTGGTAAATGAACAAATTATAGGAGATGGATAATTATTAATTATACTGTTCGCCAATTACGACGGCGTGTAGGGAGGGTAGCGAGACAGAGAGAGAATGTGTTGCGTCCGCTGTTCCCCTAAAACTCATTTCAATCAGTGCACTGTGTTTAAGTGGCGTTGTGACAATACGCGATCGTAGGGCACTCTGCCGGCCAGTTTCATTTACTATACTTTAACAAGCTCATTTTTCATCAAAAAATTCTGAAAAAATTACTTTCGCTTCCTAATGAATCTTATTATATCGCACAATAAATGTTATTATTATACTCTGATATTTAGAAAAGACACGCTCGTACAAAGTTAGACGTTTAAATCTCATCACATGTTTTGCGTATCACGTAATACATATAACGTTTTTCCGGGACGACGTAATATACCTTTTATTATTTTGTTATAAAATATAAAATTTTATTTGTAATTTGATGAAAATGTTAAGTCATATGTTGGGCGGAAACAGAAATAATAAACGAACTTGAAAAAATCACTCTTTGAAGGAAAGTCAAAGACAGATCGTCGAGTCTGGTGTCTCCTTCTTGTTAGTATTCCAAGAAGCTGAATAATTTTTTATAGCTGTGAACTTTATACCAAAGATACGTCAATTTTTAGAAATCAACTACGCATGCACAATATCAGTTGTATGAAATTTTAACAAAAAGAACGGCATAGTAAAATAACAGAAAGAGGGTATGACGTCCCTCTCCTTCGAGCCTGTCAAAACGTATGGTAGGTAATCATCATTTAGAAAAAAATCTGGTGTGAAACACTCACACAACTTTCTCTTGCCAATGCAAATAATTAATAATAAACCTAACATTATTAATAAAATATTAGAAATAAACAAAAACTAACCTCAAAAACATAACCTTATTTTAATCATGAGTGAATGACGCAAAATGAAAATCGAACTCAATTTGGCTTAAAAAAAAACGGAAAATCACACTTTCACGCTAAACTAGGCTCTGTAGAGAAAAATTCTCTAAATAAAAATTGTAGATCTCTTAATTTTCTATAAATTTTATTATATACACTTTTGTCTTAAAGTGCATACTAAGGCTGAAATATTAAAAAAATCGATTTTTCACACGTTTTCGTGAGAAAAAACAGAAAATCGCTAATTACCGCTAAACTAGCCGTTATACAAAAAAATGCTTGAAATAAAAGTTGTAGGTTTTCAAATTCTCTACAACTTTTATTTATTTATTTATTTTGCTTTTACGGCCATATTAGACCACTCAATCAATTTTTGGAGGCTTTTCTCCTAGCCCAGTAATCTCTCATCACTTGGGCTCTTCTTTCCCGTTCTGCATCCGAATAAATCACCTTTCTCCTCTTTATTTCTATTTCTTTAAATCTAGTCTCACTTTGGTGTAATATTTTCAATTTATTCGATTTTTGCCTTAAGTCTTGTTCTGTAATCCGTAGTTCCGCCTAATCTTCCTTGACCTCTTTTATCCATCTTGGATGTTGTTTGGATGTAATCAATCTTTCTACCAGTTGTTTTAAAACTCTGGTCTCTGGTGTTCTGAGAATGTGCCCGAAGAAGGAAACTCTCTTCTTCCTCATCTTGTCTAGTATTGAATCCGTATGATTGAATACTTGCTTGTTTGGCAACAGCACCCACATCCCGTCTTTCTGGTGTTTCTTACCAATACACGCTCTTAGAATCCTTCTTTCTATTTTCAGGACACCTTCTATTTTGCCTTTCAAGCCTTTCAGATTGAAGAGGGTTTCACTGCAATACGCAACTTCCGGCTGAACTACTGTTTTATAATGTCTTAATTTGGTCTGGATTGATAGTGACTTCTTATTGTATGTATATCTAGTTGTAATTTGTGCTCTGTTTAGTTTGTTTCTTCTTTGATCCCAGGATTCTTTTTCTTGATTGTTATATCTGATAATTTCTCCAAGATATTTAAATGACTCAACCCTTTCTATCTTATTCTCGTTTAAACTAATTTCGTTTATCACTAGTGGGTCTGTAGCCATGAACTTTGTCTTTTCGTATGAAATTCTTAGTCCCACTCTATTTGCGATCTGTTCTAAAGTTGTTATCTGTTCTTTTGCTTCCGCTTTTGAAACTGCCATGAAAGCCAGATCATCGGCAAATCCTAAGCAATTTAACGCAATTTCATTATTTTTCCTTCCAATTTTAACATTCCTAGGGTTGGACTTCTGCCATTCCCTCATAATGTATTCCAATGCGCAATTAAAGAGTATAGGGGATATTCCATCTCCTTGCCTTAGCCCTGTTTTTATCTCAAATGATTGTGAGATTTCTCCTCTGAATTTTGTCATGGACTTTGTGTTGGTTAGGGTAAGTCCAATCATATTTACAAGTTTTGGGTGGACTCCTAAATTCCTGAGGATCTTTAACATTGTTGGTCTGTGTATACTATCATACGCTTTTTTGAAGTCTATAAACGAGATTATTAGTTGTTTGTTTCTTCTTCTGTATGAGTCTATCAGCAGCTTTAATGTTAGGATCTGGTCCGCGCAACTTCTCCAAGGCCTAAAACCTCCTTGGTATTCCCCCAGTTCTTCATTTAATTGATCTTTTATCCTGTTGTATAGGATTCTAGAGAAAACTTTATAAGTACAATCCAATAAGGAAATCCCCCTGTAGTTGTCCGGGTTTGATTTATCTCCCTTCTTATGCAAAGGATGAATTATTGCTGTTGTCCAATTCTCTGGTAATTTTTCCTCTTTCCATATTTTTACTAGATTTAAGTGGAGTGCTCGTATTACTCCTTTATCCGCATACTTCCATATTTCTGCCGTGACTGGCTCTGCTCCACTTGCTTTGCTATTTTTCATCTCTTTTACTGCAAGTTGGACTTCTTGTATTGTTGGGGAATCTGTATTTTCCACCTCCGTTTTTATTGGCGTATTAGTGTCTACTTCCAGGGGATTCACGGGTTCTTCACAGTTTAGTAGATCCTTAAAGGCATGAGCTAATATTTCCGTGCTTTCACGACTGTTATGGGCTATTCTTCCTTCTTTGTTCCTCAGTGTCAATGTGACTGGTTCATATCTCCTTGTTGCTTCCTGAAACAGTCTGTAGTAATCTCTAGTACTTACTTTTTTGTAGTTCTCTTCTATTTGTGAGATCATATCTTTCTGGTATTGGCGTTTTACTTGTCTCAGGGTTCTCTGCGTTTCCTTTCTTTGTTTTGTGAGTTCTTGATAAGATTTTTCTGTTCTCCTGGTTTGGTGATCAATCCAGGCTTGGTGTCTTCTATTTACCGCATCATCACAAGTTTGATTCCACCACGCGTGTTTCTTTCTAGTGTTTGGTGGAGCTGTCTGTTTAGCTATTTCCAGAAGTTTTGTCACCATATCTGCAAGCCCTTCATTAGCTGATAGTCTAGATGTTAGTTCTAGGTATTCAGAATTATCTTTTAAATTTTGTTGGTTATATTCTCTTTTGACTCGTTTTTCCCTTTTAACTGTTTTTCTAGCTGGAGTAAATATTATCTTAATTTTTATCAAGTAGTGATCCGAACCTGTATCAATTCCCCGAAGGACTTTCACATTCTGGATCTCTTTGTGGTGTTCCTTATCCATGCAAACATGGTCTATCTGCCATTCTCCTTTAGTCCAGTTAGGATGTTTCCAAGTTTTCAATTTTCCAGGTTTTCGCATAAAATAGGTGGATTTCGATACCATGTTGTGACTCCGGCAGAATTCGACCAGTCTCTTACCGTTTTCGTTTGTGGTCTTGTGGGCTGGCCATTTTCCCACGACATCTCGGAATCTTTTGTTTTGACCCAGTCATTTGTACATTATAGTCCCCTATCAGGATCTTCACATGATTCTTGGGTAACTGTGAAGATGTTTGATCCAGCAGATCCCAGAAGTCCTCTACTTCCTTTTTATGCTCAGCTTGTCTATTCTTCTCATTTGTGGGAGCGTGGCCGTTAATTATCGTGTATGTTTTTGTCGGTGTTTTTACAGTGAGAGTTGCCAATCGTGGGGATATGGATGCAAAGTCAGTTACTGCATTGATGATCTTGGTACTAACTATGAATCCAGTTCCTCCCTTCATTGTTCCCGTACCAGGTATAGCATTGTAAATCCTGTATCCTTGGGATTCAAATGGCTGTTGCGTTGTGTTTCTCATCTCCTGTATTCCCGCTATTATGATTTTTTGTTGGTCTAATATGTCTGTGAGAGTTTTGAGTTTTCCAGTTTGTAACAATGAATTGACATTGTGTGTTGCCAGGTATGATACTCTCTTGTGTTTGAGTTTGATATGTGATCTATTCAGATGCTCCGATCCATCCGTGTCTTTCAGTTGACTGCCCACCCCAATCCGAGTGCAGTCTTTTCGGGAATGTGTTGTTCCCTGAGGTGGAGTTTTTCCTAAAAGACCTTCCATATTTGATTGTCAGAGTAATCATCCCAAGTTGGAGTTTCCTCCGGTTTACAACTCTAGATGTTATCCAGAGAGGTGGAATTTTTAATACAGAGGTTTTCACAACCTCTACAACTTTTATTATATACATTTTTTGCTCTAAAATTAATATTAAAGTCGTAATCTTAAAAAAACACTTTTTTTACATAAAAACACCCTCACCAAGAATTTCAGCAAACATGGCGCCTACCCTATCTTTTAGAGAATTAAAAATTGAGTAAATGAGGCGATTTTAAAAAAAATCGTAGGACCAGTTTTTGAGAAAATCGCAAAAAAGTGAAAAATTATACGAATAAACTACTACTTCCGGTTGACCGATTTTGATGAAAATGTTCGTGTCGGGTCCGGTAGTGGTATGTAACTTAAGTTTCAAGTTCGTACGATGTTCCGTTCTTGAGATATTTTGTATACACATACTCACACACACACAGACCAATCGCTAAAAACATGTGTTTTGGGTTCAGGGGGTCTGAAAACGTATAGATCCGGTGAAAACTCGATTTCTTTAAAATCGACATGAAAACAATACTTTCCTTCCTATATATTCATATAGGCAAGAGAAAGTAAAAATTATTGCCTATTACCCCAAATTGAATCGCAGACATATTCCCCTTATTTTGTGCGCGTGCAACTAATCGGCTTTCGACAGCGACACAAATGACAAAACTATAACCGCACAAACACAACACAACGAGCAGTGAGTACTACTTTAGAGGCAGCCTGTATCTTTAGTTGACAGGCTACGGCGCCGTGGTGGGGGATCTACTTACTGCGCATGTGCGGTCCGCTTGCCACCGTAGTTGGTCACCATTATACCTCGGCTACTATTGGCCCTAACAAATTGAAAGATGATCAATTGTCGAATGACAATTACGACTGGTATAACTGGTTGGTACGGAGCACATAGAAAAAGTAAATTTAATTTATGGATTGACCCTATAATTTGTCTTCTTCTTCTTCTTCTTCTTCTTCTTCTTCTTCCTTTCACGGGTAAGGCATTATTGCCTGTTCCGAACCTTTTCGCCTCTACAATCGGTCCATCTTTTCATTGGACGCCCTCTATCTCTTTTCCCAATCGGTTGGTATATCAGGGCCTGCTTAGGGATCCGGTATTCACTCATTCTGTCCACATGTTGAAACCAATCCCTCCTACTCCCATTTATTTTATCTCTCATTGGAAATATATTCAGCTGAGCTCTGATATCTGTGTTTCTGAAACTATCCTATCTACTGCACCCATATGTTCTCCGCAGAAACCTCATTTCAGAAGCTTGCAATCTGCTTTCATCATGCTTGGATAGCACCCAATAGTGCCAACAGGGTGCTACCATCCGGAGCCAGATGGACCCTGGTTTTTTTTTTTTTTTTTTTAACGAGGTGTGGGTTTATAACCTGGTCATAACCCCGCACAAGTCCAGTTTTTGTTTCACGGTGACTATTTTATTTCGCCACTACCCCCCAACTCTGCTGGCTGCAGAGCTGGTGAGCATCCCTCGATTCCAACGTGGATGCGCGGTAACTGGCAAATCCCCACACGGGCCCTATAATTTGTAAAAATTTAAATCATTGCTTTAAAATTTTTCAGATATTTACCAGCTGTGTAAAAAAAGGAAACATTTTTCAGACATTGTGTTGTGTATTTGGTGATGATGTATTTTTGTATTGTGGTATTAATTATGGTTTCTCTTTACTTTATTCGCAGGTTAGAAAAAAAAATGTCAATGGTCGAAGGTATAGGTGATGAAGTCTTACAATTTTTTGCAATTATTATAATTTTAGCATTAGCTTTATTAGCGTGGTGGTCTACCAGTATTTCGGAAGGACCGATCAGAACCGTTTTAATATTAGAAAGGCGTACGCGTAGTCGTTTAACGAACGATTTAAATCCACCGCCTTCTGTCACGTTTACTGGTAGTAATGAGAACAGTATCGATACCGGCCAGGTTGATACAGCTAACATACAAGAACTAGTCGAAAACGATGGTCCCGAATTGACGGGTAATTTAAATAGCAATAATACAGACGATAAAGAAGACGAAAGTAGTAGTTCGTTATTGTTACCGACGACGAATCAACCGCCGGCTAGTGTTGTAAATATTAATAATGAAACGACAACCGATAACGGTAGTAGTAATCAAAATAATGATGAATTATTACAGTCGCAAGCGCCACAAGTCGAAGTAATCGAACAGCTGCG
This sequence comes from Catonia carolina, assembly GCA_035578175.1. NCBI lineage: Eukaryota > Metazoa > Arthropoda > Insecta > Hemiptera > Achilidae > Catonia > Catonia carolina. The sequence goes on along the minus strand of JAQMRL010000021.1, from coordinate 4,165,799 downwards.
ATCGTCACGAGAATGTGAATCGGCCGATAACGACGACTCGGATCCGTTTATTTTAAGGAGGCGGCGTATTGCGTTTTTCCAAAGTCGAGGTCCGACGTTATTAGAATCGTCCAGTAGTTCGTCCGAACCGGATAATGAACAAGAGATACCTGCCGTAATGCAAGATTCAGATAATGCACAAGATGATACCGATTCGACGAATCCCGATCATATTAGAATCAGATTGAAGTATTTGAACGATGATCAGATCGTCGTTGAAGGTCGATTACATGAACAGCTCGGCGATTTTAAAAGGTAAGTCGTTTAAATTTTTTTCATTATCGTATTCTTTTTATACCTATCTATATATATTAATAGCGAGTAGGTTTTTTTTCAACACGATTTTAGCCACCTGAACCTTCACCGATTTTCCCCGAAGTGGGCTTAAATGAATCGTCTGTTCGAGTAGATTTGTAGAAAACTAATTAAAATCATATATTTCAATTTATGACCGTAAAATAGGAGGTCTAAAATAGATTGGAGAGGGGGCAAGTTCAACGAACTGAAGTATAGGCCTCTCTCTTTCTCTATCTATCCCTCCCACATCTCGCACAGCTATTTCAGTTTGGAGAGGGGGCAAGTTCAACGAACTAAAGTATAGGCCTACCAACACAGGAAGGAGACGAGGCACGCCTCGAAGTGCTCAAACGGAATCAGTTTGTCAGACACCTTATTATAATGCGCGAAGACAAAATTCAATTAGATTACGAATTGGGTTGTGTACCGCACTTGATAAAACCCGAAATAATTTGGAAATTAGTAACATCGGAAATCTAAGAATGTACGAAAATTTTCTTGATTTAGAAGTCATAACAGGAGAAGACAGTTCCCCATCCGTTTAGCATTTGCGATTACAATAAATAAATCTCAAGGCCAAACATTCAACAAAGTTGCCCTTTATCTGCTACAGCTGGTATTTTCACATGGACAATTGTACCTTGCTATGTCACGTGTCAGATCATCTGATAGCCTAAAAGTTCAAATAATGCCACACAATAATAAAACAAAAAATGTTGTTTACAGAGAAGTTGTATAAAAACAAATTTACACTTTTGTGCGGGTTTTCCCGCACAGGTTCACCTAGTTTATTGTTAAAACGTTGTTGGTAGAAATTTATTATCATTCACCTTCTTGAAGTTTTTCATTTGGGAGTGGCGTAACTATGTCGCTGAGGCTCGGGGCAAATTCATTGGATGGATTCCCTCGATGTAAAGAAGTTTAACCAACGTTTTAGTATCTTTTCAATAAATCATTTCGTAAAGTACTTTGACAAACGCTATTATAATTATTGTGTGAATTTTTTGTCGATTTTCTAGAACTTTTTTAAAAGAGCGTAATGGATTTTGAAATAATTTTTTTACCAGATGTCAACAAAAATGTTGAAGAATAGCATCTTCACGTCTTTAATTTCCTTCTTTATTTTACAAATTGTGGAAACATAAACATCACAGTTGTTAGCCACTCGCTCATAGCTTTCGTTAAGAGGCATTAAAAGGCATTTTTGTTTAGTTTCAACTTCTCAGCATTTTATTACACTGCATTTTACATTTCGTTCAGCACTGTGATTAGTTTGCCCACATTTTTGAGAAACTAACATTTCGGTTTACGGTAACAAACCGTTATATTCGTACCGTTAACCTACAAAAGGTTCCACGGTATACTGTATAGGCTATGCTCTGGGAATAATATAAGTTGTTATGTTGATGTACTGAAATTAAAGCAGTCGCGCATGCACAGTGATGCTGTTCCCCCTTTACCCCTCGTTGCAAATAAGGGCAAACTCGTGAATCAAGTGTCAATATGTATCAAGGTGTACAATGTTTGGAGAGCCCATGCTATGAAAATCCCATCCCATCTCGGCGAAAATCTGAACTATCATAAAAGACAGTCAAAACATATTTTCTTCCCTAACTTACAGTGTTGCTACAGCACCATGTCTACAAGCGATAAGGACTTTTTCACTACATTCCGGACATGTTCTAAAACTGGGCAATACCGTTTTCTTACAAATGCATTCAAATCTTGACGCGTTTTTTATTTAAAATGTTAATGTACATTGTTGTGTTATTTAGGCCATCAGCTGAAAGGCTGGTTTGAACCTGTAGAGGTTTTTGTAAGTAAAACAAGGAATGCGGTGGTTTACCATGCCTATCTTGCTGAGTTGTAAAGTATGCTTATCAGCATGCTAGGCCCCCTGAAAAGCACATATTTTCCACTTTCCAAATATACCTTCATTTCATTCACCACAGTGTCTGGCTGTATAATGAAATTCATTACTTTCAGAGGAAATAAAACTGTGATTATTGTCTTTTACACCTCTACCTCTTCTGTTCTTAAACGCTTCAGTCATTTAATTGGGTGACCATGTGATAAGGAACAGAACTATTGTTTGTAGCCCTGAAACTAACAGATTGAGTGTAAATAATTAAACACGCTATCTGTCGAGTATGGGTAGTGTATACTTCAGTAGGTAACGTAAATAAATTTAATATAAAAATATGTTTTTCTAAAAAAATAAAGGAGACAAGTACCTCTTGCTCAGTTTTTGTTTAGGTCTTCAGCTGAAAGGCTGGTTTGAACGTGTAAAGGTTTTACGAAGTAAAACGAGGAGTGAGGTGGTTTACCATCGCCGTCCTCACTGAATGGAAAAGTACGCTTATCAGCATGCCCCGGGCTTTCTGAAAAGCACATATTTTCCACTTTGCAAATGACACCTTCACTTTATTCGCCACAGGGTCTGGCTGTATAATAAAATTCATTACTTTCAGAGGAGATAACTCTGATAAGTGTCTCTTTTACGCCTCTACCTTTTCTGTTCTTAAATGATTCAGTCATTTAATTGGCTGACCATGCGATAAGAAACAACTATTTATTTTAACCCTGCAACTAAGAACAAGCAGATTGAGTGTAAATAATCTGACACTCCACTCTTGCTCAGATATTTTGTTTATGACTAATGATGGAAGTAAGCAGCGCCACTCGACTGGTTCCCCCACTCCTGACATCTCCTTTCAAACACCAATAGAAGTAGGAACTGACACATGTCTATATTGCGTGCCCAAGGCCATAAGTCCTGTTTATGACTAATGATGGAAGTAAGCAGCGCCACTCGACTGGTTCCCCCACTCCTGACATCTCCTTTCAAACACCAATAGAAGTAGGAACTGACACATGTCTATATTGCGTGCCCAAGGCCATAAGTCCTGTTTATGACTAATGATGGAAGTAAGCAGCGCCACTCGACTGGTTCCCCCACTCCTGACATCTCCTTTCAAACACCAATAGAAGTAGGAACTGACACATGTCTATATTGCGTGCCCAAGGCCATAAGTCCTGTTTATGACTAATGATGGAAGTAAGCAGCGCCACTCGACTGGTTCCCCCACTCCTGACATCTCCTTTTAAACACCAATAGAAGTAGGAACTGACACATGTCTATATTGTGTGCCCAAGGCCATAAGTCCTGTTTATGACTAATGATGGAAGTAAGCAGCGCCACTCGACTGGTTCCCCCACTCCTGACATCTCCTTTTAAACACCAATAGAAGTAGGAACTGACACATGTCTATATTGCGTGCCCAAGGCCATAAGTCCTGTTTATGACTAATGATGGAAGTAAGCAGCGCCACTCGACTGGTTCCCCCACTCCTGACATCTCCTTTCAAACACCAATAGAAGTAGGAACTGACACATGTCTATATTGCGTGCCCAAGGCCATAAGTCCTGTTTATATTTGATATATCTTAGTACTTTCTGCCTGTCATAGTGTACGGTTTGTATTATTGGACACTGACTGCTCAGGTGGTACGAAGAATAGAGGCTCCTCAGATAAGATTGTTGTTAAGATGAGAGATGTGTCGGTTCTCGATACAGCCGATTCTTGATAAAATAATCGGTATCAAGAATTGAAGGTAAAAAGTCAAATCTTCGATACTGATTCTCTAGTTTTTGAACTGTGGCAAAAACGCAATGATTTTAAGATAACAGATTTTAAATTTGATATTCAGATAAATTTGTTTCGATTAAACAAATACAGTGTAAGTGTATTCTTACCTTGATACTCTACAGCTATAGCTCTTCCCTCAGTTGGAAGATGAAGAGCCAGGGAAATTCATTTTCCAGCAAGATGGTGCGCCGCCTCACTGGCATAACGAAGTACGCGATTGGCTGAACGTCACTTTTCCTGACCGCTGGATTGGCCGCAAGGGGTGCAATGACAGGGCTCTTTTCCATGGTCACCTGAACTGACGCCATGTGATTTCAATCTTTGGGGGTTCATAAAGATCGTGTGTATGTGCCTCCACTATCAGCTGACCTTCCCGAATTAAGAATCAGGATTGAAGCAGCTGTTACAACAATCACTTAAGAGACACTAAACAACGTTTGGGAAGAACTCGCATATCATCTTGACGTGTGTCATGTGACGAATAGTGCGCACATTGAACACTTGTAGGCATTTATGTAAAACTGTTTGAGTTGCTCTTTCGTTTTATGTATTATTTATATTTGTAAGTATAATGTATTAAATATTATAGAGTGTTAAAACCCTGCTATTCATTTATAAACACCCAGTATAACACTGCTATGAGAGCAAGTTTTGGCAACGTTGCTGGGAAGTCATGGGCTAGCTATGAAGTCGGTAGGGGGCAATGCGTACGTTCACAGCTCTTCAACTTCGAAATATAGTGTAGTGTCCTATACATGTGTACCTCTTTTATTCTTAAATGAGTCAATCATTCCATTGGCTGACCATGCGGTAAGAGAGAGAATTATTTTTTATAGCCCTGGAACTAGTTGAATAAGTACAAATAATTCAACACTTCACCTGTTTTACGGGCAAAATACAAAGTTGATTTCTATGCAAAATAATATTTTAAAATTTTTTCGGTTTCATCTGCTGTTTAGGTCAACAGCTGAAAGGCTGGTTTGAACCTCTAGAGGTTTTACTAAGTAAAAACAAGGAGTAAGGTGGTTTACCATTGCCTTCCTCACCAAGTTGAAAGAGTATGCTTATCAGCAGGTCAGGCCCTCTGAAAAGCACTCACTTTCCACCCTGCAAATAACACCTTCACTTCATTCACCACAGGGTCTGGCTGCATAGTGAAATTCATTACTCTCAGAGGAGATAACTCTGACTAGTGTCTTTTACACCTCTACCTCTTATGTTCTGCCCATAACAGACAGGTGGAGTGTCAAATTATTTACACTCAATCTGTTAGTTGCAGGGCTAAAATAAATAGTTCTGTTTCTTATCACATGGTCAGCCAATTAATAAATGACTGAATCATTTAAGAACAGAAGAGGTAGAGGTGCAAAAGACACTAATCAGAGTTATCTCCTCTGAAAGTAATGAATTTCATTATACAGCCAGACCCTGTGGTGAATGAAGTGAAGGTGTCATTTGTAGAGTGGAAAATGTGTGCTTTTCAGAGGGCCCGGCGTGCTAATAAGCATACTTTTCCACTCAGTGAGGAAGGCATCGGTAAACCACCTCATTCCTCGTTTTACGTAGTAAAACCTCTAGAGGTTCAAACCAGCCTTTCAGCTGATGACCTTAACAACAACAGTGTCTTTTACACCTCTACCTCTTCTGTTCTTAAATAGTTCAGTCATATAAGTGGCTGACTATGTGATAAGAAACAGAACTATTTTTTTTTTTAGCCCTGGACCAAACAGATACAGTCCAATTAAAATAACACTCCACCTGTCCGTTTTGGGCATCTGTTTAATATTTTTTTTGTTTTTTAACATATAGTTTTTCTTTTGCAATCAGTTAATAAATACAATAACTTTAAGCAAATATGAGAAAATCTGAGTAATGTCCTTAGAATTAAAACACAAACGACACTCAGTAGTGTGTTTGAAAAAGACCGAACTGTGAAGAAACAAAAAATATATCTATACAAAATCAAACTTGATGAACCGTGAATCAACATCCCGAAACATCAACATAGCAAAAAACATTTACAAAAACTAGAAGACCATCAGAATTCTTTAGCGATTAGCCTCCTTGACAACAGCGAAGATATTTACAGACTGAAACGCTTTAAACCATTGGACTTACCTGTTTCATCTAATAATTTTTTTCTTCTTATTATTTCAGGCGACATTTCAGGATCGAGTTGGCTGCGGAGAAGATGGTACGCTTAATATTCAACGGCCAAGTTTTACAAAGTGATAGTCAAACATTGCAAGGTTACGGCTTATTCGATAATTGTGTCGTACATTGTCTCGTACATAACCAACGGAACAATGCGCCACGCGCCGCTCAAACGCAAACCAACGGTACAACGAATCAATCTACACCACCCGATTGGAATCTCGGTACACTTTTATACGCATGTTTAAGTTTCATTCTCGGTTTCGCGTGGTACTGTCGTTATCAGTATTCGCATTTATTTACGGTTACGACAACCGCGGCTCTGTTTGGTTTAACTGGGATGTTTGTCGTCACTGTATTAAGTATCAATCTACCGGACCACGATGCATTACAGTAGTAGTATTATTATTATTATAAATATTATATTTACTTGAAATTCATAAAATGGATTGAAATGATAAACGTAAGTTTAATCGAGAGAAATAAATACAATTTTTTTATTTTTTTTGTTCATTCTTATTAAAACAATATTTGTAATTAGATAAATATTATTGTATATTAAAGAACTATTTTCGTAATTGTAAAAAAATTCCAGTTTATTTTTGTAAATATTTTTTAATTACATTTTTCCTTACGCAAATTATTTGTTAGTTTGTTTTTCTTTTGTAATAATTAGTTTTATTCTTTTCATTGATTTTGTTTTTTTTTGTTGTATTAATATTGTGTAATATAATTTTGTTGTTAAAAATATTTTGTTATCATTTGAATTACAGTAGGATCCATATTTTTCATAAATAATCGAGGAAGACCATGTAAAGTGATAGGTTTTTCTGGTAACCTAAATTTACCAGTTATAAACAATGATAGTATTGATTTATTGAAAAATTACAAGGCATCTATGTATTAATAGCGAACAGGTTTTTTTTCAACATGATTTTAACCACCTGAACTTTCACCGATTTTCCCCAAAGTGGGCTCAAATGAATCGTCTGTTCGAGTAGATTTGCAGAAAACTATCCAAAATCAAATATTTTGATTTATGACCGTAAAATAGGAGGTCTAGAATAGATTGGAGAGGGAGCAAGTTCAATGAACTGAAGTATAGGCCTCTCTCTTTATCTATCTATCCCTCCCACATCTCGCACAGCTATTTCAGTTTGGAGAGGGGGCAAGTTCAATGAACTAAAGTATAGGTCTACCAACGCATTGGTAGTGTCACAGTCAGATCGCTTTGGAATTTCCAACGTAGTTGTTGTAAATTTGTACACAGTTCGATCTGCTATATTTTGGTTTTGTTTTTAACAGCTCTTTTCAGAGCTATTATATATTTTGTTCGATTCTGTTTAGAAACTTTTGTTTTAACAGATCTTTTCAGAGCTATTAGAGCTATATTTTGTTCGATTCTTTTTGGAAATTATTGCCATTCATCGAGAAATTATTTGCCAACATTTTTATTCTTTAATCTGTTTCGTTTAGTATTGGTTGATCAGAGTTATTTTCCAGTTATTACTTGAACTAAGTAGAGTAATAATGTAAGAAGCAACTACATCATCAAAACACTATTTTCTTCAGGCAACCACACTGATATCATTTTCTCCTCGATAATATATTTACATTTAAGAGAAGACAGTTCCCCATCCGTTTAGCATTTGCGATTACAATAAATAAATCCCAAGGCCAAACATTCAAAAAAATTGGCTTTTATCTGCCACAGCCGGTATTTTCACATGGACAATTGTACGTTGCTATGTCACGTGTCAGATCATTTGATAGCCTAAAAGTTCAAATAATGCCACACATCAATAAAACAAAAAATTTTGTTTACAGAGAAGTTCTATAAAAACAAATTTATACTTTCGTGCGGGTTTTCCCGCACAGGTTCACCTAGTATTTCTAAAGTAATAGCTGTTCGTCAATTACAAAAATATGCTCGTGAGAAAAGGTTTATATCAACTGTATTAGTTTACTACTTTTTCCTATAATTGCTATTCAGTTCTAAACACTTTCCGTAATGTTGCACCAGTTCTTTAAATCCTCTGCATAAAAGTTTCCTACCTGGAAATTGAACCAGTCTTACAACAGCTGTCTTGAGTTCCTTCTCGTTTTCAAAACTTTTCTCACCAAGCAACTTTTTACTTTCTCTTGCATATATGAATATATAGGAAGGAAAGTATTGTTTTCATGTCGAGTTTTCACCAGATCTACACATTTCCAGACCTCCTGAACCCAAAAAACATGTTTTTAGCGATTGGTGTGTGTGTGTGTGTGTATGTATGTGCAGGCGGGTGGGTGTGTGTGCGTGTGAACAGAATATCTCAAAAACGGAACATTGTACGAACTTGAAACTTGAAACTTAAGTTACATACCACTTCCAGACCTGACGCGAACATTTTCTTCAAAATCGGTCAACCGGAAGTAGTAGTTTATTTATGTAATTTTTCACTTTTTTGCAATTTTCTCAAAAACTGGTCCTACGATTTTTTTTAAAATCGTCTCATTTACTAAATTTTTTATGCTCAACAAAATAGGGTAGGCGCCATGTTTGCTGAAATTCTTGGTAAGGCTGTTTTCACGTAAAAACATAGTGTTTTTAAGATTACGGCTTTAATATGCAATTTAGCACAAAAATTTATATAATAAAAGTTGTAGAGAATTTAAAATTCTACAACTTTAATTTCAAAAAATTTTTTGTGTAACGCTTAGTTAAGCAGTAATTAGGGATTTTCTGTTTTTTTCTCACGAAAAACGTATGAAAAATCGATGTTTTTAAGATTTCAGCCTTTGTATGCATTTTACGACAAAAGTGTATACAATAAAATTTTTAGGAAATAAAAAGTTGTACAACTTTTATTTAAAACATTTTTCTCATTTAGCGTAAAAGAGTGATTTTCTGTATTTTTAAGCCAAACTGGGGTTGATTTTCATTTTGCGTCTTTCACTCATGATTAAAATAAGGTTATGTTTATTGAGGTTAGTTTTTTGTTTATTTCTAATGTTTTATTACTAATGTTAGGTTATATTGGTCATTATTTGCATTGGCAAGAGAGAGTTATGTGAGTGTTTCACACCAGATTTTTGTTTTTGTTTTGGATAACCTGGATTCGGTGAATCTAGTTCAGAAATCGGGGATTCTACTGTACCTAATATCAAAAAGTTTAAAGAATTATTACAGGAGGTTTTAACTTTGTATCTCAGAAAATCATTGTGTAAAATATAAAATTATTCTGTAATTTTTAATGTATTAACACTTATATGGAAACATCGGTCTCACAGGCACTAAGGATGATTTGTTTACATAATACTGGGTTCCCTGAGCTAGGGTTGGTGCTGACCTTCACAATAGCTTCCTCCCTCATTCCTATCTACTTCATAGTGAAATATGGTTCAGTTCACGTGAATCGTTGCGGAAGTGTAAATCGTTCTTAAAAATCATACCAGTCTGTGATACCATGTGTTTCTTTTTGTGTATTTCATGTAGCGGTCTGTGGAACCGTGTGTTTCCCTTACTGTATTTAACGGTCTGTAAGACGGGTGTTTCCTTTACGGGTTTATATTTTAATTATTTGTATATATTTTAATTATTTTTTTTATTATTTAATTGTAAATTTGTGAAATGGCTCGACCACTTAGTACAAGCGATCCCGACTATGGTGACAGAATTCGTAGATTATTGGAAAATGATGACAGTGACTCGGAAGGTTCTATTTGTGATGAAATTGATGACTCGGATGTATCACTTGCAAGAAAGCTATTTGCCTAGAATGCAGTAGAAAACTGTGTCTTGATTGTACAAAAAACAAATGTCAGTAAAAAAATCCCTAATATATAAGTAGTCACTTTTGAGTTATGTTTCTTTTTTACAAATTTTTGCTCTTTTAAATTTAAGTATGTGATTACATGGCTTTTTCTTTTATTTAAACAATTGTTTTTCGATAACCAGATTTTATACCAATGTCAATTCAATCATTATACTATAGTAAAATAATATAATTTTTGTTAAACAGATCTAGTTGAGTTTCTTTGCCTTTGTTTCCCAAATAAATTGCCAAAAATGAAATGGCGGTCTGTCAGACCGGGTGTTTCTATTAACGTTATAAAAAACATGTTTCCATATAAGTGTTAAAGAAATTTTTGTGATCAAATTTTTTTTTGTGTTAATTTTTTATTTGTTCTTTGTATATTTTGTTATTAGAGATACAAAGTATTATTCCACAACCATTTTACTAGTGTTACCTGTAATGTTTTATACATTAGATTACAAAAGTTACTGACCTAGGTATCTTAATTTGAATTGTGTATTTGTGAATTGCATTATAAGAAGTTTTATAAAATTAGACCTTCTTATTGTTGTATGTATACCAGTTAACACATTCTGTGTGGGGAACAGTATTCTAACCACGAGGAAGTTCAATTTACTTTTGTGTCCTTCATAAGTGTTTTTTACTTTCTCTTGCCTATATGAGTATATAGGAAGGAAAGTATTGTTTTCACGTAGATTTTTCGATTTCAAGTTTTCACCGGATCTATACGTTTTCAGACCCCCTGAACCCAAAAAACATGTTTTTAGCGATTGGTCTGTGTGTGTGTGTGTGTGTGAACAAAATATCTCAAGAACGGAACATCGTACGAACTTGAAACTTGAAACTTAAGTTACGTACCACTACCGAACTCGACACGAACATTTTCATCAAAATCGGTCAACCGGAAGTGGTAGTTTATTCGTGTAATTTTTCACTTTTTTGCGATTTTCTCAAAAACTGGTCCTACGATTTTTTTAAAAATCGCCTGGTTTACTCAATTTTTTATTCTCTACAAGATAGGGTAGGCGTCATGTTTGCTGAAATTCTGGGTGAGGCTGTTTTCACGTAAAAACGTTGTTTTTTTAAGATTACAGCTTTAATATGCATTTTAGCGCAAAACTTTATATAATAAAAGTTGTAGAGAATGTAAAATTCTACAACTTTTAATTCAAACAATTTTTTGTATAACGCTTAGTTTAGCGGTAATTTGCGATTTTCTGTTTTTTTCTCACGAAAATGTGTGAAAATTGATTTTTTTAAGATTTCGGCCTTAGTATGCATTTTACGACAAAAGTGTATATAATTTAATTTATAGAAAATTAAAAGATCTACAACTTTTAATAAAAGCATTTTTCTCTACAGAGCCTAGTTTAGAGAGAAAGAGTGATTTTCCGTATTTCTAAGCCAAACTGAGGTTGATTTTCATTTTGCATCATTCACTCATGATTAAAATAAGGTTATGTTTATTGAGGTTAGTTTTTTGTTTATTTCTAATGTTTTATTACTAATATTAGGTATATTGTTAATTATTTCTATTGGCAAGAGAAAGTTGTGTGAGTGTTTCACACCAGATTTTTTAATCTCTAATGTGTGTACATTGCAATCTGTTCAATTTAAAAACATAAGCAACCTCATAACCCAATCAGATGAGGATGATATAGTCCCTCCAATGGTAAACTTGCGAATGTGCAAATTTTGCGAATATGAGTTTGTTAGTGTATGCTGATGTATACAACTCAATGCATGTTGCAGTAAACTCGCTAATATGTATCTTGTTCGGAGGAGGGAGATACAGCCGGCCGCGTTGGCGATGTTGGTAACGTGCTCGCCTCTCATCACGCGGTCTTGGGTTCGAATCCCACTCGGGCATGGCATTTTTTCATACATTACAAAAATTCATTTCATCCTTCACCGTCTGCATTAGCAGCAATTTGCAAAACAGTCGGACGTTAAACCAAAAAAAAAAAAAAGTCTTTGTAAAGTTATGAAAATACACAAAGTGTGTTAAAGAAGAAAGGATTCAGTTTGTTTTTTGCTCTCTTGTAAAACTGAGAATTTGCACATTTAAGAGTTTACCATTGGATGGACGATATGTCGTATAAATGAGTTGTACAAACTCACAGAATATGGTTAATTGAACCCCCAACCATCTAAGTACACCCACAACCACTGTACAGTATTCAAATCCGTATAAAAGTAACTACCTTTACTAGGATTTAAACCAGGAACCTTTGTCTCTGAAAATCAGGTGTTGAACAGCTGATACGAAGCAACATCTTTACCACTAGATTAACCTGGTGGGTTAAAAGTGAGAAATAAATTTTAATGCCTTATGCTTTGTTGTATTAGCTGCTTTCTTGTGTAATTTTTGAAATTCATCCTGCCAACCGTTAATATAAATTACAGTATAAATGAAATTTATCCACATTACCTTTAGTTACTAAAAGTGGACCATTAGTGGAAACAATAGAAAAACAGAGAAAATTATAATAAATAAAGGTGTAAGACAAGGTTGCCCAATGTCCCCGACTTTGTTCAATATATATACTGACGAGATTCTAGATATTTGGAATCGATATGTTGACTCGGGCATTGAACTTTCCAATAATGCCTTTGTAAACTCTTTACTTTATGCAGACGACACTGTAATCATTTTCAACACAGAAGAGAAACTACAATATGGAATATTCAAACTTAACAAAATTGGAGCAGACTTTGGCATGAAGATCTCACCCCAAAAGTCCAAGATAATGGCATTCAGAGGGAAGTGGCCAGTTAGATCAAAAATTGTGCTTGACAACCACACATTGGATCAAGTAAGAAGTTTCAGTTACTTGGGATGCCACATTTCATTTGATGTAAATGATGATGTTGGTGAAAAAATAGCGAGATTCAGTTCTGTTTGTGGTAGTATAAGGAGAGCCTTGGGTAGGAGAACAAGACATGATACCCAACTGAAATTTTATAGAGCAATGGCAGTACCGCTAATAGCATACGGTAGCGAGACATGGGTATCTATGAAGAGAACTGAGTCTCGGATACGAGCTGCTGAAATGAGGTTTTTACGAGCGGTTAAAGGTTGCACTCGACTAGACAAGATAAGGAATGAAGACATAAGAGCTGAATTACAAGTGGAACCTCTAATGAGTATTTTGAAAAAAAGTCGTAATAACTGGTCTTGTCATCTACTCCGAGTGTCACCCAATAGACTTCCATTGCAGGCATGGGAGTACAAACCTATAGGAAAACGAGATGTGGGAAGGCCGAGGAAAAAATGGATGCCGGAACAGGCCAATAGAGCCTAATCCTTGTAAGATGATGATGATGATGACCTTTAGTTACTTATTTAAGTTTAAAAAAACTTACATACATGTTGGTGGTATAGATACTGAAGTCACGAGATTGCCTTTTGCATACGTATGGACTTTAAGGAAGGTAAGTGAAATATCTGCAGTGCTCCCAACCTCAACAGTGAGACACTACTTGTAAATTTCACTACCGTGCAAATTGTGGAAAGAGAAACATCTCAGTAGTTAGCCGCTCACTCATAACTTTTGTTAAGAGGCACAGATAGGCATTTTTGTTTAGCTTCAACTTCACAATATTTTATTACACTGCATTCAGTACTGTGAATAGTTCGACCACGTTTTCGAGAAACCGACATTTGTGTTTATGGTAACAAACAGTTATATTCGTAGAGTTAACCTACAAAAGGTTCCACGATGTATATGCTCTGGGTGTAGTATAAGTTGTTATGTTTGTTGTACTGAAATTAAAGGAGTTGCGCATGTGGACTGATGCTTTCCCCCCCTTTACCCCTCGTTGCAAACAAAGGCAAACTCGTGATTCAAGTGACTATACCAACTTCTTCAGAACAATATTACTGCGCCGGCCGCATTGGCGCAGTTGGTAACGTGCTCGCCTCTCATCATGCGGTCATGGATTCGAATCCCACTCAGGCATGGCATACTTTCATATATATATCAAGCGAGTTATTCTACAGCTCTGGCCGTCTCTCGCATCCCATACGCCACCCCTCTCTATCCATCCAGTCTCCTCCCTCCAATTGTCTAGCATGCATATCTTTCGATACTTGCTTTATCCATGCTTCAGGTGGTCTACCACACTTATTTCGTCCCCAAGGGGTCCAGTTTATTATTTTCTTTGGCCATCTCTCATCTCCCATTCTTTGCACATGTCTCAGCTATACCAGACGTCGTTTTTCGATTTCCTCCATTGTGGTGTCTTGTTTTTGTGTACGAGCTCTAATTTCGGTGTTTCTAACCCGGTCTACCCTAGAAACCAGACAACTTCTGCGTAAGAAGTCCATTTCTACCGCATTTATTTTCTGCTGATCTCTCTTGATCATCTCCCAGGTTTCTGATCCATATGTCAAAATACTTTGCACAACAGTATTATATAGACGAACTTTTGTGCTATTCCTGATACTCCTGATACTTTTTGACCAGAGTACCGGGTTTAATTTTTGTGTTGCCTGTCTAGCCTGCCCAATCCTGTTTGTTATTTCTTTCCTAGAGTTTCCTTCCGACGTTATAACACTTCCCAGGTATTTCATACGTTACAAAAAAATCATTTCATCCTCCATTGTACGATAGTTCCACCCCAACGTCGTCGCTAATGACCATTGTTGTTGATGCAACGTTAAATAAATGATTTAAAAAAAAAAAGTTTACTAAAATTAAAAATTACAGTTTAGAATGGTGTTTCAATACAGTCATAGATTAAAAATGTTTTTAATCTAAATGACTTTTGGGAAATAACATTCTAAACTTTAATTTTTACTTTCTCTTGCCTATATGAATATATAGGAAGGAAAGTATTGTTTTCATGTCGATTTTTCGAAATCGAGTTTTCACCGGATCTATACGTTTTCAGACCCCCTGAACCCAAAAAACATGTTTTTAGCGATTGGTCTGTGTGTGTGTGTGTGAACAAAATATCTCAAGAACGGAACATCGTACGAACTTGAAACTTGAAACTTAAGTTACATACCACTACCGGACGCGACACGAACATTTTCATCAAAATCGGTCAACCGGAAGTAGTAGTTTATTCGTATAATTTTTCAGTTTTTTGCGATTTTCTCAAAAACTGGTCCTACGATTTTTTTAAAAATCGCCTATTTTACTCAATTTTTTATTCTCTACAAGATAGGGTAGGCGCCATGTTTGCTGAAATTCTCGGTGAGGCTGTTTTCACGTAAAAACGCTGTTTTTTTAAGATTACGGCTTTAATATAAATTTTAGCGCAAAAACTTATATAATAAAAGTTGTAGAGAATTTAAAATTCTACAACTTTTATTTCAAACAATTTTTTGTATAACGCTTAGTTTAGCGGTAATTAGCGATTTTCTGTTTTTTTTCTCACGAAAACGTGAGAAAAATCGATTTTTTTAACATTTCGGTCTTAGTATGCATTTTACGACAAAAGTGT
This sequence comes from Catonia carolina, assembly GCA_035578175.1. NCBI lineage: Eukaryota > Metazoa > Arthropoda > Insecta > Hemiptera > Achilidae > Catonia > Catonia carolina. Next base: position 4,150,406 of record JAQMRL010000021.1, on the reverse strand, counting down.
ATATAATAAAAGTTATAGAAAATTAAAAGATCTACAACTTTTGTTTAGAGCATTTTTCTCTACAGAGCCTAGTTTAGTGTGAAAGCGTGATTTTCCGTATTTTTAAGCCAAACTGAGTTCGATTGTCATTTTGCGTCATTCACTCATGATTAAAATAAGGTTATGTTTTTGAGGTTAGTTTTTGTTTATTTCTAATATTTTATTAATAATGTTAGGTTTATTATTAATTATTTGCATTGGCAAGAGAAAGTTGTGTGAGTGTTTCACACCAGATTTTTAATTTTAGTAATATTGTTCTGATGTAGGTGTTACCACTGAAACGTGCGTAAGTTTTTTAAACTTAGTAAGGTGATAGATTTCATTTGTACTGTAATTTATATTCTATAAATTTCGGTTAGTATAATTTATTTGAAATACTACATTTTTCCGAGATTAAATTTACAATATAGACACAATTTTTGTAAAAAAATTATGAAAAATTGCTAGTTTTTCTATGTGTAACCTATTCAATTTTAATTTTTCTGTAAAAATTGTGTTCAAGGTTATTTGGAAACTAAGATCAGATTTTTTATATAGGGTGATTCAAAAAGAGCGCCGGTTTTGATATATCAAATTATGAGATTTATTTTATTGAAAAACTGAAAATAAATACATCAACAAGTTCATCTTACCTTCCGATTTCATGTATGAAAAATGATGTCATGCATGTGTCCTCCTCTACTGCGCTGGCACGCATCAACTCTGTCCATGAAACTGGATATTACTGCACGACAAGTTTCGACTTCCATTTGCCCGATAACCCGTCGAATTTCCTCCTTCAAGTCATTGACGTTTCGGGGTTTATTGGCATACACCAATGACTTCAGATGACCCCAAAGAGGAAAGTCACAAGGCGTCAAGTCACACGACCTTGGTAGCCATTGATGGTCGGAATTACGAGAAATGATGCGATCCTGGAACTGTTCACGGAGCAACAACATTGTTTCTCGTGCAGCGTGACAGGTGGCACCATCCTGCTGAAACCACAACTCGTCAATGTCCAGTCCATCCAAATGACGCCACAAAAACTCCCTAATCATCGTACGGTATCGGTCTCCATTTACTGTCACGGCTTGTCCTTCTTGATTTTCAAAAAAGTAAGGGCCGATGACACCGCCCGACCAAAAGCCGCACCAAACTGTCACTCGCTGTGCATACAAGAGAAACTACAACTGAATCGTCTATCGGAATGTTCTCCAAAATAGAAATGAAGTCAAACAATGTTGCCAACAGATAAACAAAAATTTACCAGCCGTTTAAAAACCGGCGCTCTTTTTGAATCACCCTTTAGTATGGAGGGATAAACATAACACTACCTTATAAAATAAGAGTCTTAAGGGGGTAGTCAACTCAAAAATATTATTTTTTTAAAATTTTGATTGTTTTTTTGCATTTATTTGTAGTTAAAAATTCTCTGAATTGCAACATTTGTTTACATTGTTTGTACGTCGACAAAAAGTTATAAAAACATCTATTTAAAATAAAGCTCACTAGCAAGGCGAGTGAAATTATTCCTTCAACTTTAAGTTTTCCAGAAATGTAATTTTGCATGATTGTACATTATTGGGAATTAAATATTTCGGTTTGTATTGGAAATATTTGGATGACGGTTTTTTAAAATGTTTATAATTTTTTGCTCTATTAACTGTGGAATGATTATTAAAAAAACCTTAATAGGGATTTAGTTAAAAAATAATTTATGAATACATAAAATATGGTTTTTCTTCAATAAAATTCTTGTAAGAAAAAATACGTACAACAAAAAATAGAGAGCAATTTTCTGTATTTTGTAGTATAAGAATAATGTTGATATCTTTCTTGGTTCTTGAGTTATTTGATTGCCCGTAAAAGCCCGCTTTTCCAACCTCACCCTTATATTAAGGGCTGTAATTAATTTTTTGGCTTAGTTCAAATGGTAGATCATTACTAGTAATTACTCTTTCATTTAAAATAAATAATGATAAATTATAGCCAGAAGTTTTGATTTTCATTTTCTGGGTTGACTACCCCCTTAATGTTTTCTTTTATAAAAACAGTTTCTGTTTTATTTTTGAACAAAAAAAAATGTTTATTTTAAAAACACCATAAGTACAGCACCATATTTAATGAAATTTCTAACAAAATAAAACAGAAAAACACAGTTATTTTATACTGAAAGATGTGTTTTTATATGTACTTTAATATAAGCATGAAATCACTCATGTAAAAATTAAGCTTATAAATCCAAGTAGTTTTTTTCAGTTTACCGAAAATTTCATTATTGTTATTTATGGGGTTTTTGAAATAAACGATTCATATCATCAACCGACCGGGTTGGTCTAGAGGTAAAGTCGTTGCCAAAATCAGCTGTTTAACAGGTGATTTTCGGAGACGAAGGTTCCTGGTTCAAATCCTAGTAAAGGTAGTTACTTTTATACGATTTGAATGCTAGACAGTGGTTACTGGTGTACTTTGATGGTTGGGGTTCAATTAACCATACTCTCTCAAGAATGGTCGACCTGAGTCTGTACAAGGTTTTGAGGTGATTATGTATGTTAGGCAAAATAATTTTATGCAGAATTTCAATGTTCACAATCATAACACGAGAAACAGGAATAATTATTATGTGGCTAATCACTCCACAAAATTGTTTGAACAAAAACCTACTTATGCAGGGAGAAAATTCATGAATAAATTACTCCAATCTTTAAAGTGTTGTGAGGATTTGAATTCTTTTAAAAAAAATCTGAAAAATTACTTGATCAGTGAAACTTTTTATAGCGTACAAGAATTTCTTTCTTGATACTAATGATACATTGTGTGATTCTTATATGTATTTCAGGTGTTATATCTGACGACATGTCCTATACTCCTCCTGGAGTCTCCAGGGCGCAAAAAAAAAAAACAATACTACACCTCATTTACACGTCATACATATCATCCTCATCTCATTGGGTCATGGGATTGCTTATTGTTCTGAACTGAATAGATTGCAACGTTCACATATTAGGAATTAAAAAAAAAAAAAAAATTATCATCTAGGAAGTGACTATATATGGACTGTTTCCGTCAAATACCACAACTGAAATAAGATACCCAGGACAGTAATATAATATGTTTACAGATGTTTCATGTAGACATTTTCAATTTGTACTATCATATAGAATAATTAAAGTGAATTATTTATGTAAAAATTTGTGTGTGCATGTCTTTACTTAGTTTATTATTAACACATTGAGTCCAGAGGTAGAGTCATGGATAATTGACTACCATTGCAGTGAAAAAATACCATGTTGTGTACAGGCGTCATCTGGCCATGCAAACTATCTTACTTATTTGTTCTATTAACCAGATATAGTACGGCAGTGATTCTCAACGTAGGGGTCGCGACCCCCATGGGGGTCATGTTGATATTATAGGGGGGTTGCGAAACAATAATGAAATCATTTAACCATTTTATAAGAAAAAAAAATAATTTATTATAAAACTTACTTATAAAAATTTTACATGCAATAAGCACACTTATTTGTAAAGAAAAAAAATTGATCATTAATTAATTATTAATGTGATAGTTGCATTTGTTTTTTATTTAAATTTTCTTCATATGTGGATCTTCATTAGAAGCATATAAAAGTAAATTGTCCTCCAGTGATAACATAGGATTCCTATATTTAGTTTTTAGAGCAACCATAGAGGAAACCCCCTTTTCACACAGATAAGACGTGGAAAAAAGTATTAATATTTTCAATGCTTCTGTGACTAAATTTTCATATTCATGTCGATGAGCAAGCCAAAACCTATTTAAATCTTCAAATTGCAGTTGTAACGTTTTGTCGGCAGACATTTCGATGAGCCGGTCGTGAATCTCAACTGGTAACTTAGCTGCAGCAACAATGTTTTCACTATACGGATTCAGTATTCATCTCTTTGAGAAATCATTTTTACCTTTCGGGAAATATTCTGTCAACTGAGTTTTTAGTTCAAGCAAATGCATCGTCATGCAACCCAAACTGTATTGAATAAAAGTGTCTTGTTCATTCAAATTTTTCTCAATACCAGGTGCTTCAAAAAAATGTATTCACACTTTGAACTTCCATAGAAAATTTATTTACCGATCTACAAAGTTAAATTTCAGGAAATTAGAAAGCTTAAAGTCCAATTTAAATAAAATGTAAATAACAAATGTTAATACTGTTTAAATTGGTGACCTGCAGCATCAATACACTTCCGATTACGAGTCACCACTGATTGTGTATCAGTGGTCGTATCAAAACATCCAATGAGATTTCTGTACACATGGCTTGAATCTCATTCCAAAGAATGTCTAGGTTACGTGGTTTATGTTTGTACACCTCATCTTTTATTGTGCCCCATAAGAAGAAATCCAGCGGTGTAAGGTCTGGAGAGCGTGCTGGAAACTCGATTAGCCCCGTGTGTTCTATCCACTGGCCCGGCAAATTTCGATCCAGGTAAGCTCGTATGTCCCTGTGATAGTGCGGCGGGGCACCATCTTGTTGAAAATAAAATTTATCATTACTGTATAATGCACGAATGGCAGGGAATATGGAATCAGCAAGCATTGTTAGGTAATTAATACCAGTTACAGTACCTTCAAATCGAAAAGGTCCAATGAGTCCCCTTGAAGACAAACCGCACCACACATTTACACCAGCCAAATTTACAGCTTTTTCAATTGTAATGTAAGGATTGTCTCCAGCCCAGTAAACACAATTGCACCTATTGACAGTTCCATTAAGTTTGAATTGGGCTTCATCCGACCAAATAATGCTACCCATAAATCCCGGTTCACGTATCACCATCTCCTGAACCCATTCACAAAATTGCAACCTACGATCTGGATCGTCGTCACTTAGCTGTTGCACCAGCCTTGGAATGCAAACACGATACTTGCCTCTCTTCAGAATGAGTAGCACGCTGCTAGCGCTTACATCACTTTCACATGCCCCTTGCCTTGAAGATTTGTTTGGAGAGCGTTGAAACAGTTCCAAGACCGCCGTTGAAGACTCATCACTTGTAGCTGTTCTAGGTCGACCTGAATGACCTTTATGCACATCACACACTGTTCCATGAACTTCAAATATGTCTCGTATGCGTGTAATTGTTAATCTTGAAGGTGGTTCTGTATCATACTCCCTTCTCCACTGTCTTTGAACTTCATTTACATTCTCAAACTTCCAGTACCACTTAATAACCTGCTTACGTTCTTCAAAACTCAAACGTATGCCCGCCATGTTGATATTACTTATTCCTAACTAACAATATAACATAGAGGGACGATTATGCTGCCACCTGGTGAAGAAATATAACATTAGCTTTGTAGAGAGGGAAATCTACGATAGTTCAAAGTGTGGATACAGTTTTTTGAAGCACTCGGTATAATCCTTCAAAATTCAATTATTAACTATTAATAATTATAATAATAATTATTAACTATTGATATTATTATCAGTGGGGGAAGGGTCCCGGGGAAAAAAAGGTTGGGAATCACTATAGTACGGTATTATACCGGGTGAGCATAAAGTCTTGCCCTGATTATAAAAATTTATTGCAGAATAACTGTTTGACATAATAATTTAAATTTGATGCTGTTACATAGGTTAGTGTTAATAGTTTTTTTTAAGATTACTTACATTAGTAAACTTCAACGTGTGCCCCCTTGGTAGCTCGGAGAATGTCGAAGCGGTATTCCAGTTTCTGCCAGGTGTTTTGTAACATGTGTTCTGTCACAGTACCCACAGCAGCTTGTATCCTAGCCTTCAGTTCGTCAACGTCAGCAACTGGTGTGGCGAAGACTCTATCCTTGATATAGCCCCAGAAAAAAAGTCAAGGGGAGTAATGTCTGGAGAGCGGGGTGGCCAGGGTGTTGGACCATCCCTTCCAATCCACCGATCCGGAAATGTTTCATCCAGGAAATTACGCACTATCAAAGCCCAGTGGGGCGGTGCCCCATCAACCTGTGGTGATCACAGTTATCAACCATGGATAATTTTCCAGCAAGATGGGGCACCGCCCCACTGGGCTTTGATAGTGCGTAATTTCCTGGATGAAACATTTCCGGATCGGTGGATTGGAAGGGATGGTCCAACACCCTGGCCACCCCGCTCTCCAGACATTACTCCCCTTGACTTTTTTTCTGGGGCTATATCAAGGATAGAGTCTTCGCCACACCAGTTGCTGACGTTGACGAACTGAAGGCTAGGATACAAGCTGCTGTGGGTACTGTGACAGAACACATGTTACAAAACACCTGGCGGGAACTGGAATACCGCTTCGACATTCTCCGAGCTACCAAGGGGGCACACGTTGAAGTTTACTAATGTAAGTAATCTTAAAAAAAACTATTAACACTAACCTATGTAACAGCATCAAATTTAAATTATTATGTCACAGTTATTCTGCAATAAATTTTTATAATCAGGGCAAGACTTTATGCTCACCCGGTACGTGTTGGTTGTATAGTTTTTATAAAATTTATATTTAAAATTTATTTTTTAGCTATTCAAAATTAACAAATTAATACAGTTCATTCGAAATATCATGATTATAACTTAAATGGAGTAAAAAAACAGAGAATTTTGTAATCTGCTCATGCGTCAGTGCTACCACTTAAGAGATTTTTCTTTGTGTTAACTTTCCCTGTAAGTGAATGAAAGCGTTTTAAAAGATAAATTATTAATGGAAAAGAAAAATAATAATTTTTCCAGTAACACATGGAAAATGGAAATCAAATTTATTAATTGTTATTTTATTATTAATTAAAAATTAATGATTATGAATAATATAAATACAATACAATACAATAATCAAATCAAATATTGATGTATTAATTAGTCATGTCCTCTCATCATGCGGTCTTGGGCTCGAATCCCATTCAGGCACGGCATATTTTCATACGTTACAAAAAATCATTTCATCCTTCACCGTCTGCATTAGCAGTAATTGCAGAAGAGTCGGACGTTAAACCAAAAAAAAAAAAAAAAAAAAAAAAAAAAAAAAAAAAAAAAAAATTGTGTATTGAATGCATGGGTAAAACTGAATGCAACAGTAACATTTTTTTATTTTTTTTATTCCTAATTTGTGTGCGTTGCAATCTGTTCAATTTAGAACAATAAGCAACCCCATGACTCAATGAGATGAGGATGGTGTGTATGACGTGTAAATAAGGTGTAGTCTTGTACAGACTCAGGCCGACCATTCCTGAGATAGTATGGTTAATTGAACCCCAACCATCAAAGTACACCGGTAACCACTGTCTAGAATTCAAATCCGTATAAAAGTAACTACCTTTACTAGGATTTGAACCAGGAAAAAATTGTAAAATAAAGATTTATATTATATTTTGTAAGAATAATTAAAAGGGAAATTTTATTTTTGAAACATTACCATCATTCAGAGACTTACTATCATGCTATTTCGACTGAAATATGTATAAATTAAATAAATAAATAAAGTATGTATAAATTAAATAAATAAATAAAGTATGTATAAATTAAATAAAATAAATGTTAAGTAGAAAAACTGCCAGTATGTCGTTGATTAAACAAAAGATATAAAAAATATAGTCGGGTATACGATGCGTATTGGCGTCATTTCACTCTAGGAAGAGACTTGATTTGACGCTTATATGCGTCATCTGGCCTCAACGTGTTAAGCATCAGATAAACTCATTAAATATTTTTTTCAATAATTTCTTTTTACTTAATGTGAAAAATATAAATAAGTGTCTAAAGTTTAGTTTAAGGCACAAATGTTTGTTGTTTACTTGTAATCTTTAAAAAAGTTTTTATTGTGGAATTTAAAAAAAAACTTGTAGAGGTTGTGCCATGAATTTCCTAGCTTACCATGGTAATGCTGAGTCATCCACCAGCTGTCATTCTATTACCCTTTTAGTACAACATACTTCATTTTGTGTTGTTGACAATGTGTTGTTTAGGTCAACAGCCGAAAGGCTGGTTTGAACCTCTAGAGGTTTTACTAAGTAAAAACGAGGAGTAAGGTGGTTTACCCATGCCTTCCTCACTGAGTTAAAAGAGTATGCTTATCAGCATGCCAGGCCCTCCGAAAAGCACTCACTTTCCACCGTGCAAATGACACCTTCACTTCATTCACCACAGGGTCTGGCTGCATAGTGAAATTCATTACTCTCAGACGAGATAACTCTGATTAGTGTCACAATACACCTCTACCTCTTCTGTTGTTAAATAGTTCAGCCATATAAGTGGCTGACTATGTGATAAGAAACAGAACTATTTTTTTTAGCCCTGGACCAAACAGATAGAGTGCAATTAAAATAACACTCCACCTACCCCCGTTTTGGGCATCTTGAAAATATAATGTTTATAAAAATCATAAACAGTGACATTATATTATAAAAATGTGTACACGCTGATTAAAAAGTAACAACAAAATACTTTCAAAAGTATTTAAATACAAAATACTTTTAAAAGTATTTTTATAAAATGAAATTGTTATGCCTACATCATATCATGACTGATGGTTTAAGTACTTATAATTTAAAACATAGTTAACTTAAAAGGAATACGATATCCATTATATGGTCGACCCTAGGGTGCACCATTGCCGGCCGCGTTGGCGATGTTGGTAACGTGCTCGCCTCTCATCACGCGGTCTTGGGTTCGAATCCCACTCGGGCATGGCATTTTTTCATACGTTACAAAAATTCATTTCATCCTTCACCGTCTGCATTAGCAGCAATTTGCAAAACAGTCGGACGTTAAAACAAAAAAAAAAAACAAAAAAACCTAGGGTGCACCCTGTAGTAGCTGGCTTTGGTTTGTTGACAAAAGGAGCAAACTAAAATTGTTGTACTGCATGTATTAATCATCCTAAAGTACTTAAAAATCTGGTGTGAAACACTCACACAACTTTCTCTTGCCAATGCAAATAATTAACAATAAACCTAACATTAGTAATAAAACATTAGAAATAAACAAAAAACTAACCTCAAAAAACATTAGTGAAACACGTAAAATTAAAATCGACCTCAGTTTAGCTTAAAAATACGGAAAATCGCTCATTCATGCTAAACTAGGCACTGTACAATAAAATGCTTAAAATAAAAGTTGCAGATCTCTTAATTTCCTATAAATTTTATTTTATACACTTTTGTCGTAAAATGCATTCTAAGGCCGAAATCTTAAAAAAATAGATTTTTCACACGTTTTCGTGAGATAAAAACAGAAAATTGCTAATTACCGCTAAACTAAGCGTTATACAAAAAAAATGTTTAAAATAAAAGTTGTAGAATTTTACATTCTCTACAACTTTTATTATATAACGTTTTGCGCTAAAATGCATATTAAAGCCGCAATCTTAAAAAGAATATGTTTTTACGTAAAAACAGCCTCACGCAGAATTTCAGCAAACATGGCGCCTACCCTATCTTGTAGAGAATAAAAAATTGAGTAAACCAGGCGATTTTTAAAAAAATCGTAGGACCAGTTTTTGAGAAAATCGCAAAAAAGTTAAAAATTATACGAATAAACTACTACTTCCGGTTGACCGATTTTGATGAAAATGTTTATGTCGGGTCCGGTAGTGGTATGTAACTTAAGTTTTAAGTTTCAAGTTCGTACGATGTTCCGTTCTTGAGATATTCTGTTCACACACAGACACACACACAGACCAATCGTTAAAAACATGTTTTTTGGGTTCAGGGGGTCTGAAAACGTATAGATTCGGTGAAAACTCGATTTTGAAAAATCGACATGAAAACAATACTTTCCTTCCTATATATTCATATAGGCAAGAGAAAGTAAAAAAATTATCTTGATCTTTTTTGAGCTCTTCAAAAAGTACATTAAATTGCCCATGACTTGGACGTGACAATAACATTGGATGTACCCAATTTTGTCACAGTTTTCTCTTTTGGCAGTGACACGTCTTCGTACTAGGAGTAGTAGAGAGAGTGTGTTTTAGTGTCAGAATCCATGTTAACATTACTTCTGATTCTTACAAGGAAAGTGTTAGCCACTGGTGGTGACGTCTTGTGGACTCTTCATATGGCAACAGCCGCTGGTGGCAAGTGGTCGTGTGTGCATCCGGCCTCCCTTCTGATTTACAAGGTTATTCTAAATGATGTACCCAATTTTATGAACTTTTATATATTTAAGTATAAATTAAAAATTAACAATGAATACATAATTAGAAAGAGGAAGTTTCAAAGTTTTTTTACACACTTATAAATGTTCAATGTGTCCCGCACGGCAAACATCTAAACGAAAGCCAAACTCGCCCTTTATACGAGAAAGTGTATCTCCTGTTACTGAGTGCACCGCAGCAGTGATACAGTTCCGCAGATCAGCCAGAGTTATTGGTAGAAGTGGGATGTAAATTGCTTCCTTGACATCAACCCTATTAGAAATAGTCACATGGGGTGAGATCAGGAGATCTCGATGGCTAGTAGTGTAGAGCCAGGTCTTGATTTCTCCTGTGTCCTATCCAGTGTACAAGAAGGGACTGATTCCAAAAGTCTCGAATATCGAGGTGCCAATGGCGCAGAGCTCCATATCGACCCTGTTTTGTAAGAAGGTGCTAACTGACATTTTTGGCGAAAAAGGGTTAATTGCAGTATGAAGGTCCTAAAGATGTATACTTTTATGAGTGAGAAAGAGACAACAAGTATAATGATAAGTTACAAAGTTAGATGTCGGTTTTTAATGAAAATTTTTAAATTCTGATGTGTAAAAAGAGTAAACTACCAGTTAGCTCCTGTTCATAGTTTCTAGAACCGTCACATGAAATACGTTAGAAGGATTTAATAATGAAAGGAATACGTAAGATCTAATTTTACCATAATAATGGCCATAATAAAATGAGTAATATATGCTAATATTAGCTTTCTCTGCCCATAACAGACAGGTGGAATGTCAAATTATTTACACTCAATCTGTTTGTTGCAGGGCTAAAATAAATAGTTCTGTTTCTTATCACACGGTCAGCCAATTAAATGACTGAATCATTTAAGAACAGAAGAAGTAGAGGTGTAAAAGACACTAATCAGAGTTATCTCCTCTGAAAGTAATGAATTTCATTATACAGCCAGACCCTGTGGTGAATGAAGTGAAGGTGTCATTTGCAGAGTTGGAAAGTATGTGCTTTTCAGAGGGCCCGGCATGCTGATAAGCGCACTTTTCCACTCAGTGAGGAAGGCAATAGTAAACCACCTCACTCCTCGTTTTACCTAGTAAAACCTCTACAGGTTCAAACCAGCCTTTCGGCTGATGACCTAAACAACAACAATTAGCTTTCTACCTGAAGAACTATTTAGGTTATAAGTTACGTACTGCACATTATGTGCGGCGGTTACTTCTTTTGCTTCTCCTGAAAAATTATATAAATGTAGGTTAGACCCTTCTTACAAAACAGGGTCGATATTATTGGAAAATGAAGTCCTGTGAATCTTCTGTAACTTGAGGGAACCGCCATTGTTCCAACATGTCCAGGTGTGTCATTCCAGTCACAGTTCTTTCTGCGAAAAATAATTATCCGATAAACCTTTGTACGAGATAAGGCCAGAACACATTTATCTTTGGCGAATCTCTTTCACGTTCCAATGCAATGGTGGCTGGCAGCCCATTAGTGCGAGAACTCTAGCGGCTGTTTCTGCAACTACCACCGCCCAATTCAGGGGGCTGATCTGCGAAACCGTATCACTGCTACGGTGCACTCAATAACAGGAGATACGCTTTCTCGTATGTAGGGTGAGTTTGGCTTTCGTTTAGATGTTTGCCGTGCAGCACAAGGGGGACACATTGAACATTTTATAAGTGTGTAAAAAATACTTTGAAACTTCCTCTGTCTAATTGTGTATTCATTGTTCATTTTGAATTTACGCTTAAATAAATACGAATTTATAAAATTGGGCATCATTTAGAATAACCCTGTATTTATAAAATTTTATTATCCATTTAATTTAGTACTTAATGATGTTATTTAAAAAAATAAAAATCACTTGAATAAGTTTTTTTATAGTCGGGTTTCAATGATCCAAACATATTAAATTTTTTTTATGTGTCCAGATTAACAAACCATACCACGATAATAGTTTGTGAATACAAAAATATAATTTTAAATAACATATCAGTTGCTTACCTATATTACAGACATAAAATATGGTTTACAACACTGTATTACAAAGTCTAAATCATCATCATCATCATCATCTGGGTATCCTTCCAGCAGGCCGGGTAGGATTTGAGTGGACGATATGCCTCCATCTATCTCTATCTTGATATACCTTTTGTATTCTGATATCCTGTAGTGTCATTCCTTTTGTTAGGAGATCATCCCTTATTTGGTCAGTCCATCTTCTTCTGGGACGTCCAACGGGTCTCTTTCCAGATACCTCCATGTCCAAGTACTGTCTGGGGATACGTGCCTCTGGCATCCTTTGTACATGTCCAAACCATTTGAGTCTTGCGGTACGTAATCTTTCTTCCATCGTTAAGGTCACCTGCATATCTCTTCTTATATATTCATTTCTGACCTTGTCTCTTCTGGTCTTCTGCAAGGCTGATCTTAAAAATTTCATCTCACATGCCTGTAATTTGCTAATGTCCCCTTTCAATAAGACACAGCTTTCTAGGCCATATGTCATTATTGGAAGAAGATATGTTTTAAACACGATCTGTTTGGCTCTTATGGGAACTGTATTATCCCAGACTAAGTTCCGCACTTGGTAAAAGAAGGAGGATCCTTTATTCACTCTATTTAGAACTTCTAGCTTAGCACTCCCATTATTTGAGACGACGCTTCCAAGATATCCAAAACTTCCCACACATTCAATCCTTTCTCCATCAAGGTCTAATTTTTTCTGGCAAGAAAAAATACACGAAATAAAAGTTTTAAACTGGAGTTACTCATACATTTACTATTACTTTCTCTTGCCTATATGAATATATAGGAAGGAAAGTATTGTTTTCATGTCGATTTTTCGAAATCGAGTTTTCACCGGATCTATACGTTTTCAGACCCCCTGAACCCAAAAAACATGTTTTTAGCGATTGGTCTGTGTGTGTGTGTGTGTGTGTGTGTGTGTGTGTGTGTACAAAATATCTCAAGAACGGAACATGGTACGAACTTGAAACTTGAAACTTAAGTTACATACCCTTACCGGACCCGACACAAACATTTTCATCAAAATCGGTCAACCGGAAGTAGTAGTTTATTCGTGTAATTTTTCACTTTTTTGTAATTTTCTCAAAAACTGGTCCTACGATTTTTTTTAAAATCGCCTACTTTACTAAATTTTTTATTCTCTACAAGATAAGGTAGGCGTCATGTGTGCTGAAATTCTTGGTAAGGCTGTTTTCACGTAAAAACATTTTCTTTTTAAGATGGCGGCTTAAATATACATTTTAGCGCAAAACGTTATATAATAAAAGTTGTAGAGAATGTAAAATTCTACAACTTTTATTTTAAACATTTTTTTGTAAAACGCTTAGTTTAGCAGTAATTAGCGATTTTCTGATTTTTTCTCACGAAAACGTGTGAAAAATCGATTTTTTTAAGATTTTGGCCTTAGTATGCATTTTACGAAAAAAGTATATAATTAAATTTATAGAAAATTAAAAGATCTACAACTTTTATTTAAAGCATTTTTCTCTACAGAGCCTAGTTTAGAGAGAAAGAGTGATTTTCCGTATTTTTAAGCCAAACTGAGGTTGGTTTTCATTTTGCGTCTTTCACTCATGATTAAAATTAGGTTATGTTAATTGACGTTAGTTTTTTGTTTATTTCTAATGTTTTATTACTAATGTTAGGTTTATTGTTAATTATTTGCACTGGCAAGAGAAAGTTGTGTGAGTGTTTCACACCAGATTTATTTTTACCGTTTTCACCACCAACTTTGAGGCATTTGTCGTAATGGAATAAGTTACCAGCTTTTGTATACCCTCTTCGTTAGTATTGAACCATCCCCATCTATCTTCAATTATTCGCATTAAATGTTCCTCCCTTTTCTTTCCAATTTTACTGACTGTTTCCAAGAGAGAGGAGACATTTAAATGGGCCTGGATTTCCTTATTTTTAATATGATCAATCAAACTATACTTGCTGCTGGCCTCATTGGCGTAGTTGGTAACGTGCTTGCCTCTCATCATGTGGTCTTGGGTTCGAATCCTAATCAGGCACAGCATATTTTTTTACGTTACAAAATATCATTTCATCCTTCACCATCTGCATTAGCAGTAATTGCAGAACATTTGGACATTAAACAAAAAAAAAACATCATAAGTTCACCATTAGAAAAATTTATAAACTGTTATACCTTGTTTGGATTATCATGACCCAACTGTATTTTAATTTTCTTTCAAAAGTTTATTCAAAATTCTGTTTTAACTAATTTAGTAATGTAATTTTTTATTAACAATCTTAATGTAATTTAAATTTGAATGAATGGTTATAAAATAATTTAGTTTATCATAAATTTTGTGATATTTTTATTGTTATTAGAAAATTTGATTGTATTAATATTTAGATGTAAATTTATAAAAATAAATTATTTATATATTATTTTTTTGAATTTTATTTAATACGAGGCGTCTTCAGAAAGTAAGTACCGTTTTAAAAAAAAACAAGTAAAACAATTTTTTTTCAAAACAATTTTATTTCTACATGAGAGCCCAAACCTTATTTTTCGACATAACGGTGATTCAAAAAGAGCGCCGGTTTTTAAACGGCTGGTAAATTTTTGTTTATCGGTTGGCAACATTGTTAGACCTCATTTCTATTTCGGAGAACATTCCGATTGACGATTCAGTTGTAGTTTCTCTTGTTCGCTGTGCAGTACTCTCGCAGTCTGTGTCTAACCATGGAGAAGTTTACTATTGCACAACGAGTGTTAATCGTCAAAACATTTTACCAGAGTGGAGAGAGTTATACGGCTACTGTCAGGCGACTTCGCGGTACTCTAGGACGTAATGAAGCACCGAATGAATCAACAGTTCGCAGGCTCATGAAAAAGGTTTTTGAGACGGGTTCAACAGTCGACCTTAAAAGTTCTGGACGTCGTCGTTCTGGCCGAACTGAGCAGAACGTTGCGTTGGTTCGTGACAGTGTGGCTGTTAGCCCAGCAAAATCAATACGTCGCCGTTCTCAACAATTGGGTTTACGATGTTCTTCTGTACGGAGAATTCTTCGGTACGATCTCCAATATCACCCGTATAAAATTCAGTTGCTGCACGAGAAACAATGTTGTTGCTCCGTGAACGGTTCCAGGATCGCATCATTTCTCGTAATTCCGACCATCAATGGCCACCAAAGTCGTGTAACTTGACGCCTTGTGACTTTCATCTTTGGGGTCATCTGAAGTCATTGGTGTATGCCAATAAACCCCGAAACATCAATGACTTGAAGGAGGAAATTCGACGGGTTATCGAGCAAATGGAAGTCGAAACTTGTCGTGCAGTAATATCCAATTTCATGGACAGAGTTGATGCGCGCCAGCGCAGTAGAGGAGGACACATGCATGACATAATTTTTCATACATGAAATCGGAAGGTAAGATGAACTTGTTGATGTATTTATTTTCAGTTTTTTAATAAAATAAATCTCTTAATTTGATATATTAAAACCGGCGCTCTTTTTGAATCACCCTATAGTTTCCACCAATGTTCAAACACTTGTCGTAGCGGGTGATCAATTTGTCTATACCCTCTTCGTAGAAGGTTACCGCCACTGACGTGCACAAAACCAAGAGACTTAGAAGTGCTTTGACTTTTCTCACACGGTACAGTGATGATGGTGAGGATTTTTTAAACGAAATTGTGACAGGTGATGAAACTTGGGTCGTCATGTCACACCGGAATCTAAACAGCAGTCAATGGAGTGGGGACACACGCAATCCCCAAAGAAACAAAAATTCAAGACGATAATATCTGCACAAAAAATCATGTGCACTGTCTTTTGGGATCGGAAAGGTGTTTTCCTGATTGATTTTCTCCCAAGAGGTGAAACCATTAATGCGGCAAAGTATTGCGAAACCTTAAGAAAACTAAGGCGGGCAATTCAAAACAAACGGAGAGGAATGCTCAGTAACGGAATTGTGTTGCTCTATGACAATGCTCGGCCCCATACCACTGGTGACACTCAAAAATTGGTTCGACAATTTCGTTGGGAGCAGTTCGATCACCCGCCCTACAACCCGGACTTGGCACCATCTGACTACCACTTGTTCCTGCACATGAAACGCGAGCTAGGCGGCCTACGCTTTGAAACCGATGATGAAGTAAAAACTGCCGTGGAGTCGTGGCTACATTCGTTGGCGGGAACCTTCTACAAAGAGAATATACACAAACTGATCACCCGCTACAACAAGTGTTTGAACATCGGTGGAAACTATTTCGAAAAATAGTTTAAGGTTTGGGCTTTCATGTAGAAATAAAATTGTGTTGAAAAAAAATTGTTTTACTTGTTTTTTTTAAAAACGGTACTTACTTTCTGAACACGCCTCATAACTACTCAAATTTGGTTTCTTATTTTACGAGGTGTGTCCGGAAAGGAAGAAGTATTATTTTGAAAAAAAAAATGAATATAATGGGTATTTTATTAAGGATGCAACCCTGATTATAAAAAGATAGAAGTAATACATCGGTAAATTTTCTGCCCCCCCCCCCAATCGGTATGTTGGCAACAGTGTACTCAAGGCCAACTACCTTAAGGGGAGCAGACTGATTTCAACAAAAAATATTGATTTTTCAATTTTACCATATATTGATAGATCGTTTTCCCCTTTTTCAATTGATATATAACACGACATTCGTTGCTTTTTCTGTTGAGAAAAATTATGTTTTTACATTGATGGGATACATAGTGTTTATTTCAATAGTTATTCACATTTTTCATTCTTGTAAATTGAGATAAATATAATAATGTTACTGCTCTAATATTACGGAGATCGCGTTCACATAAAGACAATAATTTTCAGAACGCATAGGAATCAGGTGTAACGCAAGATAAATATTGGTTGTGTTTTTGTTTGGAAGTTAATTTCAATTGGCAATAGGTGTTTCTGTTACGGTATTATGCTTTTACTATATCCGCATTTTCCGCATATTGTATTTTTTGACTTTAGGTACACTTATTTTAGGAACCATCCCACCTAGGAGTGTGAAATTGCACACACTACATTTTACTACTAAGGTGTGTATTTACTCCAGAGGTATTTCAAAAATTTTGGAGTTTTATTTTTTGGGTGTCTTTTTCATGAAAAAAATGTGGGCTACATTTGAACATTTTTTGAAAATAAAAATCATTTTTAGATTGGATAAAGATAAATGAAAAAGCTCTGGTACAAATGTGTAAAAAGGTACTGTAGATAGGCATCCCAAAGCTCAGCTTTGTAGCTTTAACGTTTCCTACAAAAAATCTACCTAAGTTAGTATTGCAGGTATAGGGATAATGAAAATGGTCTTCTCCCCTTAAGACACTTAAAATGTTCCAGTCAAGCATTAGTGTGGTGTCAGCAGTTGTTTCATTATATTGTGTCAGCAATGGTTTTTTTTCCAAGGAAGAACGCGTGTTTATTGTAGAGACTTACATACCGAGTAAATCTTACAAATGTGTGCAAGATAAGTTTCAGTTGAAATTTTCCCGTTCTGCCGTTCCAAATAAATCATCAATATTGCGTTTGATAAATAAATTTCGTAGAACTGGGAGTGTACTCGATGAGAAACCACCTCACTAGCCAACAAAGTTAACCGCGGAAGTTCTCAAAGATTTGAAAAATCGTTTGACTCAATCACCTAAAAAATCACTTTATTATCAGATTATCATCGCAAGCTGGGCTAACATTAACTACTGTTTTCAGAGCTACGAAAAAGTAATATTTGCATCCATATCACATTGGCGTAACTCATGAACTGAAAGCTACAGACCATCAGAAAGGATTGCAATATTGTCAGTGGTTTCGATCTTTGGTTGAAGAAAATGATATTTAATTTCTATTTCATATAATGAATTAATATAATAATTTCACTAACCTTCTTTTTAAACTGCGTCACCTTTATTTTAATTTCTACTTACACGTGTTTCGGTGGATCCACCATCATCAGAGTAAATGAAAAATTGAAACTAAAAAATTTTTTCTCATTTATTTAAAATTTACAGAAGATGGTACATCTTCAGTCACTTGTATAAAACTGATTTAAAATTAATTTATTTCAATTTATCCCTTCTCATATTTACTGTAGATAGCAGCAGCAGTCAATATCACTTCATCATTCCTAAATTTTATTTGTTCATTCAAAATGTCCTGCTTTTGCTCTTTCAAATATTTATAAATATGGAATATCTCATATTTTTCAATTTTATTTTTATTCTCTATATTACATTGTTCTATTATATTGAAATGTTCATCTATTTTACCAAATTTATGTTTTTCTTCTTTTATATGATTGGTATAGTTAGATATAATGTTTAAGCAGTTTAAAAAGAAGGTTAGTGAAATTATTATATTAATTCATTATATAAAATAGAAATAATTTCAAACTGCAGGATGCATTATAAAGATTTATTTTTGAATGATATTCAAAAATAAAAATAAATAATATTCAAATAAATGAATAATATTCAAATAAAAATGATCTAACAATATTGTTAGATCATTTTTATTTTAGTGATGAAGAACAAAATTTTACAAAGCTCAAGGAGAATAAACTCACGCTACCGTACCTATACCGGTTGCACGCATTTGTAAGATTTATTCGCTATGTAAGTCTCTACAATAAACACACGTTCTTCCTTGGGAAAAACCATTGCTGCACAATATAACGAAATGACTGCTGTCACCACACTAATGCTTGACTGGAACATTTTAACTTTCTTAGGTAGTTGGCCATGAGTACACTGTTGCCAACATACCGATTGGGGGACAGAAAATTTACCGATGTATTACTTCTATCTTCTTATAATCAGGGTTGTGTCCTTAATAAAACACCCGTTATTTATTTTTTCCATGAAATATACCTTAAACTACTTTTCTACATAGTTTCTGCCATTTTTCAGGCACTTGTAGCAAGTGACAAGTTTAGCTTCTGTGGTGGTTTTTCCCAGTTTCACAAGAAATTTGAGGTTAATTCATTGCTTAATTTGAACAAATATAAATCTTTATAATGCATCCTACAGTTTGAAATGAATTCTATTATAAAAAGAATTTATATAATAAATTTCATTAACCTTCTTTTTAAACTGCGTCAACTTTTATCTTTACTTACACGTGTTTCGGTGGATCCACCATCATCAGAGTAAATATAATAGAATCTAAAAAATTTTAATTTTTTTACAATTACAGAAGACGATACATCTTCAGTCATTTGTATAAAACTTTTATATAATGTATCAGTCATTTGTATAAAACTTTCATACAAATTAAATATATAAAAAAGTTTTTAGTTTCAATTACGTTATTTACTCTGATTACGGTGGATCCACCGAAACACGTGTAAGTAAAGATAAAAGTTGACGCAGTTTAAAAAGAAGGTTAGTGAAATTTATTATAATAAATTCATTATATAAAACCATGCTTCGTCACTGAAATAAACACGATCCAATATTTCAACACCTTTGTCATTAACAAGAGGACGTATCCAACGACAATACTGTATACATTTCCCATGGTCAACTTCTTTCAGTTCATTAACGACACTGATGCGGTAAGGATGCAGATTTAATTTTTTTGTAGCCCTTAAAGCGGAAGATAGTGATAATCCAGCCTGTGAAGATAGCTTTCTAAGTGATTTGCGGGTTGAGGTAGTCAAACGTTGTTTCACATCGTCCAAAACTTGTTCTGTTAACACTGATGGTCGACCTGTGCTTTTCCGATCCTGTACACTGCCAGTCTCACGAAATTTATTAATCAGATGCGATATTGTGGTGTTATTAGGTACTTCAGAATTAGAAAATTTTGACTGGAACTCGTCTTTCACTCGTTCGTAATATTTATATGCGCAATAACTTTCAATAATAAAAACACATTCATCCTTTGAAAAAACCATGTTTGAACTTATACAGACACTACAGACACAAATGAATACTGGGATAGCACTAGTACATGTCAGTAATACACAATGGGTCAACAATGAGTACGGTAGTGCCAACTGTTATTTGGGGGAAAAAAATATTCCCTATGCAGCAAATATTAACCCTTAAACTTCGAAGAGCGTCCTTTTTGAAACACCTGTTACTATATAGCATAAAATGAAAAAAAAATTGTGGCATTTCTGGCAAGACTACTCATTACTTGAATAGCAGTCAACCTGTTAAGGTTTTGGAGTGTACACCACAAGAAATTCTTTTAAATAAATAAAACAACTACTAAATACAAATTTATTTAGAACTTATGAAATAAATTAGTATACTATATTAGCATTAAACTTGAATCTTAGAGTTTCTAAACATTTCTACTTTGTAACATTAGATGTAACAGAATCCCCTGCATGTTTTGTTGTATGTGTCAAAAAATTCTCAATTTTGGAGTTTTCTGTTGTCTTATCATTGTAAGTAGATAAATAATTTAATTTTTTTGTGTCCGGTAAACTTAAATTTGATCGATATTTAAAAGGAATTTTATACCGTTCGGTATTTGATTCATTATTATCAATTTTATTGTTATTATTGACATTTGTTTTATCATCTTTATCAAATTTAAACGAATTTAATTGTGATATTATTTTAGTAACTTTATTCATTTCTACTGCGCATAATTCTTCAACTTCTTTCAATTTTAATTTAAACATTTCTGCTTCTGTATTTATTTTTGTATCAATCATACGTTTTTTTAATATTTCTTTTTTCGCATTTATTTTCGCTTCAATTCTTGCCGATATATTTGTTCTATTTATCGTATTTGTATCTTTTATTTTATTGTTATCATTTTGTTTTGTTGTGTTGGAAGAATTATTTATTTCTTCATTTTGTGATTTATTTTTAATTTTATTTTTACTAATAAATGTTAAAAATTTTTGATCTTCGTCTTGAATTTTATTATAATTTTGTAAACATTCTTTTATTTCATTCGCTTCGACTTGAGAAAATTCTTTTTCTTGTTTTATTTGTGTTTGAATATCATCAATTTCTTTCCATAAATTAGTTATTCTTTTTTCTAGCTCTTCAAAATCAGTTTCTGTGGTAGGTAATGTTATTGTGTTATTTTCTACATTGTTTATAATATTTATGTTATTTTCTTCAACCTTAAGATCAGAGTTATTAAATATTAATTCATCATTATATTTTGGTGTTTCATCAATATTTTTATCGAGCGATTGTGTATTTCGTTCACTTAAAGTTTTCAATAAATCTAAATTGTTATTTAATTGTTCATCATCGTCGCTGTTATTTTGTGTTATTTTTTCACATTCATTTAAAAATTTCTCAATTATTTCGTTACCGTTATTACCATCTGTTTTAATTATTTCATTTTCATCATCATTATCGCTTTCGGTGTTCGAATCGCGAGGAGAAAAAATTGAACAATCTTGATAATCATCAGCACTGCTATCTTGATCAAACTCTGAATAATTATTAAATGTATTATTATTATTATTATTATTATTTTCTTCTTCTTCTTGAATATCTTTAACCGATATTGCAGCGTCCTCTTTTTCTGCGATATTTTCTTCTGAAATTCTTTCGTTATTATTTATCTCATAATTTTTTAAATCGGTTTTTTGTAATACTCTATCTAGTTTTTCTATTAAATCCATTTTAATTAAATTTTAACACCAGTTTATCTATCAGGTATATTCGTAACGTTTACTGCTTTAAAAAAAACAAATTTGGTTGTCAGAAACGCTTTATAATAAATTTAATTTTTATTAATTTTTCTTTCTCTTGCCATGTATGAATATTTTTTTACTTTCTCTTGCTTATTCAGGGTGATTCACGAAGATATGCAGAAACTTTAGGAGCTCATTGTACATGTAAAAATAATGAAAAAAGTTTATATAAACATGGGTCCGGAAATGCTTCGTTTCCGAGTTACGGCTAACAAAGTTTCGCCCGGATTTCAGCTCACCAGGTGAAATGAGGTCTTCCTGGAATTCTGGTAAGGTAGATTAAGGGCGAATTCAATCATTTCTTATGGCTTTTGATCTGATAAATTGAATAAAACAGGTCCCAGAACTGTAAGTTAAATAGTTTTTGAGAAAACCAGTGTCAAATGCAAAAAATGGAGTGAAAAACACATTTTTTCATCTTTGGGCAAGAATAACTTTGTTATTTCACCAAGAAACAGTTAAAATTTTTAAATAAAACATGTAGAAAATTTTATTCTGAACAAACCGGTGTAAATTAAGTACACAGAAAGCGAATAGATGTTTGATTAAATGAATTTTTATTCATAAGAGTACAAAGTAAATTTAACCGGAAAAACAAAGATGAAAAAATGTTTTTTTTTTCACTCCATTTTTTGCATTTGACACTGGTTTTCTCAAAAACTATTTAACTTACAGTTCTGGGACCTGTTTTATTCAATTTATCAGGTCAAAAACCATAAGAAACGATTGAATTCGCCCCTTAATCTACCTTACCAGAATTTCAGGAAGACCTCATTTCACCTGGTGAGCTGAAATCCGGGCGAAATCTTTCGCTAGCCGTAAGTCGGTAACGAAGCATTTCCAGACCCATGTTTATATAAACTTTTTTCATTATTTTTACATGTACAATGGGCTCCCAAAGTTTCTGCATATCTTCGTGAATCACCCTGTATGAATATATTGGAAGGAAAGTATTGTTTTCATGTCGATTTTTTGAAATCGAGTTTTCACCGGATCTACATGATTTCAGACCCCCTGAACCCAAAAAACATGTTTTTAGCGATTGGTCTGTGTGTGTGTATACAAAATATCTCAAGAACGGAACATCGTACGAACTTGAAACTTGAAACTTAAGTTGCATACCCTTACCTGACCCGACACGAACATTTTCATCAAAATCGGTCGACCGGAAGTAGTAGTTTATTCGTATAATTTTTCTCAAAAACTGGTCCTACGATTTATTTTAAAATCGCCTGGTTTATTCAATTTTTTATTCTCTACAAGATAGGATAGGCGCCATGTTTGCTGAAATTCTTGGTGAGGCTGTTTTTACGTAAAAAAAGTGTTTTTTTAAGATTACGGCTTTAATATTTATTAGGCCTATAGCGTAAAAATGTTTAAAAGAAAAAATGTAGAGAATTTTAAATCCTGCAACTTTTATTTCAAACATTTTTTTTTTAGCTTTTATTTGTTATTGGGAACTGTACATTATTAACAACTACCCAATTTTATCGCTGTATTTTTACTTTCTCTTGCCTATATGAATATATAGGAAGGAAACTATTGTTTTCATGTCGATTTTTCGAAATCGAGTTTTCACCGGATCTATACGTTTTCAGACCCCCTGAACCCAAAAAACATGTTTTTAGCGATTGGTCTGTGTGTGTGTGTGTGTGTGTGTGTGTGTGTGTGTGTGTGTGTGTGTGTGTGTGTGTGTGTGTGTGTGTGTGTGTGTCTGTGTGTCTGTGTGTGAACAGAATATCTCAAGAACGGAACATCGTACGAACTTGAAACTTGAAACTTAAGTTACATACCACTACCGGACGCGACACGAACATTTTCATCAAAATCGGTCAACCGGAAGTAGTAGTTTATTCGTATAATTTTTCAGTTTTTTGCGATTTTCTCAAAAACTGTTCCTATGATTTTTTTTTAAATCACCTCATTTACTCAATTTTTTATTCTCTACAAGATAGGGTAGGCGTCATGTTTGCTGAAATTCTGGGTGAGGCTGTTTTTACGTAAAAACATAGTTTTTTTAAGATTACGGCTTTAATATGCAATTTAGAGCAAACATGTATATAATAAAAGTTGTAGAGAATTAAAAAACCTACAACTTTTACTTTAAACATTTTTTTGTATAACGCTTAGTTTAGCGGTAATTTGCGATTTTCTGTTTTTTCTCACGAAAACGTGAGAAAAATTGATTTTTTTAACATTTCGGCCTTAGTATGCATTTTACGACACAAGTGTATATAATAAATTTTATAGAAAATTAAGAGATCTACAACTTTTATTTAGTGCATTTTTCTCTACAGAGCCTACTTTAGCGTGAAAGTGTGACTTTCCGTTTTTTTAAGCCAAATTGAGTTCGATTTTCATTTTGCGTCATTCACTCATGATTAAAATAAAGTTATGTTTTTGAGGTTAGTTTTTGTTTATTATTTTATTAATAATGTTAGGTTTATTATTAATCATTTGCATTGGCAAGAGAAAGTTGTGTGAGTGTTTCACACCAGATTTTTTAGCTTTTATTTGTTATTGGGAACTGTACATTATTAACAACTACCCAATTTTATCGCTGTATTTTTTTGAAGTGAATAAGCCATGAGTTTGAACAGGGACTCCCGGTAGAGTTTGTTCATGAATGGCTGTCAGCTGGTCACCATACAAAGTCACTTGCCCAACCAGTGTTACTTAACAAATAATAGCGACTTTATACCAGCTGACTGACTGGGCTGGCCCAGTCTATATTTATGTTTATTTATATTTAGGCTGGTCCAATCTACTATATTCATATTCTCTATTTAATAGAGAAGGAAAATACCTATTGTTTACATGTTGATTTTTCGAATAATAGAATTTTTACTAGATATACATGTTTTTTTAACGATTGGTCTGCGTTTGTGTGCGAGAACAAAAAAATCTTAATAAAATTTTGTAAAATTTGAAACTTGGAACTTTAGTTAGGTACTACAAGAGGATCCGACATGAATATTTTCATCAAAATCGGTCAACCGAAAGTTGTAACTTTCGGTTTATTTGTGTGATTTTTCACATTTTGCAATTTTCTTAAAAAAATGGGTTTGATAATTGTTTTAAAATCGCATCTTTAGCTACATTTTTTTGTGTTCTACAAGATAGGGTATGCGCCATGTCTGCTGAAATTCTTGAGGAGGCTGTGAGTTAGTAGTAAAAACTGGGTTAAGATTTTGACCTTAATACGCATTCTAGAGCAAAGCTGTAGAACAATTAAAAACCTATAATTTTTATTTTGAAAATTATTTGAACGCTTAGTTCAGCGGCAATTAGTGATTTCTTATTTTTCTTTTCATCAAAATCTATAAAAAATAGGATTTTTTAAGATTCTGGCCTTAGTATGCATTTACACACCGGGTTGGTCTAGAGGTAAAGTTGTCGCCAAAATCAGCTGTTTAACAGCTGATTTTCGGAGACTAAGGTTCCTGGTTCAAATCCTAGTAAAGTTAGTTACTTTTATACGGATTTGAATACTAGACAGTAGTTGCCGGCGTACTTTGATGGTTGGAGTTCAATTAACCATACTCTCTCAGGAATGGTCGACCTGGGTCTATCCCTATCTGACCCTATCTTGTAGAGAATAAAAAATTGAGTAAAATAGGCGATTTTTAAAAAAAATCGTAGGACCAGTTTTTGAGAAAATCGCAAAAAACTGAAAAATTATACGAATAAACTACTACTTCCGGTTAACCGATTTTGATGAAAATGTTCGTGTCGCGTTCGGTAGTGGTATGTAACTTAAGTTTCAAGTTTCAAGTTCCTACGATGTTCCGTTCTTGAGATATTCTGTTAACACACACACACACACACGCACGCGCACGCACACGCACACGCACACGCACACGCGCGCACACACACACACACACACACACACACACAGACCAATCGCTAAAAACATGTTTTTTGGGTTCAGGGGGTCTGAAAACGTATAGATCCGGTGAAAACTCGATTTCTAAAAATCGACATGAAAACAATACTTTCCTTCCTATATATTCATATAGGCAAGAGAAAGTAAAAAGGTGGTAGCTCACCGCTCAGTTAAAAGAACTAGTTCTTTTGTGAGACTCGCTCATGAGCATTACATTACTATCTCACACACATACACAGACCAATCGTTAAACACATTTTTTTTTTTGTTGAAGCGTTCTGAAAACATATTCCAGGTGAAAAAATCGACATATATGGGGAGGAACAATACTTTTCTCCCCTATTTACTCATATAGGGCAAGAAAAAATAAAAATATCCTACTTATAAAAAAATTAACTGAACACATGATGTACATTATGATAAAAACATTTTTTTTTCAGGTGAAAAATCGACATGTAAATAATATTTTCTTCCCCAACACTGGCAAGAGAGAGAAAAAATATCCTATTTTTAAAAAAAATTGACTGAACACATATACATTTGTTAAATACCACAGAAAAACTTATGAACAAGTAATAACAGTATCTTCAGAAAGATAACTAGAAATTTTTCAGATATTTTGACATATTGAAATCTGTTGAAATATATATTTTTCTAACCACCAGAATACGGTAACATAAAACACTTACCAATGTTTATAGCGCTTTCGTGTATCTTGTACACATCTTCAGTAAATTAAAATTTATTTTAAGTCAAAATTTAAAACTTCCTGCTCCTACCATGGTAACATTTTAAGTTAAGGTAGATAAATTTAAGGCAGTTAAGTTTAAGGGTAGATAAATTTATCTACCATGGTAGGAGCAGGAAGTTTTAAATTTTGACTTAAAATAAATTTTAATTTACTGAAGATGTGTACAAGATACACGAAAGCGCTATAAACATTGGTAAGTGTTTTATGTTACCGTATTCTGGTGGTTAGAAAAATATATATTTCAATTTTAAATAACACGGCTGTTTAAAAATCCTACATAGGATGTTTCATAAAAAATAAAAAAATAATTGAAATCTGTATCTCAAATGTTTGAATAGTACCAAATTTGATCAAATCTTTCAAAATGAATGGGTAGGTACCGGTAACTAATAAAACCTAAACATTATTGAGAATACTTAATTAACTACTTTTATTTTGTGTTATATAAAACAATTGGTTGTATTTTAAACATATTTTTTAAGTAAAATATTTATATATATAAAATATATTAACTCAAATCTATGGCTAGTTTTTCAGGATCCATGTACAAATCTTCTGTTAAACTGAAAAAAAGAAAAACAGTGTCAATTTTTTTTATTGTACAGAAGACTCCCTGTAGTTGGGATACCTTGGGACTGGACCCTTGTCTGAACGAATAGAAGTCATTGGAAAGCTGTTTGTAAAACTGAATAAAAAGGTTATTTAAGCACCACTGATTGGTTTACCTCTTCTATGTTCTTGTACGAACCACGACCAATGAGCATCATCCACCAACTTGTTAGATTTCTTCAGGGTGAAACGATTTGTGCTTTATCACCTTCAACTGGTGCACAAAATTCTTTATGACTTTTCTGGTTTTAGGCCAGTCATGCACTGTGTTTTTACCAACGTTATAGGTGATTTTTAGTCTATTTTATACCCTTTTTCTCTATCCCTACAACGCTCCATGCGAATTTTTCATTGTTTGAAACAGTGCTGGAAGTCATCTTCTGTCAGCTCCTTCAGGACACGTGCCGCTTTCTCTTTAACAGCTTCCACAGACTCAAATCTTGATCTTTCAATGCAGATTTCACCTTAGGGAACTGGTAGAAGTCACATGGTGCAAGATCTGGTGAATAAGGTGGATGTTCTAACACTGAGATGCTGTACTTGGCTAGAAACCTCTTGACAGATAACACGGAATGAGCTGGCGCATTGTCTTGGTGGAGAACCCATGATTGTCCTTCCACATTTCGGGGCGTTTTTTCCTTACTCTTTAACGGAGTTTAGAAAGTACCTCAAGGTAGTAATATTGATTAATTGTTTGAACTTCAGGAACCCAGTGAAGGTACACAATCCCATGAATATAAACAAAAACAATTATCATTGCTTTAAATTTTGACTTGCTCATTCAAGCTTTTTTGGCTCTCTGTGAAGTTCGGCTCTTCCAGTGCATGGATTGGTGCTTTGTTTCCGAATCAAAAGTAAAAAAACCACGTTTCATCACATGTTATTATAGTTTCCAAAAAATTTGGTTCATTTTCAATCGTGTACAAATTGTCAGTACAAACATTTTTGCGAGCTTCATTTCAAACATTCTTGAGCGGCACGTGTCCTGAAGGAGATGACAGAAGATGACTTTCAGCATTGTTTTCAACAATGGAAAATTCCCATGGAGTGTTGTAGGGATAGAGAAGGAGTGTATATTGAAGGTGACAATAAGTGATTATGTATAAAATTAAAATTTAATTTTTTACAACATCAGTATCGTTATTTAATAGTCACACCTCGTATGTACTCACATGTACACACACACACACACACACACACACACACACACACACACACACACACACATACATATTTATGAAAATCTTCATTAGGGCCCTTAGGAATATCATTTTTGAAAATTTAAAAATAAAATGCTGCTGTGAATATAAATATGAATATGCCATCAAAATTTCATGAAAATCCATTCAGTAGTTTTGAAAATTAGCCTGCAAAAAAACACTATTTCCCAACACACACACACGCGCGCGCGCGCACACACACACACAAACACACACACGCTCACACGTGCACGCACGCACGCACGCACACACACAAAACGATGTTTTGATCATTTCCCCTCACGTATGTCTCTCACCAAACATCAAAATCCCCTTCATCTACTTCAACAGCGATATGGGTATGTACACACACACACACACACACACACACACACACACACACATATATATATATTTATTAAAATCTTCATTAGGGCCCTTAGGAATATCATTTTCGAAAATTTAAAAATAAAGTTTTGTGAATATAAATACGAATATGCTGTGAAAATTTCATGAAAATCCATTCAGTAGTTTTTAGAGATTAGCCTGCACAAAAAATACGCTTTATCTTTATAATATTAGTAATGTCTGTCTATAAATTGATGACGTGCCGCAGAGAGGAGCAGAATCAGCCCTCTACTAGCTTTCTCAATAACACTTCTTCATTATGTACCAAATCCAGTGTACTAGTTAGTAGTAGGTAGTTCGTATTTTATTTATTTTTACTTTCTCTTGCCTATATGAATATATAGGAAGGAAAGTATTGTTTTCATGTCGATTTTTCGAAATCGAGTTTTCACCGGATCTATACGTTTTCAGACCCCCTGAACCCAAAAACATGTTTTTAGCGATTGGTCTGTGTGTGTGTCTGTGTGTGTGTGAACAGAATATCTCAAGAACGGAACATTGTACGAACTTGAAACTTGAAACTTAAGTTACATATCACTACCGGACCCGACACGAACATTTTCATCAAAATCGGTCAACCGGAAGTAGTAGTTTATTCGTATAATTTTTCACTTTTTTGCGATTTTCTCAAAACCTAGTCCTACGATTTTTTTTAAAATCAACTAGTTTACTACATTTTTTATGCTCTACAATATAGGGTAGGCGCCATGTTTGCTGAAATTCTGCTTGAGGCTGTTTTTACGTAAAAACATTTTCTTTTTAAGATTGCGGCTTTAATATGTATTTTAGCGCAAAACGTTATATAATAAAAGTTGTAGATAATGTAAAATTCTACAACTTTTATTTCAAACATTTTTTTGTATAACGCTTAGTTTAGCGGTAATTTGCGATTTTCTGTTTTTTTTCTCACGAAAACGTGAGAAAAGTTTTTTTTACGACAAAAGTGTAGGCTATATAATTAAATTTATAGAAAATTAAAAGATCTACAACTTTTGTTTAGAGCATTTTTCTCTACAGACCCTAGTTTAGCGTGAAAGCGTGATTTTCCGTATTTTTAAGCCAAACTGAGTTCGATTGTCATTTTGCGTCATTCACTCATGATTAAAATAAGGTTATGTTTTTGAGGTTAGTTTTTGTTTATTTCTAATATTTTATTAATAATGTTAGGTTTATTATTAATTATTTGCATTGGCAAGAGAAAGTTGTGTGAGTGTTTCACACCAGATTTTTTTGGTTTAACATCCATTTTTACTTTTTTTTTTAGGTTTTACTTAGTAAAACCTTTACAGGTTCAAACCAGCCTTTTGGCTGATGACCTAAACAACAACAAAAACCTACTGTACCTAAAAGGAAACAAATGAATATAATTACCAAAAATTGTGCTAATTTTTGGTAATTAGCACCAGTTAATTTTTGGTAACTGCAGAAGAGTCTTCAGTTACTGTAGACTTCTGCAGTTACTGTTAATGCAGACGGTGAAAGATGAGATGATTTTTTGTAATGTTTGAAAATATGCCATGCCTGAATGGGATTCGAACCGAAGACCGCATAATGAGAGGCGAGCACGTTACCAACTACGCCAATGCGGCCGGTAGTACAATATAAAATGTATAGGCCTATACAGTAATACATAATGAAGTGTTATTGAGACAATTGGGTCGATTTTGCTCCTCTCTGCGGGAGGCCATCAAGTCACGAGATTGCCTTTTGCGTATGTATGAGCTGTGAGGAAGGGAAGTGGAATATTTGCAGTGCTGCCAACCTCAACAGTGCTACACTACTCGTACATTTCACTACCGTGCAGTTACTACACATATTTTGTAAGCTGTGGTTTATTCCGAGAAGATATTTTCTTCACAAACCTAATAAGAAATAAATATTACCTATAATGTTGCCTATAGCTTAATTACATGACTAGAAATGTTTGATTTACTGTAATTATGAATGAATCGCCTCGTTTACTATTGCTGTCATCGGTGTTTTCATTATCTGTCTCTCTAGTATCTACCTAAACCGTTTCTTTTTTTTACTAGGTGTCAACAAAACTGTTAAAGAAAAGCTTCTTCGCGTCCTTAATTTCCTTTTTTATTTTTCGAATTAATTGTAAAAAGAGAAAAATCACAGAAGTTAGCTGCTCGCTCACGGCTTTTCTTAAGAGGCACGGATAGGCATTTTTGTTTAGCTTCAACTTCATAACATTTTATTACATTGCAAATATGCAATAATTAGATTAGATTTCGTTCAACACGGTGAATAGTTCAACCATGTTTTTGAGAAACCGACATTTCTGTAATAAACAATTAACCTACAAAAGGTTCCGCGATATACTGTATACGCTCTGGGTATAGTATAAGTTTTTATGTTTGTCGTAATGAAATTAAAGCAGTCAGGCATGCGCACTGTGCTTTTCCCCAGTGGCGGCCCCAGAAATTTTTTTCTGGGTGGGCCCACTTATATATTTATATGTTAATTTTTTAAGTTAAAAAGTAGCTGTTTATATGTAATTTACATTATTTTGACCTATGTAAAACATATATATATATATATTTGTCTATGATTTTATAAATTGAATACATGTAGATAACCGATTGAGTCCATTCTATCTTTATTTCAGGATTAGTATTGAATAAACAAACGCAACCGTGTAATTTTTATAAGAAATTTACTAAATTGAACACTTTAAATACAGTACATGAGTTACAAAAACAGTTTGAAAATATAAAAATCAAGTCCAAATCCATTATGTTGGTCAAAATTATGAAGAAATAATAACACATAAACTAGTCAACTCTCGATTATTGTTTACTTTAAAAGAAACTGAACTGTAGCCGTCTTCCTTTTTGAGCTGCAAATTCGTCCACTGGATTTGGATCCGACATTAAAGGAAAACTTAACTCTCTTTCTATGGATACAATCGCCAGGTTACTAAGTCTTTGCCCTGCCAAAGATGCCCGTAGATAATGTTTAATTCGTCTCATTTGCGATACGTAAATATCGTAACCATTATTGTTTTCAATCTTGTTGTGAATAAAAATCCTCGTTTTTTTATTATTTCAGTCAAGTCATATTAAAAATTGGTGGGCCCGGGCCCACCCGCTAGGACCGCCCACTGCTTTTCCCCCTTTATCCCTCGTTCCAAACAAGGGCAAACTCGCGACTCAAGGGAGTATAACAGACTTTTGCGACAACGAACTGTAGCTTTTCCTATTTAGTCAGTTACCTATAACATGAACCTACTTTACCTAAAAGGAAACAAATGAATATAATATTAATGATTGAATTACTTACTTTAAATGTAAAACTTTTCCATCAATAAGTTTATATTTCTTATAACAGTAGCAATTTAAAGAATCAGTTGGTGGCCAAGGATCCTCACATTCAGCCTCGTCTGCATCCTGATGTTTACAGTGCAATCTACATTCATGTACTTTTAAATCCATACATTGAAATGCATTATAATAATCATATGCAGCTGGAACAATTAATCATATTGTTACAATTTTAAATTCGATAAATTTTTGATTGTCTTAATAAATTAAAATACAAATAAAATAATTTAATTTAACTATAAAAAAATTTATTAAATATTTTTTAAAGCAATTTATTTAATTTATACCGAGTAAAAATGAAAGTAACTTATTATTATTTAAATAATTATTGACTCCAAAATGTAAACATATGTTGATAATGTAAACAAGAATTTTTTTACTTTCTCTTGCCTATATGAATATAATATAGGAAGGAAAGTATTGTTTTCATGTCGATTTTAAGAAATCGAGTTTTCATCGGATCTACACGTTTTCAGGCCCCCTGAACTCAAAAAACATTTTTTTTAGCGATTGGTCTGTGTGTGTGTGTGTGTGTGTGTGCGCGCGCGCGCGCGCGTGTGTGTGTGTGCGCGCGTGCGCGCGCGTGTGTGTGTGTGTGTGTGTGTGTGTGTGTGTGTACAAAATATCTCAAGAACGGAACATTGTACGAACTTGAAACTTAAAACTTAAGTTGCATACCACTACCAGACCCGACACGAACATTTTCATCAAAATCGGTCAACCGAAAATAGTAGTTTATTCGTGTAATTTTTCATTTTTTGCGATTTTCTCAACAACTGGTCCTACGATTTTTGTAAAAATCGACGAGTTTACTAAGTTTTTTATGCTCTACAAGATAGGGTAGGCACCATGTTTGCTGAAATTCTTGGTGACGCAGTTTTCACGTAAAAACATTCTTTTCTTAAGATTACGGCTTTATGCATTTAGCGTAAAAATGTATAAAATAAAAAAAGTTATAGAGAATTTAAAATCCCACAACTTAATTTACACATTTTTTTGCATAACTCTTAGTTTAGCGGTAATTAGCGATTTTTTGTTTTTTCTCACGAAAACGTGTAAA
Organism: Catonia carolina; assembly: GCA_035578175.1. Classification (NCBI taxonomy): domain Eukaryota; kingdom Metazoa; phylum Arthropoda; class Insecta; order Hemiptera; family Achilidae; genus Catonia; species Catonia carolina. The sequence continues at coordinate 4,117,331 of JAQMRL010000021.1, read as the reverse complement.
AATCAATTTTTTTAAGATTTCGGCCTTAGTATGCATTTAACGACAAAAATGTATTTAATTAAATTTATAGGAAATTAAAAGATGTACAACTTTTATTTAAAACATTTTTTTCTACAGAGCCTAGTTTAGCGTGAACGAGTGTTTTTCCGTATTTTTAAGGCAAACAGGTCGATTTTCATTTTGCGTTTTTTACTGATTAAAATTAGGTTATGTTTATTGAGGTTAGTGTTTTATTTATTTCTAATGGTTTATTACTAATGTTAGGTTTATTGTTAATTATTTGCATTGGCAAGAGAAGGTTGTGTGAGTGTTTCAAACCAGATTTTTTTTTCTTTAGTTTGTCACGCCTTCGGGCCAGCCCAGTCAGTCAGCTGGTAGAAAGTCGCTATTATTTGTTAAGTAACACTGGTTGGGCAAGCGACTTTGTATGGTGACCAGCTGACTGAGGGTCCCTGTTCAAACTCATGTCTAATCCATATCAAGAAAAAAAAATCTGGTGTGAAACACTTACACAACTCTCCGCCAATGCCAATAATGACCAATATAACTTAAAATTCGTACTAAAACATTAGAAATAAACTAACCTCAAAAACATAACCTTATTTTAATTATATATGAAAGACGCAAAATGAAAATCAACGTCAGTTTGGCTTAAAAATACGGAAAATCGCTCTTTCACACTAAAATAGGTACTGTACAAAAAAATGCACTAAATAAAAGTTGTAGATCTTTTAATTTCCTATAAATGTTATTATAGGCCTATTATACACTTTTGTCGTAAAATGCATTCTAAGGCTGCAATTTAAAAAAAAAAATGTTTTCACGTTTTCGTGAGAAAAAAACAGAAAATTGCTAATTACCGCTAAACTAAGCGTTATACAAAAAATGTAAAAATAAAAGTTGTAGAATTTTAAATTCTCTACAACTTTAATTATATACATTTTTGCGGTAAAATGCATAATAAAGCCGTTATCTTAAAAACACAATCTTTTTACGTGAAAACAGCCTCACCAAGAATTTCAGTAAACATGGCACCTACCCTATCTTGTAGAGCATAAAAAATTTAGTAAACCAGGCGATTTTTAAAAAAAAATCGTAGGACCAGTGTATGAGAAAATCGCAAAAAAGTGAAAAATTACAGTAATACTTCTTCCGGTTGACCGATTTAGATTAAAATGTTCGTGTCGGGTCTGGTAGTAGTATGTAACTTAAGTTTCAAGTTCGTAAAATGTTCCGTTCTTGAAATATTTTGTATAGACACACACAGACACACAGACCAATCGCTAAAAACATGTGTTTTGGGTTCAGGTGGTCTGAAAACGTGTAGATCCGGTGAAGAGTGTATTTGTTAAAATCGACATGAAAACAATACTTTCCTTCCTATATATTCATATAGGCAAGAGAAAGTAAAAAATTGTTTTTCAAAAATGCCAGTTTACTCCTTGCATACAAACATTAATATTTTTCTTACCTGAGTGTCTAGAAAATATTCTATTTGCCTTAACATGTTGTAATGTCTGAAGTTTTGAATTAATAGGAGCACAATATTTGAAATAATAAAATTTAAACTGACTATAAATAAAATTATACCATTTTTAATCATACTTTTTTTACTTAAACATGTCACTTATAAATTGCATTTAACTTTTAAAGTATCTTTTAGATTCTTTATCTAAATCTGTTTTGAGTTTATTACATTATTTAAAGATAAGAAAAACTAACAAATTAATTTGAGTTGTCATATTAACACCTGTATATTTAAATGTTAGGTGATTTTACACGTGTCTATATTTTGAGTTCTAACTGGTTGATTTTTACTTTCTCTTGCCTATATGAATATATAGGAAGGAAAGTATTGTTTTCATGTCGACTTTAAGAAATCGAGTTTTCACTGGATCTACACGTTTTCAGACCCTCTGAACCCAAAAAAACATGTTTTTAGCAATTGAGACCTATAGGATCAAAACGACCAATCTCCATTCAGGGTAATTTTTGGCAAACTGCAAAAAACTGTACCTATAAGAAAACTGATTTGTTTGGTTTCAACAATGTATTGTATTTTTGTTGTACCAATAAGAAATGTAATTACAAATTTTAGCTTGTTTACTTTTCTAGTTACATAAAAAATTAATAAATAATTTTGGAGATTGGTTGTTCTGATACTCACGACTGGACATATGTCGTTTGACACAAATGTTTAACCTCAAAAACTAAAAAAATAGTAGACATGACTGCTGCTCTCTGATTTGTCACTTTTGGAGATTGGCAATTATGATTCCAACTTTATGATGGAGATTGGTCGTTCTGATCCTATAGGTCTCAATTGGTCTGTGAGAGTGTGTGAGTGTGTGTGTGTGTGTGTGTGTGAACAGAATATCTCAAGAACGGTACATCGTACAAACAAAAAGCACATACTTTCCACCCTGCAAATGACACCTTCACTTCATTCACCACAGGATCCGGCTGTATAGTGAAATTCATTACTCTCAGAGAAGATAACTCTGACTAGTGTCTTTTACACCTCTACCTTTTCTGTTCTGAAATGATTCAGTCATTTAATTGGCTGACCATGAGTCAAGAAACAGTTCTATTTTTTGTAACCCTGGAACCTGCAGATCGAGTGCAAATAATTTAACACTCCAACTGCCCATTATGGGCATAATACTGAATTATGCACCAGCAATAATTTATACCGAAATTAATTTGTAAATCCAAGTTAATATACAGTACAACCCACCGGGTTGGTCTAGAGGTAAAGTCGTCGCCAAAATCAGCTGTTTAACAGCTGATTTTTGTGGACGAAGGTTCCTGGTTCAAATCCTAGTAAAGGTAGTTACTTTTATACAGATTTGAATGCTAGACAGTATTTACCGGTATACTTTGATGGTTGGGGTTCAATTAACTATAATCTCTCAGGAATGGTCGGCCTGAGTCTGTAGAAGACTACACCTCATTTACACGTCATACATATCATCCTCATCTCATTGGGTCATGGGGTTGCTTATTGTTCTGAATTGAACAAATTGCAACGTACACATACTAGGAAAAAAATATATATATATATTATATTTTATCAAACATCCTATGTAGGATTTTTAAACAGCCGTATTATTTAAAATTGAAATATATATATATATGTTTTTTTTTTCTAACCACTAGAATATGGTAACATAAAACACTTACCAATGTTTATAGTATATAAACTTAAATAAAATTATATGGTAAGTGTTTTATGTTACCGTATTCTGGTGGTTAGAAAAAAATATATATATTTCAAAAAAATATATATTTCAATATATTATTATACAGTACTTACACTGAAAATTCTGAACAGTTAAATTCTTAAAAGTGAAATCTGGTCGTTAAAAAATATTTCATCAGATTTTTCTCATAAGTTTTGATAATACATCCATAAAATGCCATATTTACTTCAAGTAGTTTTTGTGATTGTACATGGCAGATACAAAAATATCCATTTTCTAGATTATATTGACATAATGGTCTGTAATATGAAAATTCCATGGTAGAACACAGAGACAAGCATCTGTATTTTTGCCATAGTATTATCATAAATAATTTATCACATTTATTATCTGAAAAAGATAAGACAAAAAAACTTAAATGTATAAAAAAGTTCTGGTGTAATAAAACACTCACACGACTTTCTTTTGCCTATGTAAAATATAATAAAATATAAAATTCAGTGTCTGTCTAAAGTTTAAGGATGTGTCGTTGTTTAGGTCATCAGCCAAAAAGCCGGTTTGAACCTGTAGAGGTTTTACTAAGTAAAACGAGGAGTGAGGTGGTTTACAATTGCCTTCTTCACTGAATAGAAAAGTATGCTTATCAGCATGCCGGGCCCTCTGAAAAGCACATATTTTCCACTCTGCAAATGACACTTTCACTTCATTCACCACAGGGTCTGGCTGTATAATGAAATTCATTACTTTCAGAGGAGATAACTCTGATAAGTATCTTTTACACCTCTACCTCTTCTGTTCTTAAATGATTCAGTCATTTAATTGGCTAAACATGTGATAAGAAACAGAACTATTTATTTTAGCTCTGCAACAAACAGATTGAGTGTAAATAATTTTACACTCCATCTGTCTGTTATGGGCATTTCTTTTGCCTATGTAAAAATAATAAAATATATATACAGCGTCTGTCAAAAGTTTAAGGATGCCATAAAAAAAAACAAATTTTGACACATCAAAGTGGTATTCACTGACTTGCGGCCTATTTCTAGATTTAAGTTAAGAAAGCTAAAACTCGCTATTAGTAAATTTAACAGCATAAATGACAAGTGGCGGGAATCAGTTGTTCGTCAATGCTACCAGCTCCTCAGATCCCCCCATTCAATGGCAATAACTGTTTGAAATTAATACGGCGACAATTACGAACACAGCAAAGTTAGAAAAACCAGTCATTTTTTATCTGCAGAGTTAAAAAATTGATGCATTCAACCCTGTGACCAAGATGAAATATGTTTTTTTTTAAAAAAAAGACTGGCCCAAAGTGCCTTTCCTGCAAGTCGCAATTCATTAGTCTGAGTGTAGCCATTCGAAAGTTATAACTTTTTTTGTATTAAAATTTGACACACATTTGAAACAGAAAAATACAATAATTAGTTCTATAAAAGATAGAGAAGTCGAATATGTGCTGAAATACTACTAATTTTAAGAGCTATTTGGCTATTATTTTATAATTATATAGTTAAGCAAATGTGTGTTTTTTTACTTTCTCTCGCCTATATGAATATATAGGAAGGAAAGTATTGTTTTCATGTCGATTTTTTGAAATCGAGTTTTCACCGGATCTTTACGTTTTCAGACCCCCTGAACCCAAAAAACATGTTTTTAGCGATTGGTCTGTGTGTGTGTGTGTGTGTGTGTGTGTGCGTGTGTGTGTGTGTATGTGTGTGTGTGTGTGCGCGCGCGCGCGCGCGCGCGTGTGTGTGTGTGTGTGTGTGTGTGTGAACAGAATATCTCAAGAACGGAACATCGTACGAACTTGAAACTTGAAACTTAAGTTACATATCACTACCGGACCCGACACGAACATTTTCATCAAAATCGGTCAACCGGAAGTAGTAGTTTATTCGTATAATTTTTCACTTTTTTGCGATTTTCTCAAAAACTAGTCCTACGATGTTTTTTAAAATCGCCTGGTTTACTACATTTTTTATGCTCTACAATATAGGGTAGGCGCCATGTTTGCTGAAATTCTGCGTGAGGCTGTTTTTACGTAAAAACATTTTATTTTTAAGATTGCGGCTTTAATATGCATTTTATCGCAAAACGTTATATAATAAAAGTTGTAGAAAATGTAAAATTCTACAACTTTTATTTCAAACATTTTTTTGTATAACGCTTAGTTTAGCGGTAATTTGCGATTTTCTGTTTTTTTTCTCACGAAAACGTGAGAAAAATCGATTTTTTTAACATTTCGGTCTTAGTATGCATTTTACGACAAAAGTGTATATAATTAAATTTATAGGAAATTAAAAGATCTACAACTTTTGTTTAGAGCATTTTTCTCTACAGAGCCTAGTTTAGCGTGAAAGCGTGATTTTCCGTATTTTTAAGCCAAACTTGAGTTCGATTGTCATTTTGCGTCATTCACTCATGATTAAAATAAGGTTATGTTTTTGAGGTTAGTTTTTGTTCATTTCTAATATTTTATTAATAATATTAGGTTTATTATTAATTATTTGCATTGGCAAGAGAAAGTTGTGTGAGTGTTTCACACCAGATTTTTTTATTTATTTCATATTGTGAATAGCAAATGTGTAAGGATGGTGGCCTTAAACTTTTGACAGACACTGTAACTTATGTTTTATTATAAAATAAAAAACCAACCTAATTTCAATCATGAGAGAATGACAGTAAATGAAAATCAACCTCAGTAAAAAATCGTCCTGTAAAAAGGTATTTTGCTTTATGTACATTATCACTTGAAAGATGTACGAAGAAGGATTTGTAAGTGATTTAAGCTTCCTAAATAATCTGCAAAAAGTTAACCCTTTATAGGTGTTTGGTAAGTATACTTACCACTTGCAATTAAGATCAATTTTATTTAAGAAAATGGTATGCAGTTGAACCACCACCCCTTCTAATTAATCATTTACTGTGTTGCCGGCCTTCAATAGTTCTACCGGCCCTTGTCGGCGCGGAAGGCCCTTTGGCAGTGGACCGACAAACCTTTCGGCTGTGCACCGACAGAGGCCTTTGTCATCAAGATCAAGCCAGTACCATAGCACTCTCGGCAACTATATAAAGAGCTAACCTTCTTTTTAAACTGCGTCACCTTTATTTCAATTTTCACTTACACGTGTTTCGGTGGATCCACCATCATCAGAGTAAATAACATATAATTGAAACTAAAAACATTATTTATTAAAAATCTATAGAAGATGATACATCTTCAGTCACTTGTATAAATAAAACTGATTTAAAATTAATTTATTTTAATTTATCCCTTCTCATATTTACTGTAGATAGCAGCAGCAGCAGCAGCAGCAGTCAAATGATGAAGTGATATTGACTGCTGCTGCTATCTACAGTAAATATGAGAAGGGATAAATTAAAATAAATTAATTTTAAATCAGTTTTATACAAGTGACTGAAGATGTATAATCTTCTATAGATTTTTAATAAATAATGTTTTTAGTTTCAATTATATGTTATTTACTCTGATGATGGTGGATCCACCGAAACACGTGTAAGTGAAAATTGAAATAAAGGTGACGCAGTTTAAAAAGAAGGTTAGTGAAATTATTGTATTAATTCATTATATGAAATAGAAATATTTAAAACTGCAGGATGCATTATAAAGATTTATTTTATATAAAGAGCGTTACACTAAGCACAGAGATTCAATTCCAATCCAGACACAGAGGGATTCATTTCCGATCCAGACAGCAGACAAGACGTCCACCACAGCACATGGCTTCAGGGCTCCAGCGAAGACTAATCGACGACCCCACAAGAGAGAAGATGATGCTTCAGCTCGCTGACCCGTCACCGTAAGCCGTCGACTGGACCAACATCGCCCGCTGACGCAAGCGATGCCCACAGCGGACCCTCGACCGAGCCTTAAGCCCACCGGACACAATGAAGCAGCCATCGACGCACAACTGCAAGGGAAGAAGGTGATCTCTCCGCTGGACGACGACACGCCGTGTCGCCCAGCTCCTCGACAGCCACGACGACTACGACCGACGCTTCCCATCAAGACAACAACTGCTTAAATGGTCCTTTTCAGGGCCACCGACAATTAAAGGTTTCAAATCGTCACTTAATGTCGCCATCTGGTGAAATACAGATATTTTCTTGTAAGTTGGGTATCCATATTTTGAAATTAGCTCGCAGCAACCATTTGCTTCGTGAGTTGCACGAGTGTGATAAGAATTCATACCAAAGTTTGCTACCGTGTTGTTTTTTTGTTAATTTTGTACAGTGTCTAGAAAATTCAAGTTTTTTTACGGGAAAGCAAGCATTTTTGCTAATATAAAGTTAAGATGCCCAAAACGGGCAGGTGGAGTGTTATTTTAACAAATTCATTCACTTTGGCCATATACATGTACATAAAATTTTGCCAATTCTTATTCACTAAACTGTGCACACATCGCTTTGCGTAAAATTGGCCACATAAATGAACAAATTCTTTAAGAGTCCAGCAAGTGCTGCAATCTATTGGGACTTTTGAAAAGTTTTAATAATACAAAAAATAGTACTTTAACAATATATATATATTTTTAATTCCTAGTATGTGTACTTTTCAATCTGTTCAATTCAGAACAATAAGCAACCCCATGACCCAATGAGATGAGGATGATATGTATGACATGTAAATGAGGTGTAGTCTTGTACAGAATCAGGCCGACAATTCCTAAGAGAGTATGGTTAATTGAACCCCAATCATCAAAGTACACCGGTAACCACTGTCCAGCATTCAAATCCGTATAAAAGTAACTACCTTTACTAGGATTTGAACCAGGAACCCTCGTCTCTGGAAATCAGCTGTTAAACACCTGATTTTGGCGACGACTTTACCTCTAGACCAACTCGATGGGTAAGAATATAATAATTTTTTTAAAAATTCTAAGATAAAAATTCGTGACTGATTGGGTTAATTGCATTCTATCTGTTTGGTCCAGGGCTAAAAAAATAGTTCTGTTTCTTATCACATATTCAGCCACTTATATGACTGAACTATTTAAGAACAGAAGAGGTAGAGGTGTAAAAGACACTAGTCAGAGTTATCTCCTCTGAGAGTAATGAATTTCATTATACAGCCAGACCCTGTGGTGAATGAAGTGAAGGTGTCATTTGCAGGGTGGAAAGTAAGTGCTTTTCGGAGGGCCTGGCATGCTGATAAGCATACTCTTTCAACTCAGTGAGGAAGGCGATGGTAAACCACCTTACTCCTCGTTTTTACTTGGTAAAACCTCTAGAGGTTCAAACTAGCCTTTCGGCTGTTGACCTAAACAACAACATAAAGTTAAGATAAGCTATTCTACAAAATCTTTTGGTTGTATTGTACACAAATTGTTTTAATAAGCATTCTTACTACGAAACATAATGTGATTCCCATTTCAATAAACTTTCCTTGGTAAGTATACTTACCAGGGCTTAACATCAGCAGAAAAGAAATATCTTACTGTTCTGGCACTAGAAATACAGTATTCATGTCCCTATAAAGCAAAATTTAACATTTTACATGTATATTTTTCCCCGTAGTACTGCCCTATAAAGGGTTAAATGGTTGACTCCCCATCATAGACCTAAAAACGTTTTATGAATTTTTAAAAACCTTTTCCGTGATTCTTTGTGATGTATTACCCCAAACTAATATGGTATTTTGGATTGTTGTCTAGGTCATCAGCCAAAAGGCTGGTTTGAATCGCTACATGCTGCACCAAGTAAAACAAGGACTGAGGTGGTTTACCATTGACTTAGTCATGGAGTGACAGAGTATGCTTATCAGCATGCCAGGCCCTCTGAAAAGCATCTACTTTCCACCCTGCAAAAATGACACCTTCATATCATTCACCACAGGGTCTACCTGTATAATGAAATTCATTACTTTCAGAAGAAATAACAGTAACTAGTGTCTTTTACAACTCTACCTCTTTTGTTCTTAAATAGTTTAGTTATATAACTGGATGACCATGTAATAAGAAACAGAACTATTTTTTGTAGCCCTGAAACTAGTAGATTGAGTGGAAGTAATTTAACACTCCACCTTCTTGCTACATGCAAATAAAGATATCACACGAACTAAAGTCCCATAGCCGAGTGAGTGAGAGGGAGATATGTGGCATAACTTCGCATGCGCTCAAAGGTCTTTACCGTTATAATCCAAATCTGAAAACATACTACAGTAGTTATCTTGCTTGTTAGTTTACTGCATGCATAAATGCTTGCTCACAACAATAAGTAAAATTAAAGTAAATGTTATTGGAACGGCGTGTATGGGTTGTGTGAGTGAAAGCGTTAGGCATTCTCTCACTCCCACGGCTAGGGGACTTCAGTTCATCTGAATACTGTACTTTCCATGTTCCAAATGACACCGGCCGCATTGGCGCAGTTGGTAACGTGCTCACTTCTCATCATGCGGTCTTGGGTTCGAATCCCATTCAGGCATGGCATATTTTCATACGTTACAAAAATCATTTCATCCTTCACCATCTGTATTAGCAGTAATTGCAGAACAGTCAGACGTTAAACAAAAAAAAAAAAAAATGACACCTTCACTTCATTCACCACAGGGTCCGGCTGTATAGTGAAATTCATTACTCTCAGAGCAGATAACTGTGACTAGTGTCTTTTCACATTTACTTGTTCTGTTCTTAAATGCTTGCCATTTAAGTGGGCTGACCCACCGGGTTGGTCTAGAGGTAAAGTCATCGCCAAAATCAGCTGTTCAACAGCTGATTTTCGGAGACGAAGGTTCCTGGTTCAAATCCTAGTAAAGGACTACCTTTACAAGGATTTGAACCCACCGGGTTGGTCTAGAGGTAAAGTCATCACCAAAATCAGCTGTTCAACAGCTGATTTTCGGAGACGAAGGTTCCTGGTTCAAATCCTAGTAAAGGACTACCTTTACTAGGATTTGAACCCACCGGGTTGGTCTAGAGGTAAAGTCATCGCCAAAATCAGCTGTTCAACAGCTGATTTTCGGAGACGAAGGTTCCTGGTTCAAATCCTAGTAAAGGACTACTTTTACTAGGATTTGAACCAGGAACCTTAGTTACTTTTATACGGATTTGAATACTAGACAGTGGTTGTGGGTGTACTTTGTAGGTTGGGGTTTAATTAACCATACTCTCTCAGGAATGGTCGGCCTGGGTCTGTACAAGACTACACCTCATTTACACGTCATACACATCATCCTCATCTCATTGGGTCATGGCGTTGCTTATTGTTCTAAATTGAACAGATTGCAATGTACACAAATTAGGAATAAAAAAAAAATTAAGTGGGCTACCATGTGATAAGAAACAGAACTATTTTTTGTAGCCCTCGAACTAACAGATTGAGTGCAAATAATTTTTAAATCCACCGGCCTGTTATGTAAAATGTAAATAAAAAAATCTGGTGTGAAACACTCACACAACTTTCTCTTGCCAATGCAAAATAATTAATTATTTATTAATAATTAATTTATACAATATAACCTAACATTAGTAATAAAACATTAGAAATAAACAAAAAACTAACCTCAATAAACATAACCTTATTTTAATTATGAGTGAAAGGCAATATGAAAATCAACCTCAGTTTGGCTTAAAAATACGGAAAATCACTCTTTCACGCTAAACTAGGCTCTGTACAGAAAAATGCTTAAAATAAAAGTTGTAGATCTTTTAATTTTCTATAAATTTTGTTACATACACTTATGTCGTAAAATGGGTAGAAAGGCTGAAATGTTTAAAAAATCGATTTTTCACACGTTTTCGTGAGAAAAAAACAGAAAATCGCTAATTACCTCTAAACTAAGCGTTAAACAAAAAAAGGTTTAAAATAAAAGTTGTAGGACTTTTAATTCTCTACAAATTTTATTAGGCCTATATAAGTTACATTTTTGCGTTAAAATGCATAATAAAGCCGCAATCTTAAAAAAACACTTTTTTTACGCGAAAACAGCCTCACCAAGAATTTCAGCAAACATGGCGCCTAACCTTCTTGTAGAGAATAAAAAAGTGAATAAACCAGGCGATTTTTAAAAAAATCGTAGGACCAGTTTTTGAGAAAATCGCAAAAAAGTAAAAAATTATACGAATAAACTACTACTTCCGGTTGACCGATTTTGATGAAAATGTTCGTGTCGGGTCCGGTAGTGGTATGTAACTTAAGTTTCAAGATCGTACGATGTTCCGTTCTTGAGATATTCTGTTCACACTCACACACACACACACACACAGACCAATCGCTAAAAACGTGTGTTGTTGGGTTCAGGGGGTCTGAAAACGTATAGATCTGGTGAAAACTCGATTTCGAAAAATCGACATGAAAACAATAGGTACTTTCCTTCCTATATATTCATATAGGCAAGAGAAAGTAAAAATTAAGTGGGCTACCATGTGATAAGAAACAGAACTATTTTTTGTAGCCCTCGAACTAACAGATTGAGTGCAAATAATTTTTAAATCCACCGGCCTGTTATGTAAAATGTAAATACTAAATGTAAATAAAAAAATTAACAAATTATTTTACCCACCTTCATAAAAATCTAATGTCAAACTATTAGACCTACGCTCGACTGAAAATGTATTTTCTTTAAAACTTAATGAGTCTTTAGAACTTTTTGTTAAATATTCATTATTCACACCTTTAGAAATACAATTAGTACTAAATATTGTTTCAACTTTTAAAAAACACACCAATAAACAAAACACACAATATTTCATTTCTTATTTCTTGTAAAATAAATTTCTGTTGAACATTTTTTATGTTTATTTCTAAAAAAATTGTGTTATCATTGTATTACAAACTATAACTGACTAAAACTACGATACTTGCATATTACATAATACGTATTATTATCATACTTAGTAATCTGTATTTGTTTAAAAATTGGATTATTAAACGTGCGTTAATTCAATCACAATGCAGAATATAGATTAAATAGTTTTGTACAATCAAATGGACAAAATAAAATAAATCAAATGTGAAAACTCATACAACTTTCTCATGCCACAGTAAATAATGAAAATTATAATCTTGGTTTGATCATTGGTAAAAAAATGTAAAATGAAAAACGTAACCTAATTTTAATCAAGAGTGCATGACCAAAATGAAAATCAACCTCTGTAGAACCTTAAAATACTGAAAATCACTAATTGACGCTAAACTAGGCTCTGTAGAAGAAAATTTTCCCAACGTAAATAATGAAAATTGTAATCCTTGTTTGATCATTAGTAAAAAATGTAAGATGAAAACATAACATAATTTTAATTAAGAGTGTATAACGCAAAATGAAAATCAACCTCTGTAGAACCTTAAAATAATGAAAATCACTAATTGATGCTAAACAAGGCTCTGTAAAAGAAAATGCTTTAAATTGTAAATGAAATGTTGAAGATTTTTTTGTTTCCTAAAATTTTGATTAAGTTATATAAATTTGTTGTAAAATCCATACTAAAGCAAAAATCTTAAAAACATCCAATTTGTTTATTTATTTAAATTTTAATCAATACAAAACTCAAAAAGAGTATAGGATAAACCGTTATCAAAACATTTCATCTCTTAAAAAGCATTAAAAAGGAACATCACAGAAAACAAACTGTCAATATCAGTCACATACAACATAAATTACAAAGTTAACTGCGCCGCATTGGCGCAGTTGGTAACGTGCTCGCCTCTCATCATGCGGTCTTGGGTTCGAATCCCATTCAGGCACGGCATATTTTCATACGTTACAAAAAAATAATTTCATCTGTCACTGTCTGCATTAGCAGTATTTGCAGAACAGCCGGACGTTAAACCAAAAAAAAAAAAAAAAAAAAAAAAAAAAAGTTAAATTTCATCGTTTATAAATTCCTGGATTGTGTGAGGAGTGGCTATTAAATAACGAGACTGACGTAAAAAATTTTATTTTAATTTTATACGTAATCACTTATTGTCACCTTCAATTTACACTCCTTCTCTATCCCTACAATGGTTCATACGAATTTTCCATGGTTGGAAACAGTGCTGGAAGTCATCTTCTGTCAGCTCCTTCAGGACACGTGCCGCTTTCTCTTTTACAGCTTCCACAGACTCAAATCTTGTCCCTTTTAATGCAGATTTCACCTTAGGGAACAGGTAGAAGTCACATGGTGCAAGATCTGGTGAATAAGATCGATGTTCTAACACTGAAATGCTGTACTTGGCTAGGAACCTCTTGACAGATAACGCGGAATGAGCTGGCCCATTGTCTTGGTGGAGAACCCATGATTTGTCCTTCCACATTTCGGGGCGTTTTTTCCTTACTCTTTGACGTAATTTAGAAAGTACCTCAATGTAGAAATATTGATTAATTGTTTGACCTTCAAGAACCCATGAAGGTACACAATCACATGGATATAAAAAAAAACAATCATCATTGCTTTAAATTTTGACTTGCTCATTCAAGCTTTTTTGGCTCTCGGTGAAGTTCGGCTCTTCCAGTGCATGGATTGGCGCTTCGTTTCCAGATCATAAGTAAAAAACCACGTTTCATCACATGTATTATCTTCTACCTGTTCCCTAAGGTGAAATCTGCATTAAAAGGGACAAGATTTGAGTCTGTAGAAGCTGTAAAAGAGAAAGCGGCACGTGTCCTGAAGGAGCTGACAGAAGATGACTTCCAGCACTGTTTTCAATAATGGAAAATTCGCATGGAACGTTGTAGGGATAGAGAAGGAGTGTATATTGCAGGTGATAAGTGATTTTTTTTTTTTTTTTTTTTTTTTACTTGTGAGGCCACAATGGACCACTTCAGCCACAACATGAAAGACTCTACTTCGATCTCTGAGCCCTGATCTTTACCCAGTATTCCCTCATTCTTTGTGATCTCTGAGCCCGGAGTTCTTCCGTCACCCTCTGCACTCTTCTAGTCTTGGTTTCCGGTTCCAAAGCCAGATCCTTCAACTTTCTATAACTTTCAGACTTGAACCTCACATCCTCCAGCGTCAACCCAAACCTTTCCAAGTCCTCCTTGACCTCCTTCGTCCAGTTCAAACCGATTTTAAAATCCCAGACACTTTCAATAAGTCGTCTAAGTACTCTGTTCTCCGGTGTTCTAAGGATATGGCCCAAAAAGGAGATTCGTTTTTTCCTAATTGTGTCTAGTATTGGCTCCGAAATTTTATAGACTTCATTATTTGGTAGCAGTCTCCATAATAAGTGATTATGTATAAAATAAAAATGAAATTTTTTACGTCAGTCTTGTTATTTAATAGCCACACCTCGTATGTTTTAATAAATGTGGTGACATAATATATATTCAATTATTGTTTTTCATTTATGGCCTGTTGTTGTTGTTTAGGTCAACAGCCGAAAGGCTGGTTTGAACCTCTAGAGGTTTTACTAAGTAAAACAAGGAGTGAGGTGGTTTACAATTACCTTCCTCACTGAGTTGAAAAAGTATGCTTATCAGCATGCCAGGTCCTCTGAAAAGCACTAACTTTCCACCCTGCAAATGACACCTTCACTTCATTCACCACAGGGTCTGGCTGCATAGTGAAATTCATTACTCTCAGAGGAGATAACTCTGACTAGTGTATTTTACACCTCTACCTCTTCTGTTCTTAAATAGTTCAGTCATATAAGTGGCTGACTATGTGATAAGAAACAGAACTATTTTTTTTTAGCCCTGGACCAAACAGATAGAGTGCAATTAATATAACACTCCACCTGCCTGTTTTGGGTATATTTATGGCCTATCAGAGGTTAAAAAAAATGGCCTTCATCTGTAAGTTTTCTTGTTACATTTGGTTTTTATCAATTTCCTATTATTTCTGGTTTATCCATATTCCAATTTACTCCAGATAAATAAGATAATACTGTATAATTAATAATAAAATTTAAAAAAAATTTAAGAACTAAAATAGAACAAATTTAAAATAAGTTACAACATGAAAACAATGTAAAATAAACATGAATTTATAATTAAAGCAATTAAATTTTAAGCCACATAAAAAAAAATTCCCACTTATTGTTTTTATAATTATACCATTGTAATATTAATATAACCTACATTTTATACAGTTAAAAAGTTTAATTATGACTTTCTTTTTCTTTTAATTTAATTATACACCTTATATGAGAATCATTTTAACAAAAATCATTTTACTGTCTACTTTAGATTCAATTAAGAGTACCTCTGCCCATAACAGACAGGTGGAGTGTCAAATTATTTACACTCAATCTGTTCATTGCAGGGCTAAAATAAATAGTTCTGTTTCTTATCACATGTTGTTGTTTAGGTCATCAGCCTGTAGGCTGGTTTGAACCTTTAAAGGTTTTACTAAGTAAAACAAGGAGTGTGGTAGTTTACCATTGCCTTCCTCACTGAGTAGAAAAGTATGCTTATCAGCATGCCGGGCCCTCTGAAAAGCACATATTTTCCACTCTGCAAATGACACCTTCACTTCATTTACCACAGGGTCTGGCTGTATAATGAAATTCATTACTTTCAGAGGATATAACTCTGATTAGTGTCTTTTACACCTCTACCTCTTCTGTTCTAAAATGATTCAGTCATTAAATTGGCTGACCATGTGATAAGAAACACAACTATTTATTTTAGCCCTGCAACGAACAGATTGAGTGTAAATAATTTAAGAACAGGAGATGTTTTTTTTTGTGATGCTGGTGCAGGTTTTATGATATTGAAACCCTTAAAAAGTTAGCCCTAAAGGGTTGAAAATAATGTTTATGTCCTACATGAAGGCTTTTATGAAGTTAGATAATTTGCTGCTTTTAAACCAGCTGATGTGATTCAAATAAAGATTTGTCATAAATAAAGTCATATGATTTAGCAAATAGCGACGTGGTGCTAAGGATCAGCTGGTGACAACATCACATGATAATTTTATTGTATTTTATTATGTAGATACGATTTTGTGTTGTTGAGTATTTTATAAAAGTAAAGTTCCGTGTGTCTTTAATTTGTTTTAATTTTCTTTTAACCCACCAGGTTGGTCTAGAGGTAAAATTGTCGCCAAAATCAGCTGTTTAACAGCTGATTTTCGGAGACGAAGGTTCCTGGTTCAAATCCTAGTAAAGGTAGTTACTTTTATACCAATTTAAATACTAGACAGTGGTTGCCGGTGTACTTTGATGGTTGGGGTTCAATTAACCATACTCTCTCATATATGGTCGACCTGAGTCTGTACAAGACTACACCTCATTTACATGTCATAAACATACACATCATCCTCATCTCATTGGGTCATGGGGTTGCTTATTGTTCTGAATTGAACAGATTGCAACGTACACATATTAGGAATTAACAAAAAAAAAATTATTTTAACTGGTAAGTGATCAATTGCTTTGATATTTTATTTTGACACATATTTTGAAAAAAATTTATTACACCATTTTTCGCATGTAAAACCATGATGGAGCATGCTAGTTATTAATACAAACTGTATTTATCAAATAATAATTTTTTATCAAACATTTTATATAGGATTATCAATTTATCAACAGCCATAATATTTAAAAAAAATTTTATTCTTTTTATTCCTAATTTGTGTACGTTGCAATCAGTTCAATTCAGAACAATAAGCAACCCCATGACCCAATGAGATGAGGATAATGTGTATGACGTGTAAATGAGGTGTAGTCTTGTACAGACCCAGGCCGACCATTCCTGAGAGAGTATGGTTAATTAAACCCCAACCATCAAAGTAACCACTGTCTAGTATTCAAATCCGTATAAAAGTAACTACAGTCCAGCCTCTCTTAGTTTGCTCCTAATGTAAACAAACAATGACGTCACTGAGCATGCACATTATATCAAAATGTGCACATGCTGATTAAAAAGTAACAACAAAATACTTTCAAAAGTATTTAAATACAAAATACTTTTAAAAGTATTTTTATAAATGAAATTGTTAAGCCTACATCATATCATGACTGATGTTTTTAGTACTTTAAGTACTTATAATTTAAAAACTAGTTAACTTAATAGGAATACGACAACCGTAAAGTCGCAGACTCTAGCGTGCACCCTGCAGTAGCTGGCTTTTGTTTGTTGACAGTAGGAGCAAACTAAGAACTGTTGAACTGTACCTTTACTAGGATTTGAACCAGGAACCTTCGCCAAAATCAGCTGTTTAACAGCTGATTTTCAGAACTTACTTTAATTTAAAATTTAAATATATGTTTCAATTATCAAATAACATAATGGTACTGTTAAGAATTGGATATTTATACAGTTTTAAAACAAAATTGTAATAAATATATTACCGAGTTAAATAAAGATCATTAAATCAGAAATGATAATTATAACATAACTTATGTGTAAGAGTATGCTGTGTACACCCGTGTCCTCAATTTTAGTAAGAACATCTTTGCAGTCATGAAACTTTCTACTAAAGATTCAGAGAAAGTTTCAAATTCATTGTTTTCAATTTAATAATCAACTTATAACTCAACCATTTTGACATATATTAAATTTTATTAATTATTTACTGTTGTTGTTGTTTAGGTCATCAGCCGAAAAGCTGGTTTGAACCTCTAGAGGCTTTACTAAGTAAAACGAGGAGTGAGGTGGTTTACCATTGCCTTCCTCACTGAGTGGAAAAGTACGCTTATCAGCATGCCGGGCCCTCTGAAAAGCACATATTTTTCACTCTGCAAATGATACCTTCACTTCATTCACCACAGGGTCTGGCTGTATAATGAAATTCATTACTTTCAGAGGAGATAACTCTGATTAGTGTCTTTACACCTCTACCTCTTCTGTTCTTAAATTATTCTGTCCTCTAATTGGCTGACCATGCGATAAGAAACAGAACTATTTATTTTAGCCCTGCAACTAACAGATTGGGTGTAAATAATTTGACACTCCACCTGTCTTTTATGGGCAGAAATTATTTACTACCAAGATTATTGTTTTCTCTAATATGAATATACTAGCAATGCCTGCTCGCTTCGCTTCACAGCAGCTAATGTAGGCTTCATTAAATTATTTTAAAACCTCTCTATATACAATGATTGTGGTTTTATTGCCCTGTGGCAGCAAAATAAATAATTTTTCTGCACTTCCAGCTCTAAAAAGTCCGACATAAACTGTCCATGAGTGAAGGAAGCACTCTTGTCTCAAATCGATGCCCACTGTTTTAATGTTTGTCCCTTCGATTCAACAGAATCAAATAGAATGAATAGAAGAATAGGGAAAGAAAAGAAAGAAAGAGTAGATATAAGGCTGAGATAAGAGACAGTAATACTTGGGAGCAGTATGCAGAGTAACTGGAAATATATGACTCATTCACTTCCTGTCGAATGAAAACAAACATAGGAAATACAGTACAATAATAAAAATTTTGAATATTTCCGAATTTTTAATGTTTTTGGAATCTAATGTTAACCTTCACGTTTTTCTGACATATAAAAGTTGAATCGTGCTTCTAGTACAAAAAATACACCATCCAGAGGACTTAGAAAAAATAAAAGTGCTATGCACCCGATAAACTAAAACATGCGACATCGTCACAGTTTAAGTTGCTTAACTGACTTAATTAAAGTTACCTACTTAAAGTTGAAAAATAGCCTATATTGATCAGGAAGCTCTAAGCTATGCAAAAATGAAAGATTTTTTAAAATCAGTTCAGTAGTTTCTGAGATTACCACCTCATACAAACAAACAAACAAACGAACAGACGTTTCTTCTTTATTATATTAGTACAGATAGAGAAGGAAAGTATTGTTTTTATGTCGAGTTTTCACGCCCTTTGAACCCAAAAAATTATATGTTTAGCAATCGATCTATGTGTGAACAAAATATTTCAAGAACGGAACATTGTATGAACTTGAAACTTAAGTTAGGTACTAGACGACCTGACACGAACAATTTCATCAAAATTGGTCAACTGGAAGTAGTAATTTATTCATGCGGTTCGTCACTTTTTTGAGATTTTCTCAAAACACAGTTCCTATGATTTAAAAAAATCTGGTGTGAAACACTCACACAACTTTCTCTTGCCAATGCAATTAATTAATAATATAACCTAACATTAGAAATAAACAAAAAAACTAATCTCAAAAAACATAATCTTACTTTAATCATGAGTGAAAGACGTAAAGTGAAAATCAAACTCTTAGTTTGGCTTAAAAGTACGGAAAATCACTCTTTCACACTAAATTAGGCTCTGTAGAGAAATATGCTTTGAATAAAAGTTGTAGATCTTTTAATTTCCTATAAATTTGATTATAATTTTTTGTTGTAAAATGCATAAGGCCAAAATCTTTAAAAAATTGATTTTTTACAAGATTTCTTGAGAAAAATCAAAATCAAAAAAAATGTTTGAAATAAAATTTGTAGGAATTTAAATTCTCTACAATTTTTATAATGTGCATTTTTGCGCTAAAATGCATATTAATGCCGCAATCTTAAAAAAACAATTTTTTTATGAGAAAACAGCCTTACCAAAAATTTCAGCAAACATGGCGCCTACCCTATCTTGTAGAGCATAAAAAAATTGAGAAAATTAGGCGATTTTTAAAACATGTTTTTTGGGTTTGGGGGTCTGAAAACGTGTAGATCCGGAGAAAACTCAATTTTGAAAAATCGACATGAAAACAATACTTTCGTTCCCATATATTCTTATAGGCAAGAGAAAGTAATAAACAATACATAAAGAATTAAAATTACAGAGGCCCCCTGATAATACAAAAGTACCCAAAAAACTTACCTGTCAAAGTTACTTCGGTCTAAAGTTTGCCTTTGGTTTTTAATGTGAGCTGCTGAAGAATTGTTACTAAACAGAATGAGAGATGTTGCTACAAAAAAACGTTCAGTCTTGGTTCAAAAGAAAATTCAAGATTTTTTAAAAATTACTATATAACGGGTGTTTTATTAAGGACGCAACCCTGATTATAAAAAGATAGAAGTAATACATCAATAAATTTTCTGTCCCCAATCGGTATGTTGGCAACAGTGTACTCAAGGCCAACACCTAAGAAAGTTAAAATGTTCCAGTCAAGCATTAGTGTGGTGACAGCAGTCGTTTCGTTATATTGTGTCAGCAATGGTTTTTCCAAGGAAGAACCAGGTGTTTTATTAAGGACGCAATCCTGATTATAACAAGATAGAAGTAATACATCGGTAAATTTTCTGTCCCCCAATTGGTATGTTGGCAACAGTGTACTCAAGGCCAACTACCTAAGACAGTTAAAATGTTCCAGTCAAGCATTAGTATAGTGACAGCAGTCGTTTCGTTATATTGTGTCAGCAATGGTTTTTTCCAGCAAAGAACGCGTGTTTATTGTAGAGACTTACATAGAGAGTAAATCTTACAAATGTGTGCAAGATAAGTTTCAGTTGAAATTTCCCCGTTCTTATCTAAATTAATCTAAAAGAAAAGAAATTTCAACTGAAACTTTTTAACATAACTTTACTGAAAATAATGAAATATGAAATCCCTAAAAATACAATAACATTTTGAAATTACCGTAAAACAGTCTTTGAAATACCCTCTGCATAAAAATCTGCCGCCTGTGAATGTAGCCAACCATTCACAGCATTTTGAAGCTCTTCATCATTGGTGAACTGCTGAGATGCAAGCCACCGCTTCATGTTCGGGAACAGGTGAAAGTCACTAGGAGCCAAATCTAGGCTGTATGGGGGATGATCGAAAATGTCCCATTTAAACTTGGCCAAAAGTTCATTTGTTTTCTCGCCCTCATACAGCACGAAGAACAAATGAACTTTTGGCCAAATTTAAATGGGACGTTTTCCATCATCCCCCATACAGCCCGGACTTGGCTCCTAGTGACTTTCACCTGTTCCTGAACATGAAGCGGTGGCTTGCATCTCAGCAGTTCACCAATGACGAAGAGCTTCAAAACGCCGTGAATGGTTGGCTACATTCACAGGCGGCAGATTTTTATGCAGAGGGTATTTCAAAGACTGTTCCAAGGTACGAAAAGTGCTTGAATCTGTTTGGCGACTATGTCGAAAAATAGAGAAAAACTGTAGTTTTAATATGTATATAATAAAGTTTTTGTTATAGTACAAAAAAATAACACAGTTGAGCAACATTCAAATATTGTAACAGACATGAGAAGAAGACGTCTTAAATTTTTTGGTCATATCATGAGGCTTCCTGATCATAGAGTTACAAAAAAGATGGTAAAATATGTAGCTTCGCTTGTCAATGGAGGGGAATGGATTCGACACGTTAAGAAAGACCTAGTTCTGGCAAACATTACTGATAATGAAGTTACCAATCGAAATAGTTTTAGAACAAAAATTAATGAATGGGAGATTATTCCAGAGGTTAAAATTTCAAGAGGTGGAACAAGATGGAGTGAGGAAAGAAAAGCTGATTTTTCTCAGAAAATGAAAGGCTGGTGGGCAAACAAGAAAAACACCAAGTCCAATAATCAATGATTGTGAATAATGCTCAGCGTCTTCCACTTCGGGAGCTCTACGGCTATAATAATAATAAATTAATATAATAATTTCACTAACCTTCTTTTTAAACTGCGTCACCTTTATTTTAATTTCTACTTACACGTGTTTCGGTGGATCCACCATCATCAGAGTAAATGAAAAATTGAAACTAAAAATTATTTTCATTTATTTAAAATTTACAGAAGATGATATATCTTCAGTCACTTGTATATAGTTTTATACAAGTGATTGAAGATGTATCATCTTCTGTAAATTTTAAATAAATGAAAATAATTTTTAGTTTCAATTTTTCATTTACTCTGATGATGGTGGATCCACCGAAACACGTGTAAGTAGGAATAAAATAAAGGTGACACAGTTTAAAAAGAAGGTTAGAGAAATTATTATATTAATTCATTATATGAAATAGAAATATTTCAAACTGCAGGATGCATTATAAAGATTTATTTTTGAATAATAATAAAGTTTTTGTATCTTCACTCGTTTACTTTTTATTTCAAAACGCAGGTTATTTTCTGGATAACCCTGGTATTTAGAAAAGCACATATATTAGCACATAGTCCAGTCTTACTCTCGCTGACGATCGTCAACTTATATTGCGTTAATAGTACAGTAATTACCATATTTCATTATCAGAACAGCTCTGGTCCAAAATAGTTCAGATAACTGACGCTTCATCGCAACTTTTAATCATAAATTAGGCATTACTAAAAATTAAACACTCAAAAAATAATTCTATACATAATATATTAATTGATTATATTTACAAATTTTATAATATTTTCGAGAAAGTCACAGAATTGAGCACATACACTAAAAATTACAGTAAATTAATACAATAATAATAATATAATAAATAATTTTGAAAACGATGAAAATAAATAATTTATATAAATTCTAGTTTAACTGAAAACATTAAAATTTAAACCGTATCGACATTTTGTAAGTTTATTCTAAAAACAGTATTAGGTTGAGATAATAATGTACGAATATTAAATTCAAATTTATCACGAACAGGTGTAAAATCCATAATATTATTAGGTTTAGCTTGTAGCCAAAATCGATCAAATTCATAAAATAAATAACAATATAATTGATGAAACAGTCTTAAACTTGGCATACTTTTTGAAGTATTATATACATGAGTTTTAACAGCACCATCGAGTAATAAATTATAAGCCATGCTCGTTAAATTAATACCGACAATTGCGAATGCATAACCATATCTTGGATGTAATGAATGAGACAAAACATGATGAGCTGGACCCGAATATTCTTCAGCAAAAAACAATAAATTATCAAGACCCAGAATTCCCATACCACGAAAATCTGTCTTTGGATCATCACCTTGAAATCCAATATCTTGCCACTGTTTCGTAACTCTATCTTCCAAAATTATTTCAGGCATTAACAAATTCCACAAACGTAATAATTTTTTTTCATGATCACTATTCGACGAATCATATTGAGTAATTCGTAGACTTTCTACTTCATGTAATAATTGATAATAACCCCAAATATGTTCAGAACATCTTACAAAAGAAGGTATAAATTGCCTATGTATATATGGATTAATATCTTTAACAGCGATTACCGTATTAACAGCGTATTCCAAAGCTGACTTTAAACATTTACCCTGTAATTTTCTCTCTTCACTTAACTTATTTAAATTTTCAACCATTTCTTTTATTTCTTTACTTCTAGATAAAAGTAACGATCTTTCAATACCATGAGAACGTCGAAATCCCACCGGCTCTCCATAACAAATTCGTTGAAGTTCACAAAGTTTCGTAGTTTTTCGTAATATCCATTTTATAAACGGTCTCAAACAATAATAAAAACTTAACCATATATTATGAAACATAATGAACAAATTTCTTGAATTTAATGTACCGACTTGAAATTCACAATCTAATAATACTACACATTTTATAACAAATTAGTTCAATACATGCACTTTTTACTGACTACACAACAAAATCATTTAGGTTAAAGTATACAAATAAATAAAGTTTGCCAACTAAAGAAACCTATGATTTTTTTAACGCAACTGTCAAAAATATTTTACGTACACTATCCTGAAATATATTCCAGAGAAAAAACCAAGTTTTCTTATTTAGACTATAAAATAATAATAAACACATTTTATTTCGTGAATTGTTTTTGTCCAACAGAATTAGAATTATTTATATATATATATATATATATATATATATATATATATATATATATATCTCACGTAATTCATTTAATACATGAAATGTTTTAAGAATAGAACATATTATATTTACTTTCTTTAAATAATTAATCTCAAAACTAATTCCGTACTATTTTTGTTATTGATTAATAACAACGACATGTTATTTGTATCATTAAGTTGGTCAACGAACAATGGCTCCCATTTTAAAAACACTGGTTGCGCCAATTTCAAATTTCTTTTCTTATGTTAATATCCTTGTCTACTTTCCATATTTCGTTCTGCTCCGTTGTAACTAAACTGATTTAGATTAATTTTTGTAATGGTTACTTAATAAAAGACCAGATTTTTTTGATTTTTCTTTTAGATTGTGACTTGTTTAAGACTAACAAACAAAATTTTGTTCTAACTTAATTATTGATCTAAGTACTTAATCTAAGAATTTAGCAACTAGTAGTTCTTAGTTTATGTTCGATGTATTCTAATACACTATTTATAATATTTACTAATCATTAATATTTGCTAAACACTTCAAAATATATACAAGTAACTATTAACTAACAAATTAATAACTTTGTATTGTTCATTACACCAGTTTAAATGGTTTTACATGAGAAAGCCTCCTATTCAGATCTGCGTTGTTGAGTAGCTGTATAGCTTTGGCAATCACACGATGAAGAAGTCTGTTTTTATGACTCCTGGTAAATTTCCGAATTACTTCGTTTATAGAATCCATTCCCAAGTCCCGGTGCAGGTTGTTGTTCCTATCATACCAGGGAGCATTGACAATGCTTCTGAGAACTTTGTTTTGGAATCTTTGAATGATTAATTGGTTTGATGCTTTTGTACATCCCCAGAGTTGTATTCTGTAGGTCCATATGGGTTTTAATATTTGCCTTGTATTTTAGAAGTTTGTTATAAACAGATAATGACGATTTCCTACCTAATGACCAGTAAAGTTTCTTGAATTTGAGATCGAGTTCTTTTCTTTTCTTTTCTTTTTTACTTTCTCTTGCCTGTATGAATATATAGGAAGGAAAGTATTGTTTTCATGTCGATTTTAACAAATCGAGTTTTCACCGGATCTACACGTTTTCAGACCCCCTGAACCCACACAAACATGTTTTTAGCGATTGGTCTGTGTGTGTGTGTGTGTGTATAAACAGAATATCTCAAGAACGGAACATCGTACAAAATTGAAACTTAGAACTTAAGCTACATACCACTACCGGACCCGACACGTACATTTTCATCAAAATCGGTTAACCGGAAGTAGTAGTTTATTCGTGTAATTTTTCATTTTTTTCCTATTTTCTCAAAAACTGGTCCTACGATTTTTTTAAAAATCGCCTTATTTACTTAATTTTCTATGCTCTACAAGATAGGGTAGGCGCCATGTTTGCTGAAATTCTTGGTCAGGCTGTTTTCATATAAAAAAATTTGGTTTTTTAAGATTGCGGCTTTAATATGCAGTTTAGCGCAAAAATGTATATAATTAAAGTTGTAGAGAATTTAAACCCTACACCTCTAATTTCAAACATTTTTTTACAACGCTTAGTTTAATGGTAATTAGCGATTTTCTGTTTTTTTCTCACGAAAACTTGTGAAAAATCGTTTTTTTTTAAGACTTCGGCCTTAGTATGCATTTTACGACAAAAGTGTTTATAATCAAATTTATAGAAAATTAAAAGATCTACAACTTTTATTTAAAGAATTTTTGTCTACAGAGCCTAGATTAGCGTGAAAGAGTGATTTTCCATATTTTTAAGCCAAACTGAGGTCTATTTTCATTTTGCGTCTTTCACTCACGATTAAAATAAGGTTATGTTTTTTGATTTTAGTTTTTTGTTTATATCTAATTTTTTATTACTAATGTTAGGTTATATTGTTAATTATTTGCACTGGCAAGGGAAAGTTGTGTGAGTGTTTCACACCAGATTTTTACATGTTCTTTCCAAAGAAGTTTACATCGAGCGCCATGCCAAGACATTCAGCTGTGTTAGAATATGGAAGATTTTTTGTTGTTGATATAAATAGGTACATTCCATCCTCTCTTAGTTTGCTCCTAAAGTAAACAAATAATGACGTCACTGAGCAAGCGCATTATATAAAAATGTGTACACGCTGATTAAAAAGTAAAAACAAAATACTTTTAAAAGTATTTTTTGAAATAAAATTGTTAGGCCTACATCATATCATGACTGATGTTTTTAGTACTTTAAGTAGTTATAATTTAAAAAATAGTTAACTTAATAGGAATACGACATCCGTAAAGTCGCAGACTCTAGCGTGCACCCTGTAGTAGGTGGTTTTCCTTTGTTGACAGCTGGAGCAAACTAAGAACGGCTTAACTGTAGTTTACGGTTTTTTTATTTGTAAAATTTATACAAACAGACTTCGATTCATTTAACACATTCCGTGCGGATGTGGTATACCTACCACGTATGGATTTTTGTGAGTGATGAGCGTGGTAGGGATACCACGGCAGTCCTTTTCATAAACTCTCTCTCCTTACTAACCAATTCAATATAAAATTACTTGATCAGTGAAACTTTTTATAGCGTACAAGAATTTTTTTCTTGATAGTACTGATACATTGTATGATTCTTATATGTATTTCAGGTGTTATAACTGACATGTCCTGTACTCCTCCTGGAGTTTCCAGGGCGCAAAAAAACACAGGATATCTAAAATTTGGATAAAATGGAAACAATAGAAAATTGATGAAAGCAATATTGTGATATGAAAACTGTTTATTTTATACTTCTTTGGACATAAAGAAACTACTCATACAATAATAATACATTTTATATACAAATATTTACAAGTGTTAAGTTTTTCCTTAAAAGGAAACAATTTATCTTTCTTGACTTTAATTTTATATAGCGTTTAAATGCAGTATAATTGTGCAATCATTTCACTATCATAAACATGTTAAAAAAATTATAAACCAGTTCCAATTATCTGAAATTTCGAATTAGCAGACTTGTTTAGGACTTTGTTGGTGGAAATTTAAAAAATTGCCATCTACAATTTTCCTATTTTCGTCTGTCCACCCACCCAGATGTTAGAAACTAAAAGAGCAACAAACGGTTTTTGGATTTGTAATCTACACTAAAAATTACTGGGCAAGGATTAGGTTTCAAGTTCTGATTTCGGCCGGAAGACGCCCAAAACCTGAAGTCAAGAAATCAAGTTGAAATTTGGAAACAAAAAAAAAATCACTTGATTCCACTTTGAGTAGATGTGTGTGTTGTTTAGATAAAAAGACTAAAGGCCAGTATGAACTTCTAGAGGTTTTACTGAGTAAAACGAGGAGTGAGGTGGTTTACCTTCCTCACTGAGTTGAAAGATTATGCTTATTAGCATACCAGATGCACCAAAAAGCTCCTACTTTTCACTTTGTTAATAACATCTTCACTTTATTCACCACAGTGTCTGGCTGTATAATGAAATTCATTACTTTCAGAGGAGATGACTCTGACTTGTGTCTTTTACACCTGTACCTTTTCTGTTCTTTAATGCTTCAGTCATATAATTGGCTGACCATATGCAAGACCGACTACAATACTCAGACCTCAATGCATGTATCGATAGTGGACAAAATGGCGCCAATCGTAGGGCTCCATAATTTTGAATTACACGTGTTTTTACTGGTTTTCAGTGTGGTTGAGTTAAGCGCTTAATAAAGTTCAGCTTCATTATCGGAGTATTTATACGGTATGTTAGTGTAGTTTTAAGGTTTATAAGTTGTGTATAGTGTCATCTGTAATAGGGTTATTAAATTATATGTTATAGGGTTATTTTTAGGGTTTTCAGTGTGGCTGAGGTTAGCATTTACAGTTCAACTTTGTATGACAGTATTTCTATGATATTTTAGTGTAGTTTTAAAGTTTATAAGTTCTGTATAGTGTCATCTGTAATAGGGTTATTAAATTATATGTTATAGGGTTATTTTTAGGGTTTTCAGTGTGGCTGAGGTTAGCATTTACAGTTCAACTTTGTATGACAGTATTTCTATGATATTTTAGTGCAGTTTTAAAGTTTATAAGTTCTGTATAGTGTCATCTGTAATAGGGTTATTAAATTATATGTTATAGGGTTATTTTTAGGGTTTTCAGTGTGGCTGAGGTTAGCATTTACAGTTCAACTTTGTATGACAGTATTTCTATGATATTTTAGTGTAGTTTTAAAGTTTATAAGTTCTGTATAGTGTCATCTGTAATAGGGTTATTAAATTATATGTTATAGGGGTTTTAGTGTGATAGAGGTTAGCATTTAGTACAGTTCAACTTCATTATAAGAGTATTTATATGATATTATTGTGTAGTTTGTAGGTTTATAAATTGTGTGTAGTATTCGTAGCTCTTAGTAATCTGTGTGTTTATTACGATTCCGGTTTTATTTAATTTGCAGTTAAACTTGTTTTGTGTTGTGGTTGTGTGAACTAATAGTGTTAAATTGTTTACAATATTATTTCTTTGCCCTGTGATGTGTATAAACTCTTTCAAGTGTTGATCAGTAGCTCTTATGAATCTGAATTTTTAAAATTACAAAATCAAAGAGATGGTTCAATGTGTTTAGGCATTCAGTTAAGTGAAGATTCTATTAGTAATTTTCGTGATAGGTGCAAGTGTGGAACTCTTTTAAGGAAAGTAATCAAAAAAAGTGTTTAAGTACTGTCCAATATTTTTATAACTAACTATGTAAAATTGTTAAATGAAAAAAAATGTTTCGAAAGAAATCGCTAAGAAATTAGAGAACCAAAACAAAAAAAAGTGTGAAGTCAAATCTGAAGTGTGAAGTCAAAAAGTGTGAAGTGTAGTGTCAAATCAAGAAAACAAAAAAAAAACAAAAAAAAGTGTGAAGTCAAATCTGAAGTGTGAAGTCAAAAAGTGTGAAGTGTAGTGTCAAATCAAGAAGTCGGGGAAAAGGTGAAAAAACGTAAATTGTTGAAGTTTAGCAGCCAGTAAATATCCACCAGATGAAGATAATTCAAGTCAAATTATCTCTTTGTTAAGAATTATTGCAATTACTTGCCTTAAAAATGTAAATTTAAAATTTCGGTTTTTTATTTAAAGCTAATTAGCGTGTGATGCAATTTAACATTATTTGGTTTCCATAACCTATAATGTTCTTGATAAACTAAACTTGCCCTAAGATTGCCGCCATTTTGTTTACTGATTGAGGTCCGAGTATTGTGGTCGGTCTTGCCATGATAAGAAACAAAACTATTTTTTGTAGCCCTGGAACTAGAAGATTGAGTACTGTAATCGATGTCCAGTGGTAGAATTTTTGTAATCAATATTTGTAAGACAACAAATAAACAAATTTATTTTATTCTCGTCAAAACAAGAGCTAAGACACTTTTTAAAATAACAATTAAAAGTTTTAAAATTTCTTAAAAACACTTAAAAACAATTAAAATCTTTGATTAAAATACTTCTTGATTAAAATAATTATATATTTTTTTTTGGTTCCTTTTCTTAAAACTTGTAAAAAAACGTCTCTCCTCATAAAAGTTTTAAAACAGAATGAAACTTCAACAATCCTTTTTTTTTAATTTTAATTTAAATTTAATTTTTTTTTTTTTTTTTTTTTTTATCACATCTGGAGTTTGGTAAATCATCTGACGTAGTTGTTTATGTTGGGGTGTAAATGTAACAAATGTTGACATGTCTTGTTTATGTCGAGTGTGTGAAGGGTATGTGTGTACGTGTGTGTTTACGTGTGTATTTTTAGTTGTGTGTAAGTTTTCATGTTTACAATTGTTTGTTTATATACGTGTCTCCTATTACCATCTATTACAGTACTGATGGTTAGTCATGAAATGAACTTTATTTGAGTTGAAGTGTAAGAGGGGAACAATCTACTGCGCTTGCCCAGTTTCTCTATTACAATCCCAAAAACATATTGACAGTCATCGATCATTGGAATACACAGTCCTTATTTTATTACGTGACGAGTGGTACAGGAAATATTGTTTTGATTTGGCTATTCTGTTTTTACATTTTAGGTTGCATTTATATAAATAAAAGTATTTTAAGTTGTAAAAACTCATTCCGTTTCTTTTCATTTTAATTCTTCACATTTTATTCGTTATTCTGTAGTGTTGTTATAAATTAGTTATCTATCCGTGTATTATAAGTTTATCAAATCGACCGTTCGAAAGCAGGCTAAAACAATTCAAAGTGCGGAACGGAATGTTATTTTAAATGTTATTAAGTGTTGTAAAGAAGAAGCAAAAAATAAACTGTATAATACTACACGGGTTGGTCTAGAGGTAAAGTCGTCGCCAAAATCAGCTGTTTAACAGGTGATTTTCGGAGACGAAGGTTCCTGGTTGAAATCCTAGTAAAGGTAAATACTTTTGTACAGATATGAATGCTAGACAGTGGTTACCGGTGTACTTTGATGGTTGGGGTTCAATTAACCATACTCTCTCAGAAATGGTCGACCTGAGTCTGTACAAGACTACACCTCATTTACACGTCATACATATCATCCTCATCTCATTGGGTGATGGGGTTGCTTATTGTTCTCAATTGAACAGATTGCAACGTACACAAATTAGGGATTACAAAATAAAAAAAAAGTTGTAGATCTTTTAATTTTCTATAAATTAAATTATATACACTTTTGTCGTAAAATGCATACTAAGGCCGAAATCTTAAAAAAATTGATTTTTCACACATTTTCGTGAGAAAAAAAACAGAAAATCGCAAATTACCGCTAAACTAAGCGTTATACAAAAAATTGTTTGAAATAAAAGTTGTAGAATTTTTAATTCTCTACAACTTTTATTATATAAAGTTTTGCGCTAAAATGCATATTAAAGCTGTAATCTTAAAAAAAACAACGTTTTTACGTGAAAACAGCCTCACGCAGAATTTCAGCAAACATGACGCCTACCCTATCTTGTAGAGAATAAAAAATTGAGTAAAATAGGCGATTTTAAAAAAAATCGTAGGACCAGTTTTTGAGAAAATCGCAAAAAAGTGAAAAATTACACGAATAAACTACCACTTCCGGTTGACCGATTTTGATGAAAATGTTCGTGTCGAGTCCCGGTAGTGGTACGTAACTTAAGTTTCACGTTTCAAGTTCGTACGATGTTCCGTTCTTGAGATATTCTGTTCACATACACACACACACACACACACAGACCAATCGCTAAAAACATGTTTTTTGGGTTCAGGGGGTCTGAAAACGTATAGATCCGGTGAAAACTCGATTTCTTAAAATCGACATGAAAACAATACTTTCCTTCCTATGTATTCATATAGGCAAGATAAAGTAAAAAATACTACACAGTTGCATGTTTTTAGAAATGTACATACTACGCTAGCAGCAGCGCATTGCCCACACTGAGTCTCGGGTTCATCTCGTCAGTACATATCAGTACAAATAATTTAACACTTCACGTGCCTGTTATAGGCATTAATCAAAATTAAAGTAGAAATTTAGAAACAAAAAAAGTGACATTCGATTCCATTTAAAGGGTAGATACAGAAATCATTGGGTTTGAAGTTCTAGTTTCAACCAAAAGTGGCCCAAAACTGGAAGCCAAGAAATCAAAGTAGGAATTTGGAAACAAAGTTAGTGTCATTTGATTCCACTTAACCTTTTGAGGACTATGCACGTATCTTTCATGGTTTTGGTCCAAAAAAACCACAAACGTACTAGTACATTTGTAGTTTCATGGTTTTGGTCCAAAAAACCACAAACGTACTAGTACACTTTTGTAGTTTCATGGTTTTGGTCCAAAAAACTACAAACGTACTGGTACATTTTTGTAGTTTCATGGTTTTGGTCCAAAAACTACAAACGTACTAGTACATTTGTAGTTTCATGGTTTTGGTCCAAAAAACCACAAACATACTAGTACATTTTTGTAGTTTCATGGTTTTGGTCCAAAAAACCACTAACGTACTAGTACATTTCGCACTGCTAGAGCAGTACTGTGTTAACTCAAAAATCAAATTTTGAGAAAAGCAAAGAAGAAGTTTCTAAGAGTAAAAATATAAGAGGTTTGAAAAAGCCATTCAATATTTTTTATATTGTTACAATGTTGTTTGTGATTTCTACTAATAAATTATTAAGAATTTTTACTACGAACTAGTAGCTGTAATTTAGGAAATAGAAAAATAAAAATATTTTGAGCTAATACACTACTGCTCTGACAGTGCGATTTGTAGTTTCATGGTTTTGGTCCAAAAAACTACAAATGTACTGCAAACTACAAACTACAAACGTACATTTGCTTCATTTTTTATACTAATATATGTAAATAAAAGTTCTAAATAAATGTATTATTATATAGGATTTGTTTTACTCGATGGAAAAAGCATGTGCATTAACTTTGCTAATGTGTTCAGAAAATTTGTATTATTGTGGTAGCTTCTTGCCACAATTTGTCTACTAATTTAGAATATTTCTTTCCCTGGGAAAAAAAAATGTTTTACAATAATATAAATCTTGTTTTATCTATATTTGTTTTATTTTAAACGTTCCGTTTTATAGTTTATTTTATGAAAATACAAGTGGAAATGGTTGGCTTTAGTGGTAAGCGTCTCTGAGATGAAGAAATATTTAAGTAGCTCTACGAAACATACTGCCCATAATATATAGGTGGAGTGTCAAATTATTTACACTCAATCTGTTCGTTGCAGGGCTAAAATAAATAGTTCTGTTTCTTATCACATGGTCAGCCAATTAAATGACTGAATCATTTAAGAACAGAAGAGGTAGAGGTGTAAAAGACACTAATCAGAGTTATCTCCTCTGAAAGTAATGGATTTTATTATACAGCCAGACCCTGTGGTGAATGAAGTGAAAGTGTCATTTGCAGAGTGGAAAATATATGCTTTTCAGAGGGCCTGGCATGCTGATAAGTGTACTTTTCCACTCAGTGAGGAAGGCAATGGTAAACCACCTCACTCCTCGTTTACGTAGTAAAACCTTACAGGTTCAAACCAGCCTTTTGGCTGATGACCTAAACAACAACTACGAAACATATTATTTTTAGTTACAGGGATGGAGAGTTGAGAAAAAATAGGTGAATAATTAATACGGGAAGAATAAATAAATGAAAAATCTAAAAAGAACTCATACTGTGGCCCAAGTCATGGCGTTCTCTAGTTGCAGGCGGGATTATTGGAGTGGGGGTAATGGCGTCAGGAGTCTTAATTACTGACGTGGCGCTGTCTACACACTGTCTTATTCGCATATTTTAGTAGGGGAAACCGGGGGAATCGCGCCATCCTGGGTTATTCTGCCACCCCATGTGTAACTCAAGCCCTGAGTCGGATATTCCTGGAATAGGTGCTGGAACGTAGCAGACAACGCCATAAGCACTATCTGTTGCGTTCACAGTTGAGTGAAAACTAAATTAGTGTGTACAACAATTATTTTAGGTTTTATTGAAAATTTCATCTAATTTTTTGCTTTCAAACTATTCAGGTATGTAAAAATTGTGTTGATAATAGACTTGTAAGAGCATTATATTTTTTTTTTTTTTTTTTTTTAAATTTACGCCCCAATCGGAGCACTCAAGTCACTCATGAACATGCATTCCTTGAGGAGTTAGTTGTGGCACCACACTGTTGTTTTCTTCGTTCCCACATCAATTTCTTGACCTGGTGGCTCTCAATCTCTCTGCTACAGCTGCATTCGGCTGTCTTCTCTCTCTGAAAGGCAGTTGGGTTATCCTCTTTTCCTTTAGGATGGTCTTCTCTTCTTGTCTCTGGATCATTTCTTCATTTATATTCCTCATGTCTGACATGACTTCCTGTATCCATTTGTTTTGGATCTTATTCTTCATTTGGTAGTCAAGGAGCTGTTTAATGAGTCTTGAGTCAGGCAGTCTGCTGAGGTGGCCAAAGAAAGCGACTCTCCTCTTCCTCATTGTGTCCAATATCGGCTCATTTTCCTTATAAACTATATTGTTGGGGACTATCCACCATTTTCCTTGGACTTGATGCTTGAAATTAATGGCTGTTCTTAATATTCTTCTGTCTATCTTTTGAAGTTTGTCCGTGGTTGATCGAGTGTTCAAGTTGAAAAGTGTCTCACAAGCATATGTAGCCTCTGGCTTGATTACAGAGTTATAATGCCTGATTTTGGAGTTAATTGATAGGGACTTCTTCTTATATATGGGCCAGGTGATTCTTTGGGCCTGTTTCAGTTTGGTTACTCTGTTCTCAATTGCAGGTTTTTCATTCAGATTCCATGTGATTATTTCACCGAGATACTTAAATTTCTGAACTATCTTTATTTTTTCTCCATTGCTTAGTTGCAGGCTCTGAAGTTCTTGTTTAAAGCCTGGCATTATCTCTGTTTTTTCCCATGATATTTGGAGTCCAACTTTTGATGCTATTAGAGCATTATATATGGTATAGTGTATTTATTTAGCCACATGTTAACACCATTAGATCTGTTTGTTTTGTTTCCTATTCGGTGTGAGTTACCTATGTTTGCCATGTTGTCAAGTCGGGGTGTTGACGCCACCCTAAGATGGAATTGTGGCGGCTTAAAGAAATAAATCATGTGCAAGAAAATTAACAACTTTAAAATGAATTAACAAATTTAAAATAGGTAAGGTAAGAGAAGATACATTTTATTCTATAAACTGTAATTACGTATTTAGATCTAAATAAATAAATTTATAGTAATCTTATTTATAATCCGTATTCAAAACAAACACACACAAAAACAGAGATAGTAAGTGAGGATTCATAATAATATATTATGTACGTAAAGCCTATTACAATGTAATGATTGTAATGAATTAGAAACTGGACCTCTGACGTCACCAGTCAGACTTCTCCCCACCACTGATATCCCGCCTGCAACTAGAGAACACCATGGCCAAGTTCTAGGTTGAAAAACATTGTCCTCAAAAGGTTAAAGAGTAGATACAGAAAGCTCTAATGGTTTTTGTCATAAGTCAAAGGTAAGCCTTTTTAAAAATTACCACTAGCCATGAGACATGTCTCATGAAATGGATATTTATTCATGATGCTCATTCGAAGATGAATGATATTTATGAAGATTATCTTGTACTTCTTTTTCTTCATCTACATCTTCACTTTTTTCATGATCTTTGAGTTGTTCTTCATGTTCATGATGATTGTCACCATGAAGATCATGGTGAACTTCATCTTCTTTTAAATGTTTATTAATTATTCCTTTAAATACAACTTTTAGTGGTACCCTTATAAGGTATCTGTATAGAAAACTTGTTACATTTTTACACGTATTAATAAATTTTTGTAAAATCCAATTATTGGTTAATGAATTCCACGCTTTTGTAACATTGATGCTAATATTTCCATCATAATCATTTGTTTCTACTTGTTTATTCTTTTTTATTTTATGTTTCTTTGAATATTCCTTCAAAAATTTCTTTTCATTTTCTTCTGTAAAATAAAAACATAATATTAATCTAATAATATTTAACTGTTGTTGTTTAGGTAACCAGCTGAATGGCTGGTTTGAACCTTTAGAGGATTTACTAAGTAAAGGAGTCAGGCAGTTTACCATTGCCTTCCTCACTGAGTGGAAAAGTATGCTTATCAGCATTCCAGGCCCTCTGAAAAGCATCTACTTTCCACCCTGCAAATTACACTTTCACTTTCAACAATTGGCCGTATTGGCGTAGTTGGTAACGTGCTCGCCTCTCATCATGCGGTCTTGGGTTCGAATCCCATTCAGGCACGGCATATTTTCATACGTTACAAAAAATCATATCATCCTTCACCGTCTGCATTAGCAGTAATTATTGCAAAACAGTTGGACATTAAACAATAAAAAAAAAACTTTCAACAATGAGATGACTTTCAACAATGGAAAATTTGCATGGAGCGTTATAGGGATAGAGAAGGAGTGTATATTGAAGGTGACAATAAGTGATTATGTATAAAATAAAAATAAAATTTTTGTACAACGTCAGTCTCGTTATTTAATAGCCACACCTCGTACATATGTGGGATTAAAAAATAAATAAAAATCTGTGTTATTCGCTCTTGACTTATGAGTTGGTAGTCTTATGACTATTTATCATAGTAAATCAACTTGTTGGTAAAAGGTTAATACCTAATTAAATAAATATTCTTCTTCTCCTCCTCCTCCTCCTCCTTCTTCTTATTTTCCTCCTCCTCCTCCTCCTCCTCCTTCTTCTTTTCCTCCTCCTCCTCTCCCTCCTCATTCTCCTCCTCCTCCTTCTCCTCCTCCTTCTCCTCCTCTTCCTCCTTCTCCTTCTCCTCCTTGTTCTTCTTCTTCTTCTTCTTCTCCTCCTTCTGTTTCTTCTTCATCATCATCTTCACAGCACAGAATAGGCATCTCTTTATGGTCTACCCAAACTGTATTCCTTGCCGAAGGTATCTTAAAGCCAGTAAATGGTATTGATCCTCTGGCATGTGGCTTACATGTTGTAACCACCTCTCCCTCAAATCTTCAATTCTCTGCCTCACAGTTTCTGTTCTACCCAAATCATGCCGGATTGTCTCTCTCTTGATGTGATCTCAAAGTGTTGTTCCAATCACTGTTTTCAAAAAACTCATGTCAGCTGCTTCCAATTTCCTATCCTCAGATTTCCTTAGGACCTCAGGTTTCCTTAGGTTTCATTACTGTGGAATAAAATAGTCTGTGCCATTATATCTATAGGGTGATTCAAAAAGAGCGCCGGTTTTGATATATCAAATTAAGAGATTTATTTTATTGAAAAACTGAAAATAAATACATCAACAAGTTCATCTTACCTTCCGATTTTATGTATGAAAAATGATGTCATGCATGTGTCCTCCTCTACTGCGCTGGCACGCATCAACTCTGTCCATGAAATTGGATATTACTGCACTACAAGTTTCGACTTCCATTTGCCCGATAACCCGTCGAATTTCCTCCTTCAAGTCATTGATGTTTCGGGGTTTATTGGCATACACCAATGACTTCAGATGACCCCAAAGATGAAAGTCACAAGGCGTCAATTTTGTTTGCGAAGGTGTCATCATCCTGCCGTTTTCTCAATACCCAGTCAACAAACTGTCGTCTCTTCTGGTGGTCTGCCACTTTCAAATGTTGCGTCAACTGAATTTTATACGGGTGATATTGGAGATCGTACCGAAGAATTCTCCGTACAGAAGAACATCTTAAACCCAATTGTTGAGAACGGCGACGTATTGATTTTGCTGGGCTAACAGCCACACTGTCACGAACCAACGCAACGTTCTGCTCAGTTCGGCCAGAACGACGACGTCCAGAACTTTTAAGGTCGACTGTTGAACCCGTCTCAAAAAACTTTTTCATGAGCCTGCGAACTGTTGATTCATTCGGTGCTTCATTACGTCCTAGATTACCGCGAAGTCGCCTGACAGTAGCCGAATAACTCTCTCCACTCTGGTAAAATGTTTTGACGATTAACACTCGTTGTGCAATAGTAAACTTCTCCATGGTTAGACGCAGACTGCGAGAGTACTACACTGCGAACAAGAGAAACTACAACTGAATCGTCAATCGGAATGTTCTCCGAAATAGAAATGAGGTCTAACAATGTTGTCAACCGATAAACAAAAATTTACCAGCCGTTTAAAAACCGGCGCTCTTTTTGAATCACCCGTTATTTCCTCAACTGCGTTTCTTTCAGGGCCCTTGCTTTAAATGTTCTATTTATGTAACCACACACACGTTGAAACCTAGAACTTTCATTAATGATTCCCCTCATATGCCATATATCACAACCCAAGTACAGATATCAGATGAACTTATGTCCCCTAGCCGTGGAAGTGAGAGAATGCATAACACTCTCACTCGCACAACCCATACGCGCCGTTCCAATAATATTGTCTTTAATTTTTACTTTCTCTTGCCTATATGAATATATAGGAAGGAAAGTATTGTTTTCATGTCCATTTTAATAAATCGAGTTTTCACCGGATCTATATGTTTTCAGACCCCCTGAACCCAAAAAACATGTTTTTAGCGATTGGTCTGTGTGTGTGTCTGTGTGTGTGTGTGTGTGTGTGTGTGTGTGTGTGTGTGTGTGTGTGTGAACAGAATATCTCAAGAACGGAACATCGTACGAACTTGAAACTTGAAACTTAAGTTACGTACCACTACCGGACTCGACACGAACATTTTCATCAAAATCGGTCAACCGGAAGTGGTAGTTTATTTGTGTAATTTTTCACTTTTTTGCGATTTTCTCAAAAACTGGTCCTACGATTTTTTTAAAAATCGCCTGGTTTACTCAATTTTTTATTCTCTACAAGATAGGGTAGGCGTCATGTTTACTGAAATTCTGGGTGAGGCTGTTTTCACGTAAAAACGTTGTTTTTTTAAGATTACAGCTTTAATATGCATTTTAGCGCAAAACTTTATATGATAAAAGTTGTAGAGAATTAAAAATTCTACAACTTTTATTTCAAACAATTTTTTGTATAACGCTTAGTTTAGCGGTAATTTGCGATTTTCTGTTTTTTTTCTCACGAAAATGTGTGAAAAATTGATTTTTTTAAGATTTCGGCCTTAGTATGCATTTTACGACAAAAGTGTATATAATTTAATTTATAGAAAATTAAAAGATCTACAACTTTTATTTAAAGCATTTTTCTCTACAGAGCCTAGTTTAGAGAGAAAGAGTGATTTTCCGTATTTCTGAGCCGAACTGAGGTTGATTTTCATTTTGCATCATTCACTCATGATTAAAATAAGGTTATGTTTTTGAGGTTAGTTTTTTGTTTATTTCTAATATTTTATTAATAATGTTAGGTTTATTGTTAATTATTTGCATTGGCAAGAGAAAGTTGTGTGAGTGTTTCACACCAGATTTTATTCATTGTTGTGAGCAAGCGTTTATGCACGCAGTAAACTAACAAGCAATATAACAACTGTAATATGTTTTCAGATTTGGATTATAACGGTAAAGACCTTTGAGCGCATGCGTAGTTACACCACATATCTCCCTCTCACTCGCTCGGCTATGGGACATTAGTTTGTCTGACAACTATAGCTACTTAAAATGTTAAACCTGCTCCAAGACAAATAAATAAAAAAATAAAATAATCTGTTGTTGTTTAGGTCATCAGCCGAAAAGCTGGTTTGAACCTGTAGAGGTTTCACTAAGTAAAATGAGGAGTGAGGTGGTTTACAATTACCTTCCTCACTGAATAGAAAAGTACGCTTATCAGCATGCCGGGCCGTCTGAAAAGCACATATTTTCCAATCTGCAAATGACACTTTCACTTCATTACCACAGGGTGTGTTTAGGTCAACAGCCGAAAGGCTGGTTTGAACCTCTAGAGGTTTTACTAAGTAAAACGAGGAGTGAAGTGGTTTACCATTGCCTTCCTCACTGAGTGAAAAAGTACGCTTATCAGCATGCCGGGCCCTCTGAAAAGAACATATTTTCCACTCTGTAAATGACAACTTCACTTCATTCACCACAGGGTCTGGCTGTATAGTGAAATTCATTACTTTCAGAGAAGATAACTCTGACTAGTGTCTTTTACACCTCTACCTCTTCTGTTCTTAAACGATTCAGTCATTTAATTGGCTGACCATGTGATAAGAAACAGAACTATTTATTTTAGCCCTGCAACGAACAGATTGAGTGTAAATAATTTGACACTCCACCTGTCTGTTATGGGCAGTACCACAGGGTCTGGCTGTATAATGAAATCCATTACTTTCAGAGGAGATAACTTTAATTAGTGTCTTTTACACCTCTACCTCTTCTGTTCTTAAATGATTCAGTCATTTAATTGACTGACCATGTGATAAGAAACAGAACTATTTATTTTAGCCCTGCAACGAACAGATTGAGTGTAAATAATTTGACACTCCACCTGTCTGTTATGGGCAGGATGCAACTTTATATAAACTAAAAAAAAAAATTGATTGAATACATACCTCCCACCGGGTTGGTCTAGAAGTAAAGTGGTCGCCAAAATCAGCTGTTTAACAGCTGATACTCGAAGACTAAGGTTCCTGGTTCAAATCCTAGTAAAGTTAGTTACTTTTATACGGATTTGAATACTAGACAGTGGTTACCGGTGTACTTTGATGGTTGGGGTTCAATTAACCATACTCTCTCAGGAATGGTCGACCTGAGTCTGTACAAGACTACACCTCGTTTACTTGTCATACACATCATCCTCATCTCATTGGGTCATGGGGTTGCTTATTGTTCTGAATTGAACAGATTGCAACTTACACAAATTAGGAATAAAAAAAAAAATACATACCTTCATCACTATCATATGTTTTATCTTTTGACTTTTCATCAGAATCATTTTCTGTTGATGACTTTTCTTTTGATTTTCCTTCTGTTGATGTTTGTTGTTTAGATTTCATATCTGTTGACGATGTTTTTTCTAAAGATTGTTCTTCTTTAGTTTTAGATGTTTTCATATTTTCATCAAGTGGATTATGCGTGGAAGTTTGTGGACTATCTGTCGGTATTTTAACAGTTGTTGTTTCTTCAGTAATTGTTGGCGTACGGTAGTAATTATTTTCAGTTGTGTATGAATATGAGTTAGTTGTTGGTGATGGGTAGTAATTATTAACAGTTGGTTCCGTCGTGAATAAATATTGGTTATACGGATCAGAATATCCTCTAGTAGTTTCTTGTGTTGACCATCTGTGATGATGATGTCGATGATGGTGATGATGATGGTGATGTCGATGATGATGACGATGAGTTGTAGATGGTCCGTAATAATTTTGAGTTGTTGGCGATCCTCCGTAATAATTTTGAGTCGTTTGTGATAATCCGTAATAATTTTGTGTCGTTTGTGATATTCCGTAATAATTTTCAGTTGTTGGTGGTAAATTTCCGTAATTATTGTAATTATTTTGAGTTCTTGGTGATCCTTCATAATAATTTTCAGTTGTCGGCGATCCTCTGTAATAATTTTGAGTTGTCGGTGATGTACCATAATTATTTTGAGTTGTCGGTGATGTTTCATAATTATTTTCAGTGGTTGG
The DNA here is from genome assembly GCA_035578175.1 of Catonia carolina. NCBI lineage: Eukaryota > Metazoa > Arthropoda > Insecta > Hemiptera > Achilidae > Catonia > Catonia carolina. The sequence continues at coordinate 4,076,530 of JAQMRL010000021.1, read as the reverse complement.
AAATTCCGTGGTTGATTGACGATAATAATCTTCAGTTGTTCGAATGCCGTAATTATTTCCGTACGGATTATTATAACCATTTCTTTGGATACGGTTATATGAATAATCGGTTGTTGACGGAGTGTATTCTGTTGTACTCGATAAAGTTGTAGGTTCTTCTGTTGTTGTTACTTGTGTTGTTGTTGTTGTTGTTGTTCCTTCAGTTGTGACAATATCTGTGGTATGTTCAATCGTTTGATTATTTTCTGATTCACCAATCGTTATATTCCTTTCTGTTACATCTTCGACATGTTGAATTAAATTTGTTGTTTCTTCATTATTATTGTTACCAATGTTATGATCATAAACTTCTGTGTTATTAAATAATTTATTGTTTATTTCAGAATTTGTTATATTAGTAATATGGTTTACACTATATTGGTCATCTTTTTGTTGAATATTTAATGTCGTAACTTCATTTTGTTTTAATAAAATCGTAGAATGTTCTGTCATTGATTCTGTATTATTTTCATTTTTATGTAACGCTGTTTCTATTGTTGTTTCTTCGTTTCCTACAATTTTATGTTCTGTTGTTGATACATGATGTATATTTTTATCTGTATTGACATTTGTTTCATTTTCTTGTTTAAATTCAATAAGTTGTTCTGTTGTTGATATTTTATTTTTATTTGTTGTTTCTTCATCGTTTGTTGTTGTTGTTGTTGTTATAATATTTTGAGTAGTTTGTTCGTTTATTTTAAATTTTTTTGTTATTTGATCTTCATGTTTTATTTCTGGATTTTCAGTTATATTTTTGTGTTTTTTATCAATAAAAATATGTTCAGTTGTTATATTGACTTGATTGTTTTTGATATATTTTGTTGTAAATTCATCAATTTTTTCTTGATTTTTTTCAGTATGTTTCTTTAAATAATTTTCTTGAATCGTTTCACTAATATTTGTCATTTTATGTTGTTTATTTTTTTTATAAATTTCAGTTGTCATTTGATCTTGATGTTTTTCAGTTTGTTCGGTAGTTTTATGTATTTTATTTGTCTCATATTGTTCTGTTGTTAGTTTTTTATCTTGTTTAGTAGTTATTACTATATTTTTGGGCGTTGACTCAGCTACTGACTCAGTGATTTGTTTTTTAGTTGTTGTTAATTCAGAGACTCGTTCACTGATTATTTGTTCATTGTTATTGTTAGATACAGATTTTTGTTCTTTATGTAAATTTTCTGAAACTGTTGAGTAGATTATATTTGCAGTTGTTATCGTATTAAATTGTGGTATTATACTTTCAGATTTTGTATTATTTTTTTGTATATAAGTTATGATCTTCTTTGTTTTAATAGGTAATATATTAAGTACCATTGTTGTTTCACTTTTTAAAATCGGTGAAGATTTTTTTTTAATTTGAGGTGTTCCAGTTATCATAATATTTGCAAGTTCAGTTGTGTATTTATTAGTTTTTTTGGTAGTTTTCTTTAAAAAACTTGTTGGTGTATCTAAAATAATATCGTAATTATTTGTTGTTGTAACATAACTAATTGTATCTTTTGGTTTTATTTTAATACTTGGTAATGTTGTAGAGATTAAACCCTGTTTTTTCGAATTTGTTTTGTCACCGGAGTGATATTTTTTATGGTGATGATGGTGACGATGTTTTTTATGGTGATGATGTTTCTTATGGTGTTTATGTTTATGTTTTTTATGGTGATGGTGATGATGATGATGTTTTTTATGATGTGATTCATCAGTTTCTTCTGATGTTTTTTTATCTGAATGTTTCGTAGAATTATCTTTATCTGATGATATTTCTTTGTCTGAATTTTTCTCCGATTTTTCTTTTTTATTATCAAAAAATCTACCTAGCGTATTACCATAAATACCTTCCATTATATTTTTTGATAAACTTTTCAATGAAAATGGTTTCGGTATTTGTGTTTCACCTAGTTTTTCTTTTAGTTTTATTTTTGGTTGTAATGTTGATAATAAATTTGTCTTTAATTCAATATTTACTTTCGTTGTTAAAATTTTTGGTGTTTTCGTTACCATTTTTTGTGAATGGTTATTTTTTATAAATGTCTGCTTTATTCCATCATTTGTAATTTTATTTGTGGATTCTGATTTTATAAAATTACTTTTTTGTGTCGTAAACAATAATTCTTTTTGAGGTTTCTTCTCTGAAAATAAAAAAAGATGATAACTCAATTATTTTATTTGTCTATGAATTTTGGGTTTGACTGAAAAAATCTTTACTTAATAACTATACGAGGGTCGTTTGAAAAGTCCGTGCAAAAAATAAAAACTACTTAATTGTTTGGGGTAAACGTTTTTTATTTTTCAACATAGTCTCCTTTTAGGTTTATACACTTTGTCCAACACTGCTCTAGTTTGTTGATCCCTTCCGAATAATAGGATATGTCCAAGTCTGAAAAATAGCGATTCATTCCTGCAATCACCTCCTCGTTTGAATAAAATATTTTTCCCGCTAGCCATTTCTTCAAATTGGGAAACAAATAGTAGTCCGAGGGAGCCAAGTCTGGAGAATAGGGGGGATGTGAAACGAGTTGGAACCCTATTTCCATTAATTTTGCGACCACAACTGCTGAGGCGTTAGCTGGTGCGTTGTCGTGATGGAAAAGGACTTTTCTGTGGGGCAATCGTGGGCGTTTTTTTTGCAGCTCGGTTTTCAAACGGTCCAATAACAATGAATAATATGCATCTGTAATAGTTTTACCCTTTTCCAGATAATCGATGAAGATTATTCCTTGTGAATCCCAAAAGACAGTCGCCATAATCTTTCCGACCGAAAGAACTGTCTACGCCTTTTTTGGCGCAGATTCCCCCTTCATAACCCATTGTTTAGATTGTTCTTTGGTCTCAGGAGTGTAATGATGTATCCATGTTTCATCCACAGTGACGAAACGACACTTAAAGCCCTGCGAATTCTTCTGGAACAGCTGCAAACCGTCCTTGCAACACTTCACACGAAATTCTTTTTCATCCATTTTTTGAAAATCACTCGACTTCCTCGATTAAAACGAATGTCAAACACAAAGAAATAGACCAATCTGGCTGAAACTACACATGTGTTTTTCCAACAGATGCTACTAACTAAACATATGCTCAATATGCGCCAGTAGTGCCGTATATCTGACTTGGCACGAACTTTACAAACTACCCTCGTATTATTATAGAAAAAATAACAAAAATATTCATGCCACATTTCTATCTGAGATTTCATTTTTTACAGCAGTTATGGAACTGGAGTGTAAAAAATATTTCTACACAAAATTAATGGTAATGCCATCATGGTAATACTAAACTAACCCTTAAGACTTCGGTTGTTCCGTACTGTTCCGATTCTAACACACAGCAGCTGTATTACATTCTTTTCCTATGACACCACACACACACACACAAACACATTCATATAGTTAGATTTTACTTTTGAGAAACCATTTGTAAAGCATAATTTTATATACAGTACAGCCGTTCTTAGTTTGCTCCTACTGTCAACAAACAAAAGCCACCTACTACAGGGTGCACACTAAAGTCTGCGACTTTACAGATGTCGTATTCCTATTAAGTTAACTATTTTTTAAATTATAAGTACTTAAAGTACTAAAAACAACAGTCATGATATGATGTAGGCCTAACAATTTCATTTATAAAAATACTTTTAAAAGTATTTTGTATTTAAATACTTTTGAAAGTAATTTGTTAGTAATTTTTAATCAGCGTGTACACATTTTGATATAATGCGCATGCTCAGTGACATCATTATTTGTTTACAGTAGGAGTAAACTAAGAGAGGCTGGACTTTACACATACATATTTTTCACAGTTCTGTAGGTTGTAGTCATGGGATGGCAGAGTAAAATAGGTGAGCAAGCGCACCCCACACCCCGCTCCGCACACTTGAGTCAACAGCACAGAGCATGCCGTACAATTGAACAATGGATGGGGTGAACTTTGGGAGTGAGCTAGTAGATTCAAGCCCTATTCATGGGTAATATGAATAGGGTTTTTAAAATTCAAAAGAAAGCTATTAGGTGTATGGTAGTTTAGTCTGGTGCGAAAAAAGTCAAGTTGATAATTCCGCGACGCTATAGTGCGGAAAAGTTGCGATTGGTAATTACAAGAAAAACAAAAAAAAAATTATTCCAATCGGACTTTATCTTCCGATCCCGCAACGGGCCTAAACATTATTAAAAAAGTCAAATTTAAAGTTTTTTTCATAAATTTGTATTTAGCCTCCACGACCGTTTTATTTATCGCTATAGTGATTTTTATTTACAGAATGAATGGTTGAATAATACAAAATATCGATCTATGCATTTAAAGATTATCTTCCGATCCCGCAAGATCAATCAAAAACTTAAAAACTTTGATTTTTTCATGATTTTGGTCATTTAAAAACATTGACTTACCTCACTTTTCTGTTGAATATATATAGTCAGTTACATTGTGCAGCTCTTCGCTTGTTTAGATATTGTAATATAATATTTAAACAACCCAGAACTCACCACGAGGAGGTGGCTGCACTTCGAGTTCCACCCACACCCTTCCCTCCAGCCAACCAATGAGGGGTGTGTTCTATTTTACATTATTTACATATGTACAGTACATTTGTTTTCCCATCTATTCAATAGCAAGTTTGTATTGCGATTTGGTGGAAAAATCAGGCATAATGGACCTTGATTTAAGAGTTGCCCTGATGAATCCATCTCTTGATTGAGGTCCACATACATTAGACGATGCTTCCGTGACCAACTTTACGCACCGCTCGACCGCTTGCGTGTGGCAGGGATAGTTTTGTACATTCCAGTCTGGCATGTCACCTGTTGTAATGCAGGAATTTATTTCTTCATTTGAAACTCTTCGAAGAAGAGGTGGTGAAGATAATTTTGCAATATTCCAGTGTATTATTTCAGTGTAGTCGTGGGCTTCAAAATTTAAAGTAGGAGGAATAAAACTTCTAATACTTTTGCCCTTGGACTTAGTCTGCCTAGCTTTTAAGACTCTCCTTAGCCCTAGCTCTCTAATGTGTTTCCTTTCGTCAAATATCATTGCCATAAGTAAATTCTCGGGATGAGCAAAGTACGCGTTTCTTTCAATGACAGGAAACACTACTTTCTTAAGGTCCTCAGACAAATATAGAGTCGTTACAATTGCTCTGTAAACGTGAACAGGCCCCGAAATAATATTCTTGCTGCACTTGATCTCAAACCAGATAGGCATGTAAGATGTTAAAATAAATGTCACAATGTCCTTTAAAGAATCCGAGGGATTTTCAGTGCTCACATAAAGTCTAAGAACTCTATTCGCACAGGTGAGCCATCTAGAATGTGAAATCGGCCCGGGATCACGATTTGCTAAGTCATTTGGAACAATGCCGGTTTTAATTGCTTGACTTATATCAAAGAGATATCTTTGATCCTTGCTCAAGGTTTTTCTGTCCACTTCTGGAATTTCAGTCAATTTTTTCAAAACCGATCACTGCAAGCTTTTCACAATCACTTAGTTTCTGGCCAATCGGTCCGCAGAAGGATGTTGGGCCTGCTGTTTCACCATCTAAATGAATAAATAGATGCCGAAAAGGTAGCTCATTAAAGTGAAGCAAACAGACAGCCCACTGCAGTGGTCGTCCAATATGCACCTCAAGTTCTCTAATGGTGCCACGTTTCCATCCAGTATTGGTATTTGTACCATCACAACCAACCAAATCTAAGTTTTCTATTGACACACCTTGTTCAGTAAGACCTGATAGGATAGAAGTAAAAATGTCCTTAGCTGATCCGGAGTTTGGAGACACATGGCCTATATACTCGGAACCAGGTTCTTTTATTAGGGAATAATGTTCCTCTTTTACTGTCCGACGAAATTGTTTTGATTCAATTCTTTCAATTACTAAGGTATTGTCCTTTCTGCCATCAAAATATAAGCCATATGGTTCACTTGAGTCCAGTTGGTGTTCCTGTAACTGTTTTCTAGCACTGCTCTTTTCCCTTCTAATTTTGTATCGGTCTATGACTTTCGAAGTATCTGTTTTAGTTATTATACCAATGTCTTCAAGCACACTTGATGCTACGGCAGCAGCAGCACGGTCAGATATCCCGTATCGATCACAGTGTAAAGATGTAGTTGGTAACTTAATCCTCATCTGCCGCATCGAACAGCAAAAAACACCATATTATGAGTTCTGCGTGGTTTAAACAATACATATTGTGCTCAATTATATCATTGTATGTGTAGTGTAGTTTGTAATGATATAATGAATTGTAATAAAGACTAAACATATTGTTTAATAAACGATTGAAAATAACAAAAACATCATTTTTTATCGATTTTGATTGATCTTGCGGGATCGGAAGATAATCTTTAAATGCATAGATCGATTTTTTTATGATTCAACCATTCATTCTGTAAATAAAATTCACTATAGCGATAAATAAAACGGTCGTGGAGGCTAAATACAAATTTATGAAAAAAACTTTAAATTTGACTTTTTTAATAATGTTTAGGCCCGTTGCGGGATCGAAAGATAAAGTCCGATTGGAATAATTTTTTTTTTGTTTTTCTTGTAATTACCAATCGCAACTTTTCCGCACTATAGCGTCGCGGAATTATCAACTTGACTTTTTTCGCACCAGACTAGTGTATGGTGAGAGCTAACCAACTAACCTCATGCAGGCCACTATTTAAGGAGCTTAAATTGCTTACAGTTCCCTGTCTCTACATTTTTGAGGTGATTATGTATGTTAGGCAAAATAATTTTATGCAGAATTTCAATGTTCACAATCATAACACGAGAAACAGGAATGATTATTATGTGGCTAATCACTGCACAAAATTGTTTGAACAAAAACCTACTTATGCAGGGAGAAAATTCATAAATAAATTACCCCAATCTTTAAAGTGTTGTGAGGATTTGAATTCCTTTAAAAAAAATTTAAAAAATTACTTGATCGGTGAAACTTTTTATAGCGTACAAGAATTTCTTTCTTGATAGTAGTGATACATAGTGTGTTTCTTATATGTATTTCAGGTGTTACATCTGACGACATGTCCTATACTCCTCCTGGAGTCTCCAGGGCGTAAAAAAAAAAAAAAAAAAAAAAAAAAAAAAAAAAGTACGTACAGCACTGAGCTGAGCTATGTGAATAAACAGACAGTGGGTCAAGCCGAGGGTGACTTTCGCACACAGCACGTTGTGTTTGCGCGTGTGTCAACCTGAATATTCATGCGTCTCTTTCCACAAACAAATTCTTGTCATGTGTCTATCTTTGTTTCGTACGCATGTGGTAAAATTGTTACAGTACAGTACAATGGTATTTTACAACCACTTCTCTCAGGGTTGTTGTAGTATAGTATGAAAGAATAATGACCCCCTCTCCACACCCTCACAAACAGAGGCAGAGTTGATACGATATGTATACTTTCCATATAAAATAAATAGTACTAAAAAATAAATAGGGCTAAAATAAATAGTTCTGTTTCTTATCACATGGTCAGCCAATTAAATGACTGAATCATTTAAGAACAGAAGAGGTAGAGGTGTAAAAGACACTAATCAGAGTTATCTGCTCTGAAAGTAATGAATTTCATTATACAGCCAGACCCTGTGGTGAATGAAATGAAGGTATCATTTGCAGAGTGGAAAATATGTGCTTTTCAGAAGGCACGGCATGCTGATAAGCGTACTTTTCCATTTAGTGAGTTGTGGCAATGGTAAACCACCTCACTCCTAGTTTTACTTAGTAAAACCTCTACAGGTTCAAACCAGCCCTTCGGCTGATGACCTTGACAACAACATACTTTCCATGTAGCGTTTAGGTTTCCATGTAGTTTAGGTAGCTATGATGCAACTAGAGAAAAGTGGTTTAGTCATGGAGGGGATGTACAAGTAAGCTCTGTGTGGAGAGCGTGCTGCGTGGGGAGAAACACTCGGTGTGCTGGTCGTTCAAAATAAAAGACGTGGTAGCTCACCGCTCAGTTAAATGAGCTACTTCTTTTGTGCGATTCGCTCATGAATGTTTTTTTTTTTGTTTTTTTTGCTACTTGCATCCAGGAGACTCCAAAGGGAGTATTAAATGAAGTATGGAAGTATGAAAATGAAGTATGGTATGGGAGTATCAAAGGGAGTGTTTATTGGACATGTCAAGATAAAACTGATAAACTGAAAGTTTATCACCAACGTTAAATTTATCACTTACCACCAAAAACTGTTTTTGCTACTGCTGACTTCAGTAGGCGTATCATGAACCCTATTGAATTAAATATCACACACAATAAATAATAAAAAAAAAATCAAACACAATGATAAATTCATCACTTACCAATAATTTCCTCCTGCCACTGCTTAACTCAGCAGGCTTGTCATGAACCCCTTTGTATCAAATTGTACACAATATTTGTTTAATTAGAAGTTAAATACCAAAACTATTTAGAAAGGAATTCGTGCACACTATAAAATGTTTGATGAATCAAATATTGTTTTAGGTTTTTTTTAAAATGACTTAAATTGTCACAACTTTTTAAATCTTGAGGCAATTTATTGATGTATTTTCTACCTGCGTCACATCACTAGTAGGTTGCAGAAGAATGACATGGGGTGACTTGTTTGGGAACACTGCAGGTAGTAGTATTTTGTCTTGCACCACTGCCTTCCCCGCTTTTCTAAAATGTACATTAGATACAACTGTTTGTAACAAAATCAAATTCCTAAAGAAAACTGACACAGTTTTCACACAAACTAAGAAATGCATTTGTATGTTTACTTACGGATGGAATGGTATAGCTATGCCCGTGTAACAACCGGGTTGAACAACCGTTATAAACTATGGGAAAGAAAGGAGTAGAGGTATGTTATGACTGCAAACTTCATGTTATGATACTTCAATCATAAACAAAAGTTTACTGGTAGATAGTCTCGAAGTGAATACACATATTAGCATAGAATCTGTAATCCAATTTCTGAATGAATTAATGTTAACAGTTAATGGGGCCACCTGCCAGAAATAAAGATCAGAATTGAAAAAGCCAGGGCCCTAAAAATGAGACCTCTTCTCGTGACCTGAGCCTTGAAACCAGGACCCGCCTCTTGAAGTGCTACATCTTTCCCATCCTCTTGTATGGGGTAGAGGTGTGGACACTCACGCGTGGAATGTGAGACCCCAACTGCAAGGGTTTGAAATGTGGACCTACCGGAGAATGCTTCGAATACCGTGGACAGACAGGGTTACAAATATGGAGGTCCTCAGAAGAATGGGGAAAGAGCTGGAAATCCTGCAGAGCGTAAAGATAAGAAAACTGACATACCTTGGACACATCATGAGGGGGCCTAAATATGAGATTCTGCATCTCATAATTCAAGGGAAACTTGTTGGTAAATGCTCGGTGGGACGCAGATGAATATCCTGGTTAAGAAACCTGAGAGAAGCGTTTAACTGCTCGTCGCATGACCTTTTCAGAGCAGCAGTGGACAAGGTACGACTGACCATGATGATAGCCAACCTTCGTAATGGAGAAGGCACCTCAAGAAGAAGTTAATGGGAAAAAGTGTCAGTTCTTAAAGTTCAAAAACAAACACAATGTAAGGGAAAACAGAGAAGTGGATGTCTTGATACAAAATAATATCGTAGATCATGTGCAAACAGTGAAGTTTTTAGGAGTGTCACTAGTTAGGACCCTATCGTGGGATTATTACACCGATCAAATTTGTAGTAAAATATCATCTGGGGTATTTGCATTAAAACAAATTGCCAGATTAAATGATAAACAATTGCTTATAGCAGCTTATCATGGTTTAATTTTATCTCATATCAGGTATGCCATATTAGTATGGGGTAATTCATCACAGGATAACATGGTAAGAGTTTTTAAAATACAGAAAAAAGCTATTAGGTGTATGATGGGAGTCAACCACCTTACCTCATGCAGATCACTATTTAAAGAGCTGCAATTGCTCACAGTTCCTTCTTTGTACATTTTTGAAGTGATAATGTACGTAAAGAAAAATACCTTTTTACAGAATTTAGATGTTCACAACCACTACACAAGAAACAGAATCGATTATTATGTTGCTAATCACAATACTAAATTGTTTGAACAAAAACCAACTTATTCAGGTAGAAAATACATCAATAAATTGCCTCAAGGTTTAAAAAGTTGTGACAAATTTAAGTAATTTTAAAAAAAAGCTAAAACAATATTTGATTGATGAAACATTTTACAGTGTGCGCAAATTCCTTTCTAAATAGTATTTGGTTGAAATGTATTTAACTTCTAATTAAACAAATATTGTGTACTATTTGATACAAACGGGTTCATGACAAGCCTGCTGAGTTAAGCAGTGGCAGGAAAAAATTATTGGTAAGTGATGAATTTATCATTGTTTGATTTTTTTATTTTTAATTTTGTGTGGTATTTGATTCAATAGGGTTCATGACAAGCCTACTGAAGTAAGCAGTAGCAAAAACAATTTTTTGGTGGTAAGTGATGAATTTATCATTGGTGATAAACTTTCAGTTTATCAGTTTTATCTTGACATGTCCTATACTCCCTTTGGAGTCTCCAGGATGAAAAAAAAAACTCAAACACAAGGGTGGCAAATCACACTGAATCTCTCATGGACACAAAGTTAAGAAAACCAGCACTATTTCCTGTAACCAAATACAACCAGGGCACGAATTATGCAGTGTAAATGTACGACACCAATGCCAAAAGTATGACATCAGAACTGGTGCCATTGAGACTTCACAAAATTCCTGTATGGCGCCAGTAAAAATTCGGTATCTCAGAAAATAACAAAACTTTTGAACTTTTGATTACTTAATAATATGGAGTACGAATTAGTTGTGGAATACACGAAGGGTATTACCTATATTTTTTTTATTTTTTTTTATTCCTAATATGTGTACGTTGCAATTTGTTCAATTTAGAACAATAAGCAACCCCATGACCCAATGAGATCAAGATGATGTGTATGACGTGTAAATGAGGTGTAGTCTTGTACATACTCAGGCCGACCATTTCTGAGAGAGTATGATTAATTAAACCCTAACCATCAAAGTACACCGGTAACCACTGTCTAGTATTCAGATTCGTACAAAAAGTAACTACCTTTACTAGGATTTGAACCAGGAACCTTCGTTTCTGAAAATCAGCCTTTAAACAGCTGATTTTAGCGACGACTTTACCTCTAAAGTCCCAGCCTCTCTTAAGTTTGCTCCAAATGTAAACAAATAATGACGTCACTGAGCATGCGCATTATATTAAAATGTAAACACGCTGATTAAAAAGTAACAAGAAAATACAAGTATTAAAATACAAATACTTTTAAAACTTTTTTTCTAAATGAAATTGTTAGGCCTACATCATATCATGACTGATGTTTTAAGTACTTATAATTTAAAAATAGTTAACTTTATAGGAATACGACATCCGTAAAGTGGCAGACTCTAGCGTGCAACCTGTAGTAGGTGGCTTTCGTTTGTTGACAGTGACAGTAGGAGCAAACTAAGAATGGCTGAACTGTAGACCAACCTGGTGGGTTTACCTATATTTAAAAGAAAAATACAAAAAAAAAATCTTTTTCGAAAATGCAAAAGTGCCAGTCCTCAAAGGTTAAGAAAATGCAGTAAAGATTTGTTGTTGTTTAGGTCATCAGCCAAAAGCTGGTTTGAACCTGTAGAGGTTTTACTAAGTAAAACGAGGAGTTTGGTGGTTTACCTATGTCTTCCTCACTTAGTGGAAAAGTATGCTTATCAGCATGCCGAGCCCTCTGAAAAGCACATATTTTCCACTCTGAAAATGACACCTTCACTTCATTCACCACAGGGTCTGGCTGTATAATGAAATTCATTACTTTCAGAGGAGATAACTCTGATTAGTGTCTTTTACACCTCTACCTCTTCTGTTCTTAAATGATTCAGTCATTTAATTAGCTGAACATATGATAAACATAACTATTTATTTTAGCCCTGCAACTAACAGATTGAGTGTAAATAATTTGACACTGCGCCTGTCTGTTATGGGCAGTAAAGATTTATATAAAGTATAAAATGTTAATATAAATTTACCTGTATTAACTTCTGGTTGTTGAAACTCTTTTTGTTGATTAATATCTGGAATAATTTCTTCACCTGAATCTTTTTTATGATGTTTATGCTTGTGATGATGTTTATGATGATGATGATGATGATGATGATGATGTTTTTCTTGTTTACTCGATGATTCATCATCACTCTTGATACTTTCAGATTGAATTGATTTATATTTATCATTTTTTTTAACATCTGAATTAGTCAAATTTTTTTCCTGTTTAATTTCATTTACATCTTTTTCTTCATAATTTTTCATAACATTTTTAACTTTTTTATTTTTTATATTATTTGTAAAATTATTATTTTTAATAATTTTAATTTTTTGTGTCTTATTTTCTGCATTTATCGTATTATTTTGATTTATTTTTTTGTTGTATTTTTTTGTTAGAGTAATTTTTTCTTTCTTACTAATAGTTTTTCCTTTAGTTTTATTTGTCGGTTGAATATTTATATTATTAATAATTATTTTTGGAGTTTTAATGTTTTTCATTGTGTTTATTACTACTGTATTATTTTTGTTTTTAATTGTCTTATAAAATTTTGTATAATTATATTTTTTATTATAGATTTTTGGTTTTTGTGTATGAATCATTTTATGATTATTTTTTTTTGATAATTGTGTTTGTTTTAATTTTATTACCCTGGGTGTTGTTTTCTGAGCAAGACAACCTTTTGTCGTTTCTATATTTTTCTTTGTAGTACATTTTCGTGTTTTCATTCGAGTTTGTTTCAGTTGAACAAGTTTTGTCTTGTTTGTTATTCTTTTTATAGGTAGTTTTGTTGTTTGTTTAATTATTTTTGATAATTTTTTTGTCAATAATTTTGTTTCATATTTTTTTGTTATCTTTGATAATTTTTTAGTTAAAAATCGTGTTTGTTTAATTTTTTTTGTGTAAAATGTTATTTTTATTTTTGGTTTCTGTTTTGGTATATTGGTATTAATTTGTTTTCCTGTGTATTTTCTTTTTTGTTTTGTTATACCGAAATGTGGTGTTTGTGTTTTTAAATTTCTTGGTTTAATCGATAAATTATTTCTTTTATTTTTTATATTTTGATTAAGTTTTAATTTTTTATTTGTTGTTTTACTTTCTATCATATTGATCACAAAACACATCACTATTAAGCACATAAACATAATTTTTACTGTAAATAATTCCATCTATATGACTCATATTAAAATATTTTTAATAAACTGTATTTTGTTAATAACAACTCAAGATGTAAGATTTTACTATAAAAACTAAATTACAAAAACAATGTCTGATTAAGTAACAATTGTTATTATCATTCTGTAAACAATGTTTAATGAGTGACCAAATGTAAACATTTTTAAAAATTTATTTACTTTTAGTCCGTTATCAAAAAGATGCTACGTCATTACTTTAATATTCTGTTTTCTCTAAATTACGTTAACCTGTCTTACTATATTGAAGACATTATTTTGTGATTGTTGTATAAAATCTTCTTAATTTTATAAATTAGTACTTCAGAATTAATTAATTTTACATTCAAAAGAAATTTAATTAATGAAAAGTTTTTGATTAATGATAAATTATTAAAATGAATACTTCTTGATCACAAAATTCTTTAGTATAAACATGATTCTCCCCAATTTTATTCTGTTTAAAGCTTCCTTTTTATATTGTTGTATAAATAAGAAAATTTCTATTTTCTATTACTACTTCTTTACTAATTCTATTACTAATTTTTTTTACTAATTTTTTAGTATAAACATGATTCTTCCAATTTTATTCTGTATAAAGCTTCCTTTTTATATTGTTGTATAAATAAGAAAATTTCTATTTTCATATATATGTATTTTTAATCTTCTATTTATGTTTATACACTTAACATATTGCATATATCACCTAAAATACATAAAAATATTACAATTAATAAATTTTATGTTAGTATATTAATTTTAATTGCTCATAAATGCAGGTGGAGGGTTAAATTGAAGGGGGAAGAAAGTGCTAACCCACAAAATTTCCAGCATGATTTTTCTTAAATATTCTGTAAAAATAATATATACGGCACATTTTAAAAAGGATGCTATATTTACAATCTTGTTGTTGTTGTTTAGGTCAACAGCCGAAAGGCTGGTTTGAACCTCTAGAGGTTTTACTAAGTAAAACGAGGAGTGATGTGGTTTACCATTGCCTTCCTCACTGAGTGGAAAAGTACACTTATCAGCATGCCTGGCCCTCTGAAAAGCACATATTTTCCACTCTGTAAATGACAACTTCACTTCATTCACCACAGGGTCTGGCTGTACAATGAAATTCATTACTTTCAGAGAAGATAACTCTGGTTAGTGTCTTTTACACCTCTACCTCTTCTGCTCTTAAATGATTCAGTCATTTAATTGACTGACCATGTGATAAGAAACAGAACTATTTATTTTAGCCCTGCAACGAACAGATTGAGTGTAAATAATTTGACACTCCACCTGTCTGTTATGGGCAGATTTACAATCTTAAGAACCTAGAATAACAAAAGTATAAATAACTTAAAGAAAATAACAAATGTTTCACGAAAATTCAAAAAGATGATTTGTAGATTTCTGTAAACTTTTAAACTAAAATTGCATAAAATTATGTTGATGAGGGTTAGCACTATCTGCTCCCAACCCCTTCAATTATTTGCATTCCATCAGCTAATTCCAGGGCTACAAAAATAGTTCTGTTAACAACTAACAGAATAATAAAAAATCTGGTGTGAAACACTCACACAAGTTTCTCTTGCCAGTGCAAATAATTAACAATAAACCTAACATTAGTAATAAAACATAAGAAATAAACAAAAAACTAACCTCAACAAACATAACCTAATTTTAATCATGAGTGAAAGACGCAAAATGAAAATCAACCTCAGTTTGGCTTAGAAATACGGAAAATCACTCTTTCTCTCTAAACTAGGCTCTGTAGAGAAAAATGCTTTAAATAAAAGTTGTAGATCTTTTAATTTTCTATAAATTTAATTATATACACTTTTGTCGTAAAATGCATACTAAGACCGAAATGTTAAAAAAATCGATTTTTCTCACGTTTTCGTGAGAAAAAAACAGAAAATCGCAAATTACCGCTAAACTAAGCGTTATACAAAAAAATGTTTGAAACAGAAGTAGTAGGTTTTTAAATTCTCTACAACTTTTATTATATAAGTTTTTGCGCTAAAATTTATATTAAAGCCGTAATCTTAAAAAAACAACGTTTTTACGTGAAAACAGCCTCACCGAGAATTTCAGCAAACATGGCGCCTACCCTATCTTGTAGAGAATAAAAAATTGAGTAAAATAGGCGATTTTAAAGAAAATCGTAGGACCAGTTTTTGAGAAAATCGCAAAAAACTGAAAAATTATACGAATAAACTACTACTTCCGGTTGACCGATTTTGATGAAAATGTTCGTGTCGCGTCCGGTAGTGGTATGTAACTTAAGTTTCAAGTTTCAAGTTCGTACGATGTTCCGTTCTTGAGATATTCTGTTCACACACAGACACACACACACACAGACACACACACACACACACACAGACCAATCGTTAAAAACATGTTTTTTGGGTTCAGGGGGTCTGAAAACGTATAGATCCGGTGAAAACTCGATTTCGAAAAATCGACATGAAAACAATACTTTCCTTCCTATAAATATATTCATATAGGCAAGAGAAAGTAATAACAAAAACAATATACAATACGAGGTGTGGCTATTAAATAATGAGACTGACGTAAAAAATGTAATTTTAATTTAACACATAATCACTTATTGTCACCATCAATATACACTCCTTCTCTATCACTACAATGCTCCGTGCGAATTTTCCATTGTTAGAAACGGTGCTCAAAGTCATCTTCTGTCAGCTCCTTCAAGACACGCGCCACTTTCTCTTTTACAGCTTCAACAGACTCAAATCTTGTCCCTTTTAATACAGATTTCACCTTAGGGAACAGGTAGAAGATAATAACATGTGATGAAACGTGGTTTTTTACTTATGATCCGGAAATGAAGCGCCAATCCATGTACTGGAAGAGCCGAACTTCACTGAGAGCCTAAAAAGCTTGAATGAGCAAGTCAAAATTTAAAGCAATGATGATTATTTTTTATTTGATATCCATGAGATTGTGTACCTTCACTGGGTGCCTGAAGGTCAAACAATTAATCAATGCTTACTAAACTAAAACATTACTTTCTAAACTACGTTAAAGAGTATGGAAGAAACACCCCGAAATGTGGAAGGACAAACCATGGGTTCTCCACCAAGACAATGTGCCAGCTTATTCCGCGTTACCTGTCAAGAGGTTCCTAGCCAAGTACAGCATCTCAGTGTTAGAATATCCACTTTATTCACCAGATCTTGCACCATCTGACTTCTACATCTTTCCTTAGGTGAAATCTGCATTAAAAGGGACAAGATTTGAGTCTGTGGAAGCTGTAAAAGAGAAAGCAGCTCGTGTCCTGAAGGAGCAGACAGAAGATGACTTCCAGCACTGTTTCCAACTATAGAAAATTTGCATGGACCGATGTAGGGATAGAGAAGGAGTGTATATTGAAGGTGACAATAAGTGATTATGTATAAAATAAAAATAACATTTTTTACAACGTCATTCTCGTTATTTAATAGCCACACCTTGTATAATGAAATTCATTACTCTCAGAGAAGATAACTGTGACCAGTGTCTTTTACACCTCTACTTCTTCTGTTGTTGAATGATTCAGGCATACAATTGGCTGATCATGTGACAAGAAATACAGCTATTTTTTTATAGCCCTGCAACTGGCAGATTCAGAGCAAATAATTTAACACTCCACCTGCCTATTAAGGGCTACAGTTATTGGTAAATTGATATAAAAGGATTCACCACTTGTTTTATTATAGACTAGCAACCCTCGCTCGATTTGCTTCACAGCAGCTAATGTAGGCCTTATTAAATTATTTTAAAACCTCTCTATGTACAAAATATTTGTGTTTTGTTGCCCAGTGGCAGCAAAATAAATTGTTTTTCTGCACTTGCAGCTCAAGAAAGTCCGACATATTATAGTCGTCCATGAGTGAAATAACCACTCTTGTCTAAAATCGATGCCCACCGTTTTAAATGTTTGTCCCTGCGATTTAACAGAATTGAATAGAGTGCATAGAAGAATACCGATGGAAAAGAAAGAGACAGTTGATATATGGCGGAGATAAGAGACAGTAATACGTGGGTGTGGTACGCAGAGTAATTGCAAATATATGTGACTCATTCGCTACATGTCGGGTTCGATTCCCGGTCAGGTCTGGCATTTTTTCATTTGTAAATCACCACATATCATTACCTACGCACAAGCTCAAGGCTTATGTAGGCATCATCACTCAATAAAAAAAAAAAAAAAAAAAAAAAAAAAAAACGTATTATGAAATACAGTACAAAAATAAAAATTTTGAATATTTCCGAATATTTAATGTTTTTGTAATCGAATGTTTTTCTATGAAATATAAAAGTTGAATCGTGCTTCTAGCCCAAAAAATATACCATCCAGAGGACTTGGAAAAAATAAAAGTGCTATGCACTTCATAAACTAAAACATGCGACATCATAACAGTTTAAGTTGGTTAACTCACTTAATTAAAGTTACTTAAAGTTGTGAAATAGCCTATATTGATCAGGAAGCTCTAAGCTATGCAACAATGAAAGATTTTTTTTTAAATCAGTTCAGTAGTTTCTGAGATTACCTCATACAAACAAACAGACAGACGTTTCTTCTTTATTATAGTAGTATACTCGTAGATATATGATTATAAAAATAGCATAAAATTTTTAATTCTCACCTTTTTTATAACAGATACAAACTAAACTAAACGTTTTACAATCATAAAAACGACACTCTGAACTTTCACAAAAATGTGGTTGTTTTGTACAGTATATATCACAATCAATTGCTTGGAATCTGCTACAATTTGTGTATTTCGTTTCACCTGTAAAAATTTTCAAAATAAATGAGTTATTTTTTATCAAAATAAAGAAAATGTAAAATAAAAAATCTGGTGAGAAACAATCAAAAAAGTTTAATTCTCACCTACTTTAAATTCTCTACAACTTGTATTATATACATTTTTGCTATAAAATGCATAATAAAGGCCGCAACCTTAAAAAAACAATTTTCTTACGTGAAAACAGCCTCACCAAGAATTTCAGCAAACATGACACCTACCCTATCTTGTAGAGGATAAAAAATTAGTAAAGAGGCGATTTTTAAAAAAAATCGTAGGACCAGTTTTTAAAAAAATCGCAAAAAAGTGAAAAATTATACGAATAAACAACTACTTCCGGTTGACCGATTTTGATGAAAATGTGAGTGTTTCACACCAAATTTTTTATTTCGTTACAACACCTAAAATAATTATTTTCACATAGTAAAATTATTCTGAAATAGTAATATCTGCTATATTAATACTTACTGTTAACAATTACGTTGGTATTTATTAAAACATTTTTACAAGAATTAATCACAATTTTAATAAATAAAATTTTTAAACACAATAATATTTTCATTAGGCCTATTTTTCTACATTTTAATAATAAAATTTCATCTGTAACAATACAGAGTGTGTATTACATTAAATTAAAAAAAAAACAGAAATACTGTCCAGTTGTCTACTGCGCATAAATTTGAATGTAAATAATATTATCTGTAATTAAATAATATGTCAAATCTAATGAAAATAATAATAAATTTAATTGCGTTCTAATATATTTATTTTTTTATTTGAATAAATACTAGTTTTTGCATTCGTTTTTAATTCCGATGCATATTCAATCAAATATTATTATTTTTACTTTCTCTTGCCTGTTTGAATATGTAGGAAGGAAAGTATTGTTTTTATGTTGATTTAAAGAAATTGAGTTTTCACCAGATACTTTTTCAGACCCCTTGAACCCAAAGAAGTGTAAGTTAGGTACTATTAGAGGACCTGACACAAACATTTTCATTAAAATCGGTCAACCGGAAGTAGTAGTTTATTTGGGTAATGTTTTACTTTTTTTGCAATTTTCTCAAAAGCGGTTTCTACGATTGTTTTTAAAAATCGCTTTCTTTACTACATTTTTTATGTTTTAAAATATAGGGTAGACGCCATGTCTGCTAAAATTCTTGGGAAGGCTGTACTAACGTAGAAAAAATGTTTTTTTAAGATTTCGGTGTTAGTGTATATTTTAATAAAAAGGTGTATAACCAAATTTATTGGAAAGTAAAAGTTGTACAATTTTTATTTCAAGCATTTTTCTTTACAGAGCCTAATTTAGCGTCAAAGAGTGATTTTCCGTACTAATAGGTCAAACTGAGGCTGATTTTCATTTTGTATCATTCACTAATGATTAAAATAAAGTTCTATTTTTGATTTATGATTTGCAATAACAAGAAAAAGTAGTGTGAGCATTTGACACCAATTTTTACTTTCTTTTGCCTATATGAATATATAGGAAGGAAAGTATTGTTTTCATGTCGATTTTAAGAAATCGAGTTTTCACCGGATCTACACGTTTTCAGACCCCCTGAACCCAACAACACATGTTAGTCTATTAGCGATTGGTCTTTGTGTGCGTGCGTGCGTGCGTGTGTTTGTGTGTGTGTGTGTGTGTGTGTGTGTGTGTGTGTGTGTGTGTGTGTGTGTGTGTGTGTGTGTGTGTACAAAATATCTCAAGAACGGAACATCGTACGAACTTGAAACTTGAAACTTAAGTTACATACCACTACCGGACCCGACACGAACATTTTCATCAAAATCGGTCTACCGGAAGTAGTAGTTTATTCGTGTAATTTTTCATTTTTTTGCGATTTTCTCAAAACTGGTCCTACGATTTTTTTTTAAATCGCTTGATTTACTAATTTTTTTATGCTCTTTAAGATAGAGTAGGCGCCATGTTTGCTGAATTTCTCGGTGAGGCTGTTTTTACGTAAAAAAAAGTTTTTTTAAGATTACGGCTTTAATATGTATTATAGCGCAAAAATTTATGTAATAAAAAATGTAGAGAATTTAAAATTCTACAATTTATATTTTAACATTTTTTTATTCTTTTGTATAACGCTTAGTTTAGCGGTAATTACCGATTTTCTGTTTTTTCTCACGAAAACGTGTAAAAAATCGATTTTTTCAAGATATCGGCCTTAGTATGCATTTTATGACAAAAGTGTATATAATCAAATTTATAGAAAATTAAAAGATCTACAACTTTTATTTAGAGCATTTTCTCTGCAGATCCTAGTTTAGCGTGAAATAGTGATTTTCCGTATTTTTAAGCCAAACTGTGGTGGATTCTCATTTTGCGTCTTTCACTCATGATTAAAATAAGGTTATGTTTATTGAGGTTAGTTTTTTGTTTATTTCTAATGTTTTATTACTATTGTTAGGTTTATTGTTAATTATTTGCATTAGCAAGAGAAAGTTGTGTGAGTGTTTCACACCAGATTTTTTCTATTTACTTTTGTATTGTCTTTTGCGCTCTGTAATGAAATATTGTTTCTGTAATTGGGCAGTGGTCGACCTGTTGCAAACAATAAAATATAAGAAATAAATATGCAAAAGTCATTCTAGTGACTCACAATTTATAAAAATCTGGTGTGAAACACTCACACAACTTTCTCTTGCCAATGCAAATAATTTACAATATAATTTAACATTAGTAATAAAATATTAGAAATAAACAAAAAACTAACCTCTAAAAACATAACCTTATTATAATCATGAGTGAAAGACGGAAAATGAAAATTGACCTGTTTGGCTTAAAAATACGGAAAATCATTTTTTCACGCTAAACTAGGCTGTGTAGAAAAAAATGTTTTAAATAAAAGTTGTAGATCTTTTAATTTTCTATCAATTCTATTATATACACTTTTGTCATAAAATGCATATTAAGGCCGAAATCTTAAAAAAATCGATTTTTCACACGTTTTCGTGAGAAAAAAATCAGAAAATCGCTAATTACTGCTGAACTAAGCGTTTTACAAAAAAGTGTTTGAAATAAAAGTTGTAGGTTTTTAAATTCTCTACAACTTTTATTATATAACGTTTTGCGCTAAAATGCATATTAAAGCCGTAATCTTAAAAAAACAACGTTTATACGTAAAAACAGCCTCACGCAGAATTTCAGCAAACATGGCGCCTACCCTATCTTGTAGAGAATAAAAAATTGAGTAAATGAGGCGATTTTAAAAAAAATTGTAGGACCAGTTTTTGAGAAAATCGCAAAAAAGTGAAAAATTATACGAATAAACTACTACTTCCGGTTGACCGATTTTGATGAAAATGTTTGTGTCGGGTCCGGTAGTGGTATGTAACTTAAGTTTCAAGTTCGTACGATGTTCCGTTCTTGAGATATTCTGTTCACACACAGACACACACACACACACACACACACACACACACACACACACACACACACACACACCAATAGCCAAAAACATGTTTTTTGGGTTCAGGGGGTCCGTCCGAAAACGTATACATCCGGTGAAAACTCGATTCCGAAAAATCGACATGAAAACAATACTTTCCTTCCTATATATTCATATTCGCCGGCCGCGTTGGCGATGTTGGTAACGTGCTCGCCTCTTATCACGCGGTCTTGGGTTCGAATCCCACTCGGGCATGGCATTTTTTCATACGTTACAAAAATTCATTTCATTCTTCACCGTCTGCATTAGCAGCAATTTGCAAAACAGTCGGACGTTAAACCAAAAAAAAAAAATATATATATATATTCATATAGGCAAGAGAAAGTAAAAATTTACTATGACTCAATTCACATATTGAGTCTTAAGTAAATAATATAATCTACACTTTAAGAGTATTTGAAAAAGATAAGAAATTTTAAATAAAATAAAAATCTATTATTGTGTTATTGAATTATTATTAAATGTATCAACTACTTATATTGCTGTGCATTATATTAATGTGTTATTTATTATTTTGTAACACTGTAATAAAACAACCGTTTTTTAAAAAGTTAAAATCTCATAATGAAACCAATAATTCATGTAATAATTTCAGTAACTACAAAACAACTATAAACAATAATACTGAAATTATTTTTCAAAATACACTAAAACATATTAATGTATCAAAAACAGTTAATTTAACTTTGAAGTATAATAAATTTTCGCCGTCTAATAAATTTTCGTCTACAACTGAATCTTATGTTAAAGTTATTACGTCCAATGGTAAGATCATAAATTTTTTTTAAATTTTATTTATCATCAGGAAGTGCAAATTATTGACAACCCGATTTGATTCCTGCTTATTGTTGTATTATTTAACGTTTATTAGTCATGATTTTGAACAGTAATGTCGTTATAATTAATGTTAATTAATATAAATTAATTAACGTTATATAATATAATATATAATTATATAAATAATTAATGTTAATTAATTAATTAATTAATAATTAATTATAATTAATTGTTCGTTGCAGGGCTAAAATAAATAGTTCTGTTTCTTATCACATGGTCAGCCAATTAAATGACTGAATCATTTAAGAACAGAAGAGGTAGAGGTGTAAAAGACACTAATCAGAGTTATCTTCTCTGAAAGTAATGAATTTCATTGTACAGCCAGACCCTGTGGTGAATGAAGTGAAGGTGTCATTTACAGAGTGAAAAATATGTGCTTTTCAGAGGGCCCGGCATGCTGATAAGCGAACTTTTCCACTCAGTGAGGAAGGCAATGGTAAACCACCTCACTCCTCGTTTTACTTAGTAAAACCTCTAGAGGTTCAAACCAACCTTTCGGCTGTTGACCTAAACAACAACAATTAATTAATTAACCCACCGGGTTGGTCTAGAGGTAAAGTCGTCGCCAAAATCAGCTGTTTAACAGCTGATTTTCGGAGACGAAGGTTCCTGGTTCAAATCCTAGTGAAGATAGTTACTTTTATACGGATTTGAATACTAGACAGTGGTTACCGGTGTACTTTGATGGTTGGGGTTCAATTAACCATACTCTCTCAGGAGTGGTCGACCTGGGTCTGTACAAGACTACACCTCATTTACACGTCATACATATCATCCTCATCTCATTGGGTCATGGGATTACTTATTGTTCTGAATTGAACAGATTGCAACGTAAGCATATTATGAATTTAAAAAATCTGGTGTGAAACACTCACACAACTTTCTCTTGCCATTGAAAATAATTTAAACAATATAACCTAACATTAGTAATAAAACATTAGAAATAAACAAAAAACTAACCTCAAAAAACATAACCTAATTTTAATCATGAGTGAAAGACGCAAAATGAAAATCAACCTCAGTTTGGCTTAAAAATACGGAAAATCGTTCTTTCACACTAAACTAGGCTCTGTAGAGAAAAATGCTTTAAATAAAAGTTGTAGATCGTTTTATTTACTATAAAATTTATTAAATAGACTTTCGTCGTAAAATGCATTCTAAGGCCATAATATTAAAAAAACTATTTCTTTACGTGAAAACAGCCTCACCCAGAATTTCAGCAAACATAACGCCTACCCTATCTTGTAGAGAATAAAAAATTGAGTAAACCAGGCGATTTAAAAAAAATCGTAGGACCAGTTTTTGAGAAAATTGCACGAATAAACTACCACTTCCGGTTGACCGATTTTGATGAAAATGTTTGTGTCGAGTCCGGTAGTGGTATGTAACTTAAGTTTCAAGTTTCAAGTTCGTACGATGTTCCATTTTGAGATATTTTTTTCACACACACACAAACAGACACACACACACACACACAGACCAATCGCTAAAAACATGTTTTTTGGGTTCAGGGGGTCTGAAAACGTGTATATCTGGTGAAAATTCGATTTCTTAAAATCGACATGAAAACATTACTTTCCTTCCTATATATTCATATAGGCAAGAGAAAGTAAAAAAAAATATTTATTGTTAATTAATTAATGTTAATTTATTTTATTAATTAATCGTTATAATAATGTCGTTATATTGTAATTATAAAGTGGGTTTTGTAGAATAATTATTTTTACATAATGTGAGTGAATTTGTTGAGAACCAAAGACATAAAAGAAAAACATTTGGAAAAAGTTGAAAAAGAGGAAATAAGAGTAATATTTTTGAACACTAAAGAATGAAAATCTATATATATATTTTTTACTTTCTCTTGCCTATATGAATATATAGGAAGGAAAGTATTGTTTTCATTTCGATTTTTAGAAATCGAGTTTTCACCGGATCTACACGTTTTCAGACACATTGAACCCAAAAAACATGTTTTTAGCGATTGGTCTGTGTGTGTGAGAATAGAATATCTCAAGAACGGAACATCGTACGAACTTGAATTTAGAAACTTAAGTTATATAACACTACCGAACCCGACACGAACATTTTCATCAAAATCGGTCGACCGGAAATAGTAGTTTAATCGTGTAATTTTTTGCGATTTCTTCAAAAACTGGTCCTACGATTTTTTTAAAAATTGCCTGGTTTACTAAATTTTTTGTGCTCTACAAGATAGGGTAGGCGCCATGTTTGCTCAAATTCTTGGTGAGGCTGTTTTCACGTAAAACATTTTCTTTTTAAGATTGCGGCTTTAATATGCATTTAAGCGCAAAACGTTATATAATAGAAGTTGTAGAGAATTTAAAATCCTACAACTTTTATTTCAAATGTTTTCTTGTAGGGCCTATAACGCTTAGTTTAGCGGTAATTAGCAATTTTCTGTTTTTTCTAACGAAAACGTGTGAAAAATTGATTTTTTTTTAAGATTTCGGCCTTAGTATGCTTTTTACGAGAAAAAAAAATTAATCAAATTTATAGGGAATTAAACGATCTACAACTTTTATTTATAGTGTTTTTCTTTACAGAGCCTAGTTTAGCGTGAAAGAGTGATTTTCTGTATTCTTAAGCCAAACAGGTCGATTTTCATTTTGCGTCTTTCACTCATGATTAAAATAAGGTTATATTTTTTGAGGTTAGTTTTTTGTTTAATTCTAATGTTTTATTGCTAATAGAAAGTTGTGTGAGTGTTTCACACCAGATTTTTGTTCTTAAATTGAACAGATACAGTAAAATCTTTCTATTGCGGAACTCTATATAGCGGAAATCTCTCTTTAGCGGCATTATTTGCCGACCCCGACCCTTTCGTATACTACGATAATGTATTTAACTCTCGTTATAGCGGCACAAAAATCTCTCTATAGCGGCAAAACAATATCTTCAGGATATAGATTTAGACGCCTATGTAGGAACAGACAATGACTTAGCCACTTCAGCAGATGTTGGCGATGATGCAATAATTGAAAATGTCTTAGCCCAAAACAACGAGGAAGAAAGTGAAGATGACGATGAAAAGGAAACAGAAATGTTGTCCCTTCAAGTAAACAGGCACTAGACGTTATTCTTGTTGTTTCCACGTACTGTCATTGCCAATATGTAAATGGAAATTTACAAGTTTTAAACATTGAAAATGAGATTAAATACATGTTTTATGAATTGAAAACGAAACAAAATTTACAACTTATTTTACGAAATGAAATGTACTTCACAGTCATTGTTTCCTTAATAAAAAATTTATATACTGTACTGTGTATTGTTTTGTGTTTGTGTAGCCTATGTTTTAGGAGATTTTAATTGTATGTTTGTATCCTATGTTTATTACTGTTCAGTGAAAAACGAGTTTCAGTGCTAATTAATTTTAGGCTATCTATTACGGTATGTACTGTATGAACGATTATTGAAAAAAGTTCAATACGAAAAGTGAAATTCTATTATTAAACATTAGTAACACAACATCTAATAAAACCAGTTTGTATCCAAATTTCTTGTTAAGTTAATAACCTACACTTTAGGTAATTAATTTAAATATCTCACTGTATTGAAGTAATCTACTGTATTAAACATTCGTCATAAAGTTATAGTTTTTCAAAAACTTATTCCATGCACCATTTACATACGTATATAATTTATATAAGTTATTTTGTACAGAAAAATTAGTACTCCAACTTCCCTCCCACCGTTAATTACTCGCTCTCTCTATAACGGAACTCTCTTTATAGCGGCGGTACCTCATGGTCCCTTCAATTCCGCTATAGAGAGATTTTACTGTATATACACATTAGGGGCTATCAAAGGATTTTAACAGCTGATGTATTTATTGTTTTTCAGTGAACAATACTTATAAAACATGTAACAAAGAACTTGATGAAATGTGTGATACTGTATGCGCAAGATATGCATTTAAAGGTCTAAGAAACAAAGGGACATGTCGTGATTATTATCCAACAAGCGGACCTATATGTATTTGCTATGGTTACAATAGAAAACCAAAAAAATTATTTATATAAAATGCCGATAACAGACAGGTGAAGTGTTAAATTATTTACACTCGATCTGCTAGTTCCAGGGCTACAAAAAATAGTTTTCTCTCATCATATTATGGTCACCCAATTATATGTCTGAAGAATTTAAGAACAGAAGAGATAGAGGTGTAAAAGACACTAATCAGAGTTATCTCCTCTGAGAGTAATGAATTTCATTATACAGCCAGACCATGTGGTGAATAAAGTGAAGGTGTCATTTGCAGGGAGAAAAGTAGATGCTTTTAGGAGGGCCTGGCATGCTGATAAGCATAGAATACTTTTCCACTCAGTGAGGAAGGCAATGGTAAAAAATCTGGTGTGAAACACTCACACAACTTTCTCTTGCCAATGCAAATAATTAATAATAAACCTAACATTATTAATAAAATATTAGAAATAAACAAAAAATAACCTCAAAAACATAACCTTATTTTAATCATGAGTGAATGACGAAAAATGAAAATCGAACTCAATTTGGCTTAAAAAAAACGGAAAATCACACTTTCACACTAAACTAGGCTCTGTAGAGAAAAATGCTTCAAATAAAAGTTGTAGGTCTTTTAATTTCCTATAAATTTTATTATATACACTTTTGTCGTAAAATGCATTCTAAGGCCGAAATCTTTAAAAAATCGATTTTTCACACGTTTTCGTGAGAAAAAACAAAAAATCGCAAATTACCGCTAAACTAAGCGTTATACAAAAAAATGTTTGAAATAAAAGTTGTAGAATTTTACATTCTCTACAATTTTTATTATATAACGTTTTGCGCTAAAATGCATATTAAAGCCGCAATCTTAGAAAGAAAATGTTTTTACGTAAAAACAGCCTTACGCAGAATTTCAGCAAACATGGCGCCTACCCATCTTGTAGAGCATTAAAAAATGAGTAAACCAGGCGATTTTAAAAAAAATCGTAGGACCAGTTTTTGAGAAAATCGCAAAAAAGTGAAAAATTACACGAATAAACTACTACTTCCGGTTGACCGATTTTGATGAAAATGTTCGTGTTGGGTCCGGTAGTGGTATGTAACTTAAGTTTCAAGTTTCAAGTTCGTACAATGTTCCATTCTTGAGATATTCTGTGCACACACACACGCACACACACACACACACACACACACTCACACACACACGCACGCGCGCACGCACGCGCGCACGCACGCACGCACGCACACACACACACACACACACACACACACACACACACACACACACACACACACACACACACACAGCCCCACACACACACACAGACCAATCGCTAAAAACATGTTTTTTGGGTTCAGGAGGTCTGAAAACGTATAGATCCGGTGAAAATTCGATTTCTTAAAATCGACATGAAAACAATACTTTCCTTCCTATATATTCATATAGGCAAGAGAAAGTAAAAAAGTGACTCCTCGTTTTACTTAGTAAAGCCTCAAGAGGTTCAAACCGCCATTCGGCTGATCACCTAAACAACAACAACAACAAAATTTTTCTAATTATATTTTCTATAGTTCAGCCTCTCTTAGGGTAATCGCATGGTGGAGAGGGAGAGGTCGTGGTAGAGATAGAGGTGGAGGTCACGGTACCTCTAGGTAACAGAAATACATTGTGTGTTATGAGCGCGCGCATAGTGAAGAGATCGAGGTAGAGGTGTAGCTCGCGGCCCTCCAGGAGGTCTTGCCCGCCCGCTTTTGAAGACAAAATAATCTGTCTTTTGGAGCGATGTATCAAGCGGCTTCTCTGTGATTGGTCCGTTCAAGGCCATAGGTGACATGAAAGTTGCAGTATTTTGTACAGTTTCCCAACTTTGGTGATATGTTGTCGGAAATGTATGAAAATGTTTCAGGAGTCATCCTCATGTATTCTTGGAATTTGTCTGGGTATTCCTTAAGTTGCAAAAAAAGGTGGTGATATTCTCCCAGATTTTGTCGCACTTGATTTATGGGATGAACACTAAACTCACGATTACTTCAAGTGCCAATCAGCCACCATTTACACGCTGTTGATATGTCAACACTATCTTCACTACTGTCGCTTAACATTGTAATAAGAAAAACTATCCTATAATAGGCCCGGCAGCAATGCAAGCGTCAAGGTCATTTCATTGTTGCCAACGCGACTTTATTCAATGTTAGAAGTACACACTCGCCCACGCGCAGTGTCTGGTTCTATACAATCATAATAAAATGTTCATGTTTTGATTTTGGGTGTATTTTATTGAATTTATTTTTCAGTTTGATTATTGTTTTTACTTTCTCTTGCCTATATGAATATATAGGAAGGAAAGTATTGTTTTCATGTCGATTTTTCGAAATCGAGTTTTCACCGGATCTATACGTTTTCAGACCCCCTGAACCCAAAAAACTTGTTTTTAGCGATTGGTCTGTGTGTGTGTCTGTGTGTGTGTGTGTCTGTGTGTGAACAGAATATCTCAAGAACGGAACATCGTACGAACTTGAAACTTAAGTTACATACCACTACCGGACGCGACACGAACATTTTCATCAAAATCGGTCAACCGGAAGTAGTAGTTTATTCGTATAATTTTTCAGTTTTTTGCGATTTTCTCAAAAACTGGTCCTACGATTTTTTTAAAAATCGCCTATTTTACTCAATTGTTTATTCTCTACAAGATAGGGTAGGCGTCATGTTTGCTGAAATTCTCGGTGAGGCTGTTTTCACGTAAGAATGTTGTTTTTTTAAGATTACGGCTTTAATATAAATTTTAGCGCAAAAACGTATATAATAAAAGTTGTAGAGAATTTAAAAACCTACAACTTCTGTTTCAAACATTTTTTTGTATGACGCTTAGTTTAGCAGTAATTAGCGATTTTCTGATTTTTTCTCACGAAAACGTGTGAAAAATCGATTTTTTTAAGATTTTGGCCTTAGTATGCGTTTTACGACAAAAGGGTATATAACCAAATTTATAGGAAATTTAAAGATCTACAACTTTTATTTAACGTATTTTTCTCTACAGAGCCTAGTTTAGCGTGAAATAGTGATTTTCCGTATTTTTAAGCCAGACTGAGGTTGATTTTCATTTTGAGTGTTTCACTCATGATTAAAATAAGGTTATGTTTATTGAGGTTAGTTTTTTGTTTATTTCTAATATTTTATTACTAATGTTAAATTATATTGTAAATTATTTGCATTGGCAAGAGAAAGTTGTGTGAGTGTTTCACACCAGATTTTTTTATAGTAGGACACTACTATGAGCCCGAATCTGTCACACTTTCATCAGAACTTTCCTGATTAATTGTTATTATAATGGGCTCAATAGCCAGCTCTCGTTGACATTCCATGTTAAAATCTTGTTCCTGCAGATTCTCTGCATGCCGTACGCATTTCTTCCAATCTTCAGTCGAAACCTTATCAACTGCTTCATGCATTAGCTTCTCAATGTCTGCCATTTTAAATGTAGTGTTTCGAGTTGCAACGTCTTTCTTTACTTGCACCCATACTAGAGAAGAGACAAAAGAACTGTCACTGTGAACGAGTCACGGTTACTTATAAGTCACGGTGACCACAGTTATTCAGATAGGCGAGTAACCGTTCCCCAGTCACTGTTACATAGATCGCTTGCTTTTCTGACACTGGAAGACAGAACGACACGGCGAATGTTCACCGTACTATTCTACAATATAGCACAGCCTCTCGTTCACCAGTCACAGTTACAAAGATCGCTTACTCATTCACTGTTTAAGGCAGGACGACCGTAATTCTACAGTTCCTTCAATCACTTTTACAATAATCAGTTACTCATTCGCTGTTCACTGTCACTTTTAAGAGAGAACGAATTCTTTACCTTAGGAACTAGTGACAAATTCACTCGCTCATTCACTGTTCACAGTTAATAGACAAAACGACATAATATGCTTACTTTTCTTCAAGGCCCCTATGATAGCTACGTAAGATATGTTGGTCTTTTCACTGGGCTTAGTGCTCTCCTTTGATAACCGGCACGTCCATTATTTATTTACTTCAATCTTTATTGCACTCTTCTCTCTCTCTCATCCTCTCTTCCTCTCTCAGTCTCTTCCCCTTGTTATGTTTGTCATCTACTAGACTAAACAAAACGAGGGTAGTTCCTTTACATCTCTGATCGCGGTAAAACAATTACATTACAGTATTATTTTTATTGCACGCCGCGTTCTACCTAGCTATTTTATTTATAATGTGCGTTGTTATTTTACAGTTGTAAATATTGTTTCTTGTACTTTCTCTTTTTTATACAAAATGTTATTTTTATTACTAATTTTGGATACCTTGTGTTAATTAGTTTTAGGCTAAATTTTTATTTTAGTTATATATGTAGCCCATTTTTTTAATTTATCAAAACTTTATTTATCATGAAATAACAACTGAAAACATTATTATTGTTTCATGATAACAAATGAAAAATGTACTAAGAAAATACAAAGTTATTGCTAAATCACAAGTAACTATTAAAAGTAACGGTGAACGCAAAATCACTGTCACCGTGATCACAATGACTGGTTGAAACAGTGAACGCTCTTCACTAACCCATACCAACTCAATGGGATTGTATAGTTTGTTCGCGCTAAGAGCTTGCCTGAAGTAAACAAACCGCTCTGATACCGTACAGGTTGTCCCGAAAAGTTTTCCATTCAATCATTAATAACAAGTAAAATGTTATGCAATTTTAATTATTTTATTATGACATATAGTCCTTTTTCAAATACTCAAATCCGATTGATTTCAGTAAATGATAGAGCGACGTTCTTTTAAAATGTGTGTTAAGTAATGCCTCGCAATGATTTAAGCCGTGTGTAACAATACTAAAATGAATTATTAGGAGGACCAGCCCGCATTTAAGGTTGTCCGCGGACAAGACAAAGGGTGAATTAATGCAAGGAAAACAATAAGGAGATAGCAAACACTCGGATAACAGAACAATGACATACACACATGTGCTTACCTCGTGGTGCCTGTAGCCTCGCATCTGCCGAACTGCCGTCACTACACGTTATAACGTTGAATACTTAATTGAAACATAAACACACCGCACAAAACATACAAATTACTATTGATAATTGTTCGCAACATAACATAAGCCTTGCGTTTAAGCATTACTAGCGACAGCCACACTAGTCGAAGAGCAGAGAGCAAACACACCCGTGCAAGTCACGGTCCATTATACGAGTGAGAGTGGAAGGAAGAAAACGGAAACAGGTGGGGGAAAGGACACAGAGATTAAAGGCGCGTAACCCGGGTAGTGAATGCCTTAACAATGTGGTATATCCAAATCCTTGTTTAAGACAGATAAAAGTTTATTAAGCGTAGGAGCTTCCTTATTTTGGAAATAACTGTGAACTTTTAGTCGAACTGCAGTTTTAATCACTTCGTCGCACTGTTCAAAAACTGGTTTGCTTCGTTTCCTTTTCTTGCTAGGTGGTGTCTGCAACTTGCCACTTTCTTTCATCTCTTTTCCGTAGACACTACCACCGTAGACACTATACCGTAGACACTAAATGTAGACACGCCCGTCTATTCTGATGCCATTTTTCTACGTCTTTTAAGGCCATAGTAGGATACTTTACGCATAAAGAATTAAAACATTGTAAATTATAATTTTTGCCCACTTTTTAGAAGTTGTCCTCGTTTATGTTTTATAACTGAAGTTGAAGCGCCGTCATTCATCATTACTTACTAGTGTAACAAAACAAAAAGATATACTCACACACAATAACAACGAAGTTGAGGAAAAAGTCACACAGATTTAAACAATATTAATAAAAGAAGGAAGAAAATATTTTAAACTGATAAATTACAAATAGAACTAAGTACAAACTGCATAGACTACACATGAAGTAGGATGTTTATGTAACAACATAATTAGGCTACGCGGAGTTATATGAATAGCCATCAAATGTCATTATTATGTATTAGTCATCCTATACCAACTGTGAACTAACACACACGACCCCAACAGCAATACAAGGACACATGTACACTGTTACTCACTACTACAAAGGAAGAGGTTTGTTTACTTCAGGCAAGCTCTAAGAGCGAACGGACTATAGTGAGCATGATACGGAGGAAGACGTATAACCTGGTGACCGCTCTGTAAAGCTATGTTATCAATATCATAAAATTTTGGAGCACGTTTTATTTCTTCCTTATTTAACAATTCAACTTTAGTTTCTTCCACTGAAAATTGTACGTTTTTCTTTTGAAGCCATTCTTGTATTTCATGTTTCCTCCAGTTGGATCGAGATTATCGAGAATTAAAAGTCCTACAACTTTTATTTTAAACATTTTTTTGTATAACGCTTAGTTTAGCGGTAATTAGCAATTTTCTGTATTTTTCTCACGATAATGTGTGAAAAATCGATTTTTTTAAGAATTCGGCCTTAGTAGCCTATGCATTTTACGACAAAAGTGTATATAATAAAATTTATAGGAAATTGAAAGATCTACAACTTTTATTTAGAGCATTTTTCTCTACAGATACTAGTTTAGCGTGAAAAAGTGATTTTTCGTATTTTTGAGCCAAACTGAGGTCGATTTTCAACTTGCGTCTTTCACTCATGATTAAAATTAGGTTATGTTTTTTGAGGTTAACATTTTGTTTATTTCTAATGTTTTATTACTAATGTTAGGGTTATTGTTAATTATTTTCATTGGTAAGAGAAAGTTGTGTGAATGTTTCACACCAGATTTTTTATGATACATGTGAAATGTTTAGATTAAGAGCTCCCATACGTCAGTACTGTAACAAAAACTTGTTAGGTAACAATTTGGTTGTAATTAAATAAATTCAATGAATACTTTTTATTTTCTTTAAAGTAATAGTTTTATTTTCTGATAGATTTATCTACGTAAAATGAAACATATGAACAAATAGATTTCGTTAATATAATCTTGAAATGAATAAATTATTTGGTGACGCAGCAAACTGAAAAAAGAAAATATCAAGGCATTAGGAAAATTAAAACAATTTACAATACCTATGCAAAATATTATTTTACGTTTATTTTCTCTATATAAAATATCTGCCCATAACAGACAGGTGGAGTGTCAAATTATTTACACTCAATCTGTTCGTTGCAGGGCTAAAATAAATAGTTCTGTTTCTTATAACATGGTCAGCCGATTATAAGACTAAAGTATTTAACAACAGAAGAGGTACAGGTGTAAAAGACATTAATCAGATTTATCTCCTCTGAAAATAGTAATGAATTTCATTATACAGCCAGACCCTGTGGTGAATGAAGTGAAGGTGTCATTTGCAGAGTGGAAAATATGTCCTTTTCAGAGGGCCCGGCATGGTGATAAGCATACTTTTCCACTCGGCGAGTTGTGGGAATGGTAAACCACCTCACTCACTTAGTAAATCCTCTACAGGTTCAAACCAGCTTTTTTGGCTGATGACCTAAACAACAACAACATAAAATGTAGGCAAGGAAAGGAAGTATTATTTTCTTTTTGATTTTTTAAAATTGAATTTTCATCGAAAATACAAGTTTTCAGGCTCCCTGAACTCAAAATAGATGTTTTTACCAATTGGTATGAATTACTGCCTAATTTCTGGTTTTTCTAATAAAGTCTAATGGCCGGTTTTTCTGGTTTTTCTAATAAAGAGGTTCAACCCAGCCTTTTGGCCAACTGTATAACGTGTATAAATATAAAAATAAATTTTTACATTCTCTTGCATATATAAATATTGTAGGAAGGAAAGTATTGTTTTCATGTCAATTTTTCAAAATCAAATTTTCACCGGATATAACTTAACACGTTTTAAGTGCTATGCACATGCCATCCCACTCGGGCATGGCATTTTTTCATACGTTACAAAAAATTCATTTCATCCTTCACCGTCTGCATTAGCAGCAATTTGCAAAACAGTCGGACGTTAAACCAAAAAAAAAAAAAAAAAAAAATTAACACGTTTTCAAACCCTCTGAACCAAAAAAAAAAAAAAAATGTTTTTAGCGATTGGTCTGTGTGTTTGTGTGTGTGTGTGCGTGCGTGTGCGCGCGCGCGCGTGCGTGCGTACGTGTATGTGTGTGTGTGTGTGTGTATGTGAACAAAATATCTAACGGAAAATCGGACGAATTTGAAAATAGAAACTTATGTAAGGTACTACTAGATGACCCGACACAAACATTTTCATCAAAATCGGTCAACCGGAAGTAGTAGTTTATTCGGATAAATTTTCATTTTTTTGCAATTTTCTCACAAACGGCTCATACAATTTTTTGTCAAAATTACCTTATTTACTACAATTTTTATGCTCTACAAGATAGGGTAGGCTCTAGTCTGCTAAAATTCTTGGAGAGGTTGTTTCTCTCGTAGAAACTATTGTTTTTACTTTCTCTTGCCTATATGAATATATAGGAAGGAAAGTATTGTTTTCATGTCGATTTTTCGAAATCGAGTTTTCACCGGATCTATACGTTTTCAGACCCCCTGAATCCAAAAAACATGTTTTTAGCGATTGGTCTGTGTGTGTGTCTGTGTGTCTGTGTGTGTGTGTGTCTGTGTGTCTGTGTGTGTGTGTGTGTGTGAACAGAATATCTCAAGAACGGAACATCGTACGAACTTGAAACTTGCAACTTAAGTTACATACCACTACCGGACGCGACACGAACATTTTCATCAAAATCGGTCAACCGGAATAAATAAATAAATAGTTTATTCGTAAAATTTTTCAGTTTTTTGCGATTTTCTCAGAAACTGGTCCTACGATTTTTTTTAAAATCGCCTATTTTACTCAATTTTTTATTCTCTACAAGATAGGGTAGGCGCCATGTCTGCTGAAATTCTCGGTGAGGCTGTTTTCACGTAAAAACGTTGTTTTTTTAAAATTACGGCTTTAATATAAATTTCAGCGCAAAAACTTATATAATAAAAGTTGTAGAGAATTTAAAAACCTACAACTTCTGTTTCAAACATTTTTTTGTATAACGCTTAGTTTAGCGGTAATTTGCGATTTTCTGTTTTTTTTCTCACGAAAACGTGAGAAAAATTGATTTTTTTAACATTTCGGTCTTAGTATGCATTTTACGACAAAAGTGTATATAATAAAAGTTATAGGAAATTAAAAGATCTACAACTTTTGTTTAGAGCATTTTTCTCTACAGAGCCTAGTTTAGCGTGAAAGCGTGATTTTCCGTATTTTTAAGCCAAACTGAGTTCGATTGTCATTTTGCGTCATTCACTCGTGATTAAAATAAGGTTATGTTTATTGAGGTTAGTTTTTGTTTATTTCTAATATTTTATTAATAATGTTAGGTTTATTATTAATCATTTGCATTGGCAAGAGAAAGTTGTGTGAGTGTTTCACACCAGATTTTTAAAATTGAATTTTCATCGAAAATACAAGTTTTCAGGCTCCCTGAACTCAAAATAGATGTTTTTACCAATTGGTGTGAATTACTGCCTAATTTCTGGTTTTTCTAATAAAGTCTCTAGAGGTTAAACCCAGCCTTTTGGCCAACTGTATGACGTGCATAAATATAAAAATAAATTTTTACTTTCACTTGCATATATAAATATTATAGGAAGAAAAGTATTGTTTTCATATCAATTTTTCAAAATCAAATTTTCACCGGATATAGGCCTAACTTAACACGTTTTAAGTGCTATGCACATGCCATCCCACTCGGGCATGGCATTTTTTCATACGTTACAAAAAATTCATTTCATCCTTCACCGTCTGCATTAGCAGCAATTTGCAAAACAGTCGGACGTTAAACCAAAAATAAAAAAAAAAAATTAACACGTTTCAAACCCTCTGAACCAAAAAAAAAAAAATGTTTTTAGCGATTGGTCTGTGTGTGTGTGTATGTGTGTGTGTGTGGACGTGTATGTGTGTATGTGTGTGTGTGTGTGTGTGTGTGTGTGGTGTGTGTGTGTGTGTGTGTGTGTGTGTGTGTATGTGTGTGTGTGTGTGTGTATGTGAACAAAATATCTAACGGGAAATCGGACGAATTTGAAAATAGAAACTTATGTAAGGTACTACTAGATGACCCGACACAAACATTTTCATCAAAATCGGTCAACCGGAAGTAGTAGTTTATTCGGATAAATTTTCATTTTTTTGCAATTTTCTCACAAACGGCTCATACAATTTTTTGTCAAAATTAATTACCTTATTTACTACAATTTTTATGCTCTACAAGATAGGGTAGGCTCTAGTCTGCTAAAATTCTTGGAGGGGTTGTTTCTCTCGTAGAAACTATTGTTTTTTTTTAAGATAGCGGCCTTAATGTGTATCCTCTCAAAATTACAATAAAATTGTAAACTGACCGGTAAGAGTTTTGCAGAAACTGCGTTGTACTAACAATTCAAAGGTGTAACAAAAGGTTAGGATATCTGAGTAGGTAAGAGTTTGAAAATATGGCAAAAAACATCACAAAAACGTATAAATTAAAAATTATTATAATAATTAAGTTTATATATAGATTTTTAATTTATACGTTTTGTGATGTTTTTTGCCATATTTTCAAACTCTTACCTACTCCAGATATCCCTAACCTTTTGTTACACCTTTGAATTGTTAGTACAACGCAGTTTCTGCAAAACTCTTACCGGTCAGTTTACAATTTTATTGTAATTTTGAGAGGATATCATAACGTTTTGTTGAATATATTATATTATATAATTTCTAAAAATAAATTGACTATTGATGCGACCGTTTCTGCAAAACTCTTACCGGTCAGTTTACAATTTTATTCTAATTTTGTGAGGATAATTATTATTATGTTCTATCATAACAATACGCGAGATGATAAGTATGACGTTAAAAAATAATTTATTATTTATAATAAAAATAATAATAATTTATTATAGTTTTACATTTTTTGTAAATAAATTGTTTGTATAAAAATTGATTTTATGAAGAAAAAAATTAACCGCCCAACGTGGGGCTCGAACCCACGACCCTGAGATTAGGAGTCTAATGCTCTACCGACTGAGCTAGCCGAGCATGCCAACTTACAGCAAAATTATAGCATATAAGACAGGGCAGCCGAACCGTAACATGTACGGTGCTGCCCCCTAACGTCAATCGGAGGAGGAGGACATTTTCCGAGATCCGATATTAAAAAACATACTAAATCGGGTCCCGCGGCATTAAAATTATTGAAAATAAATGTTTGCAGTTTGTTTTTAATACTGAAATGAAGACTAAATGTCGTTTAAAGTGAAACAATGTTATACTAAAGCATTGGAAACATGTTTTGATCAATAATTAAAAGAATAAAGATAAATGTGAAATTCGATCAAAGTTGTTAGCGCTAAATAAGCAGTTCGCTTGCGCCGGCTGCGAAAACTCTTACCGGGCGCATTTCAAGCGAAATGCTTAATTTTAGGCGAAAGGTGTATATGAGGTGTGGCTATTAAATAACGAGACTGACGTTGTAAAAAATTTTAATTTTAATTTTATACATAATCACTTATTGTCACCTTCAATATACACTCCTTCTCTATCCCTACAACACTCTAAGCGAATTTTCCATTGTTGGAAACAGTGCTGGAAGTCATCTTCTGTCAGCTCCTTCAGGACACGTGCCGCTCAAAAATGTTTGAAATGAAGCACGCAAAAATGTTTGTACTGACACTTCGCGGTTGAAAATAACCCAAAGTTTTTGGAAACGATAATAACATGTGATGAAACGAGGTGTTTTACTTATGATCTGGAAACGAAGTGCCAATCCATACACTGGAAGAGCTCCTTCAGGACACGTGCCGCTCAAAAATGTTTGAAATGAAGCACGCAAAAATGTTTGTACTGACACTTCGCGGTTGAAAATAACCCAAAGTTTTTGGAAACGATAATAACATGTGATGAAACGAGGTGTTTTACTTATGATCTGGAAATGAAGTGCCAATCCATACACTGGAAGAGCTCCTTCAGGACACGTGCCGCTCAAAAATGTTTGAAATGAAGCACGCAAAATGTTTGTACTGACACTTCGCGGTTGAAAATAACCCAAAGTTTTTGGAAACGATAATAACATGTGATGAAACGAGGTGTTTTACTTATGATCTGGAAACGAAGTGCCAATCCATACACTGGAAGAGCCGAACTTCACCGAGAGCCAAAAACGCTCGAATGAGCAAGGCAAAATTTTAAGCAATGATGATTGTTTTTTATTTGATATCCAGGGGATTGTGTACCTTCACTGGGTTCCTGAAGGTCAAACCATTAATCAATATTACTACATTGAGATACTTTCTAAACTACGTCAAAAAGTAAGGAAAAACGCCCCGAAATGTGGAAGGACAAATCATGGGTTCTCCACCAAGACAATGCGCCAGCTCATTCCGCGTTATCTGTCAAGAGGTTCCTTTCCAAGTACAGCATCTTAGTGTTAGAACATCCACCTCATTCACCAGATCTTGCACCATCTGACTTCTACATCTTTCCTTAGGTGAAATCTGCATTAAAAGGGACAAGATTTGAGTCTGTGGAAGCTGTAAAAGAGGAAAACGGCACGTTTCCTGAAGGAGCTGACAGAAGATGACTTCCAGCACTGTTTCCAACCATGAAAAATTCGCATGGAGCGGTGTAGGGATAGAGAAGGAGTGTATATTGTTGTACTTACTGCCTTTTTTTTTTATTAATAGAAATTGAATACTCTAAAAATTTATTTATTCAGTACTTTAAACAAATACGTTTTACAACCACGTAAAACAATTAAAACACAAAACAATTAAAGTTTTTAAAATCTTTAAAATATTTTAAAAGTCCTTAAGATTTCTTAAAAATGTTTTGAAATCGCTAAAATCTTTCTTCTCTTTATCTATTTATAAAATTGTCGTATATTTTGAATCTTGTTATTAAAAATTATAAGAAACGTCCTTTCTCTTCAAAAAGTTTAAAATTGAATGAATGTTCAACAATCCTTTTTCTAATATTTTAAATTAATTTTCTTTTTCCTGAAACTCTTTTCTTTTTCTTTTTTTTTTTGAATCACTCACATCTGGAGGTGGTAAATCATCTGGTGTTTATATCGAGTGTGTGAAGGTTGTGTGTTTATGTTTGTGTGTGAGTGTGTTTAGTTTTGTATGAGTTTGCGGACGTACAGGTGTTTGTGTGTATAAGTGTCTCATATTACAATATTGAAGGTGACAATAAGTGATTATGTATAAAATTAAAATTAAAATTTTTACAACGTCAGTCTCGTTATTTAATACCCACACCTCGTACACTCAAAGTTGTAGAATATATTTTAAAAACCTACAACTTTTAACCCTTTAATGCATGATTTTTTCAATAAAAAAAATTAAATTACGTGGTAAAAAACATTTAGGTTAAAGGGTAAAATAATTTAAATTTTTTTCTTTCATTGCTTTTCTGGAAAATTGAGTTTTTCTTTGTATGACCCATGAGCAACACCATAGATAAAGGGTGTGCGTGAGTGGTAGACCAATTTTGGACAATGAATAAATAAAGGCAATGACTGATTATTGTACAACAACTTTATTAACTAATTGTTTGAAAAATGCTTTACTCCATGATTCCTGAGGAAGAACATGAATAAAACAAGCTATATTATAATTACTAAAAGAATATTATAGGTATCTGATTATTATTGATGATCATAACGTTATGGTAACGCTGTAAATTTTTTTCATTTAAGTAAAATGTTAATTTACAAACTGTTATCAACAGTTAAAAACTATCCAATATTCTGCGGTTCTCGTCACACCTGTTCCTTAGCAAGTCGCATGTAATAGAACAAAGAGCAAACAGAAAATAGTCTAACAGATGATTTAGTCCTATATTCCATGATAAATCTTGTTATTAACAGATAGAACTTCAAAATAAGATTACCAGAATGGACTAGAATCGTTAATACAGTTGATGTTGCTTCTGAGCTACACCATGCATTAAAGGGTTAATACAAAATTTTCTTTGTATAACGCTTACTTTAGCAGTGATTAGTGATTTTCTGTTTATTTTTCATAAAAATCTGTAGGTAAGACCATGAAATTTTTAAGATTTCCCACTTAGTACGGTATGCATTTTACGACATAAGTGAATATAATCAAATTTATAGGAAATTAAACGATCCACTGCTTTTATTTTAAGCATTTTTCTTTACAACCCTAGTTCAGTGTGGAGTGATTTTTCGTATTATGAAGCCAAACTAAGGTTGGTTTTAATTTTTCATCATTTCCATGATTAAAATTAGGTTATGTTTTTCGAGGTTAGTTTTTTGTTTATTTCTAATGTTAGGTTATATTGGTCATTATTTAAATTAGCAAGAGAAAGTCGTGTGATTGTTTCACACCATATTTTTGCGTATTGTAAAGTTTTCTATAGAGGTTGATTTTCATTATGCTTAATTCACTCATGATTAAAATTTGTTTATGGTTTTCATTTTACATTATTTATTCATGATTAAACATTTGTTACTTCCATGTAGTTCATCTATACAGGGTGTCTCACGAGTAACCCGACAAACTTCTAAGGAGGTTTCCTCTCATCAAAATAGTGAAAAAAGTTTATCTAAACAAGGGTCCGGAAATCCTTCATTAGCGAGTTACGGCTACCGAAAGATTTCGCCCTGGGTTCAGAACGTACGCCTAAATAAAGTCATCCTAGAGGTCCAGGAACCCAATTTTATGAGTAGATTTTATAGTTTATTATGTATTTTGACCCGAAAAATTGAATAAAATAAGTTCCAGAACCATATCTCCAGTAGTTTTTCGTAATATCCAATGAAAAACGGGCAAATCTGTTCATAAAAATACGTTTATTTTAGGTTTGAAGAACAATAACTGTGTTAAATGGCTAATAAATGTGTAAATTTATTTAGCAAAACTTGTAGAGATTTCAATTTTGAAGAGAATGATGTAAAATATGCCAATAATAAACAAAGACAAAGTTTAAAAAATTTATGTTTAATTAAATCAACACATACGAAAAATAAAACAGAAAATTTACTTAAGAACAACCGAGATGGTATCAGAAAGGCTACGAGTGGTTTCATTAAAAGCGCTAGATTGTGCACAAATTAAATGACCAAGGAAATCATTTTGAACACTATTATAAGGTATGGATATTGAAATAAAAGATTCAGCAATTAAGCTAAAATGTTTTGTGTTTACGAAGAACGTTAATTAAAAAAAAAATTGTATTTTCTGTCTTATTTTTCGTATGTGTTGATTTAATTAAACATAATTTTTTTAAACTTTGTATTTGTTTATTATTGGCCTATTTTACATCATTCTCTTCAGAATTAAAATCTCTACAAGTTTTGCTAAACAAATTTACACATTCATTAGCCATTTAACACAGTTATTATTCTTCAAACCTAAAAAAATGTATTTTTATGCACAGATTTGTCCGTTTTTCATTGGATATTACAAAAACTACTGGAGATATGGTTCTGGAAGTTATTTTATTCAATTTTTCTGGTCGAAATACATAAGAAACCATCAAATCTACTCATAAAATTGGGTTCCTAGACCTCTAGGATGACTTTATTTAGGCATATGTTCTGAACCCAAGGCGAAATCTTTCGCTAGCCGTAACTCGCTAACGAAGGGTTTCCGGATCCATGTTTATATAAACTTTTTTCATTATTTTGATGAGAGGAAACCACCTTAGAAGTTTATCGGGTTACTCCTGAGACACTCTGTATTGACAAAAGAAAGTTGTCTGTTTCACATTAAATTTTTGATGCAACCAGCACGTGTATTTCGCCGTTGCAATTGCTAACATGGGCGGGATCTGGGGGGGGCAAGGGGGGGCACTTGCCCCCCCCCAATATTCTACTGGTATACATTTTTAACCAAGTTAGTGTATCGAAAAAATAATTTTAGTCTAGCTATCATGGAAAATATTTTGAAGTTGACATTTTGGCGTCTTAAAGAATATTTCACAATCAATTTGTATGTGCAATAAAAAAAAGGTCCAATAAAAATGTGTTAATGGTTAAATAAGTTAATACTATTTTTTAACATTTAAAAACATTGTTATTGGACCATTTTAGATCAATTTTAGGTTTACATCAATTGGGAGTTAAAATGACGTTTTAACGTTAAAATCCCAACAAAATTTACTTTTTAATTTAGCCTAAAAACAGCCCTAAAATTGAGTTGAAGGCAATAAAAATCTCAAAATTTTCCGGGGGAGGTCCCCCGGACCCCCCCTTGTGCTGGGGGGTATTCCATACCCCCCAGACCCCCCGGTATTTGCCCCCCCAATGACTCCCGCCAAATCCCGCCAATGATTGCTAACGCTATCTTATAGTTAACCCTTCCTTACCCCGTGTGGCATAGAAGCCACATTGGAGTGAAATAACAGACATAAAAACTTTAATTGTTAGCGACTACTTTTGATTAAAGAGCGCTGGATGTGAAGTGTAATAATTTTCTGTACCCTAGCCAGGGATCGAACCTGAGACCTCTGCTTTGCAGTGTAAGATGCTGGCCACTACGCCACGAACGCGACCATTAGTTTCTTTTTAAA
Source organism: Catonia carolina (assembly GCA_035578175.1). Lineage (NCBI taxonomy): Eukaryota > Metazoa > Arthropoda > Insecta > Hemiptera > Achilidae > Catonia > Catonia carolina. Next base: position 4,033,669 of record JAQMRL010000021.1, on the reverse strand, counting down.
GTTAATTTTAATTTTAAATATTCGTGTTTATTTACTAAAATAAAGTAGCATTTCTTTGTGTATGTTGAATGTACACATACAAGTATATTTTTTAGGCTGTAAATAGTAACTTTGTCCATTTTACCAATATTTTTGAATTATAACATTTTTTAAGTCTTAAATAATGCTTTGATATTAAAATCATGTTTAGTTTTTTTGCTACAAATCTAAGCAAGAGAATATTTTTTAGGAAGCCTGCACATGTTTTCACTTATTAATTTATATTGTTGGGAATAACAGACACGTGGAGTGTCAAATTATTTACACTAAATCTGTTAGTTGCAGGGCTAAAATAAATAGTTATGTTTCTTGTCACATGGTCAGCCAATTAAATGACTGAATCATTAAAGAACAGAATAGGTAGAGGTGTAAAAGACACTAATCAGAGTTATCTTCTCTGAAAGTAATGAATTTCATTATACAGCCAGACCCTGTGGTGAATGAAATGAAGGTGTCATTTGCAGAGTGGAAAATATGTGCTTTTGAGAGGGCCCGGCATGCTGATAAGTGTATTTTTCCATTCAGTGAGGAAGGCAATGGTAAACCACCTCACTCCTCGTTTTACTTAGTAAAACCTCTACAGGTTCAAATCAGCCTTTCGGGTGATGACCTAAACAACAACAAATGTTGGGAACTTTGATACCATTAAGCCCAATGTGACGTATGTGTCGCACTCTTTTGTCACGCCATCAAAAAAAGGCTGAAGGTCTAAAAGTGATTTTATTTCACTTAAATGTCAGTAAAGTGTATGAAACAATGTACACACATATTTGTTTGTGCATAGTTAAAAAATTTGGGATTGAAAGGGTTAATACTTACACTGGAAAGTTCAGGTGCCACTACTGCAGCGTACGACAAATCATTCCACGAACCAGAATCTTCTAGTTGTACTCCCACGGTGAGCATAAAAGATACGTAAATTAACTTTTGTTGGTCAGAACTCTTAGGGTCGTTCAAAATATGGCCAAACATTTGAAACTGAAAATTATAGAAATGAGTATTTTAATTTCATTTAATCAAGCTGAGTGATGAACTATCTGTACTATACTCAGTCGATACAGGTGTGCCGCAAGGAAATGTTATAGCTCCATACCTCTTCTTAGTGAGCACAAAAATGTTGTGTCATTATGCTCATACCCACCGGGTTAGTCTAGAGGTAAAGTCGTCGCTAGAATCAGCTGTTTAACAGCTGATTTTTGGAGACGAAGGTTCCTGGTTCAAATCCTAGTAAAGGTAGTTACTTTTATACGGATTTGAATACTAGACAGTGGTTGCCGGTGTACTTTTATGGTTGGGGTTCAATTAACCATACTCTCTCAGGAATGGTTGGCCTGGGTCTGTACAAGACTACACCTCATTTACACGTCATACACATCATCCTCATCTCATTGGGTCATGGGGTTGTTTATTGTTCTAAATTGAACAGATTGCAACGTACACAAATTAGGAATAAATAAAAAAAACAAAATTATGCTCAGACACTACCATACTATTGATGGGAGCTTACTTGATTTCTAGCGTAAGGAATTCGGTTGGAGAGGATTGTTTATACGATTTCCCTCTAGCTATAGTCGTGAGAAAGTGAGAAAGGAATTCACCTTCCACTCCACATCACGTGTAATACTAGCCAAACCGCATAACAACGGCAGCTTGAACGCTACTACGCTGCCTGATATTATTAGCTACTATTATCGTCGTCGTCGTCGTCTTCATGGATTAGGCTGTGCGTTAGCCTGTTCCGGCGTCCATCTCTTCCTCGGTCTACCAATACATCTTTTACCTGTCGGATTATGGATCAATGCATTTAATGGAAGGCGATCTTGGGATATTCTTAACACATGCTCTGACCACTTTTCTTTGTATGTCCTTATAGTGTTCAACAATGGTTGGGCACTAAATGGTTGGCTCAATGGTTGGTTAAAGCTACTATTATAGGAAATGAAAACCAATGATACACCAGGTCTCTCTTTCACTTCCCGCTCAAAAAACGTTATCACACTCTTAATAGTTTCATGACTTAAACTACCCAAAACTTGACGTTTTTTGCCGACTTTATTTTCCCCTATTTTCACTCATTTTAAATGAGAACTAGAACTGAAAACTAGAATTGAACAGAGTCAACGAAAAAGTAAACAGCTTTGAATAATATAAGACACTACAGGTCATTTGTTCTAGCTAGAAGCTCTCCCACCAACGCTCTGCGCCGCTGAGCTGTTCTTTTTAGTGGTGGGGGAAGCACCTCGAAGGGAAGTGATCAGTCTCTCCGTAGTGCTAGCGGCGTTAACAGCCTAAGTTTACTATAAATCCTAAAAACATTGACTGTATGTTGTAATTTTATATTTTTGTTGTTCTATTCCCTTCACAAGTCTTCAACTCGTGCATTCGGTAGTAGGCCTACTGTTTTATGTAACTATTGTTTTTACGGAAAAGGCAGGTAATACGCGGTCAGGCTAGGGAGTATATAGTCAGTGTATAAAATTTTATGAAAAAAGAAGCTGAACAAACCGGACCAATTTTACTGACCGATGTGCATAATCGTGTAGCTAGAGCTACGGGGATTTTGCGTAGTACAGTTCAAAGAATTTTGAAAGAAAAAGAAAAAACCCTGATGTGCTAATCAGAACACCAAATAAGAAAAGAATGAGAAGGAATGTGAAGAGTGAAGTGGACGATTTTGATAAGTGTGTCGTGAGAAGAACAATATATGATTTTTATAAAACAAACGCTGAATGGCCAACTTTGAATTCGTTACTCCCCATTTTGCGGGAGAAAATTAATTTAAAAGGAAGAAAATGGTCGCTGTGGAAATGGTCGCCACTTTTCTTCCAAAAACAAATGTACTATAATAGTCCAGCCTCTCTTAGTTTGCTCCTAATGTAAACAAATAATGACGTCACTGAGCATGCGCATTATATTAAAATGTGTACACGCTGATTAAAAAGTAACAACAAAATACCTTCAAAAGTATTTAAATACAAAATACTTTTAAAAGTATTCTTCTAAATGATATTGTTAGGCCTACATCATATCATGACTGATGTTTTTAGTACTTTAAGTACTTATAATTTAAAAAATCTGGTGTGAAACACTCACACAACTTTCTCTTGCCAATGCAAATAATTAACAATAAACCTAACATTAGTATTAAAACATTAGAAATGAACAAAAACTAACCTCAAAAACATAACCTTATTTTAATCATGAGTGAATGACGCAAAATGACAATCGAACTCAGTTTGGCTTAAAAATACGGAAAATCACGCTTTCACGCTAAACTAGGCTCTGTAGAGAAAAATGCTCTGAACAAAAGTTGTAGATCTTTTAATTTTCTATAACTTTTATTATATACACTTTTGTCGTAAAATGCATACTAAGACCGAAATGTTAAAAAAATCGATTTTTCTCACGTTTTCGTGAGAAAAAAACAGAAAATCGCAAATTACCGCTAAACTAAGCGTTATACAAAAAAATGTTTGAAATAAAAGTTGTAGGTTTTTAAATTCTCTACAACTTTTATTATATAAGTTTTTGCGCTAAAATTTATATTAAAGCCGTAATCTTAAAAAAACAACGTTTTTACGTGAAAACAGCCTCACCGAGAATTTCAGCAAACATGGCGCCTACCCTATCTTGTAGAGAATAAAAAATTGATTAAAATAGGCGATTTTAAAAAAAATCGTAGGACCAGTTTTTGAGAAAATCGCAAAAAACTGAAAAATTATACGAATAAACTACTACTTCCGGTTGACCGATTTTGATGAAAATGTTCGTGTCGCGTCCGGTAGTGGTATGTAACTTAAGTTTCAAGTTTCAAGTTCGTACGATGTTCCGTTCTTGAGATATTCTGTTCACACACAGACACACACACACACACACAGACACACACACACACACACACACACAGACACACACACAGACCAATCGCTAAAAACATGTTTTTTGGGTTCAGGGGGTCTGAAAACGTATAGATCCGGTGAAAACTCGATTTCGAAAAATCGACATGAAAACAATACTTTCCTTCCTATATATTCATATAGGCAAGAGAAAGTAAAAAATAGTTAACTTAATAGGAATACGACATCCATAAAGTCGTAGACTCTAGCGTGCACCCTGTAGTAGGTGGCTTTTGTTTGTTGACAGTAGGAGCAAACTAACAACGGCTCAACTGTAGAAAAAACAAGTGTGATTGTACTAAGCTTACCGGATTTTGTAATGCACACACTAGTGTAAAATACATTTCGAAGTGTGTTTGAGAATCAGATGTCGGACAATAGTGGGCAGTCTTCTTTAACGCAATATTTCTTAAATAATACCCTTCGGTCTTTGGTTCACCTCGACGTAAACTGCAACTGAAGAAGAAAAAGATTTAAATTTAATTGTACCTGGTCCTATTTTTTGTTTTTACTTTTCCTATATTAATATAATATATATATTATATATATAATATAATATTATATTATATATAATATAATAATATAATATATATTATATTATATATATAATATAATATATATATAATTTCTGCCCATGACGGACAGGTGGAGTGTCAAATTATTTACACTCAATCTGTTCACTGCAGGGCTAAAATAAATAGTTCTGTTTCTTATCACATGGTCAGCCAATTAAATGACTGAATCATTTTAACAACAGAAGAGGTAGAGGTGTAAAAAAGACACCAATCAGAGTTATCTCCTCTGAAAGTAATGAATTTCATTGTACAGCCAGACCCTGTGGTGAATGAAGTGAAGGTGTCATTTGCAGAGTGGAAAATATGTGCTTTTCAGAGGGCCCGGTATGCTGATAAACGTACTTTTCCACTCAGTGAGGAAGGCAACGGTAAACCACCTCACTCCTCGTTTTACTTAGTAAAACCTCTACAGGTTCAAACCAGTCTTTTGGCTGATGATCTAAACAACAACAACATATTAATATACAGGGTGATTCACGAAGATATGCAGAAACTTTAGAAGCTCATTGTACATGTAAAAATAATGAAAATAGTTTATATAAACATGGGTCCGGAAATGCTTCGTTTCCGAGTTACGGCTAGCGAATGTTTCGCCTGGATTTCAGCTCACCAGGTGAAATGAGGTCTTTCTGGAATTCTGGTAAGGTAGATTAAGGGGCGAATTCAATCATTTCTTATGGTTTTTTGATCTGATAAATTGAATAAAACAGGTCCCAGAACTGTAACTTAAATAGTTTTTAAGAAAACCAGTGTCAAATGCAAAAAATGGAGTGAAAAACACATTTTTTCATCTTTGGGCAAGAATAACTTTGTTATTTCACCAAGAAACAGTTAAAATTTTTGAATAAAACATGTAGAAAATTTTATTCTGAACAAACCGGTGTAAATTAAGTACACAGAAAGCGAATAGATGTTTGATTAAATGAATTTTTATTCATAAGAGTACAAAGTAAAATTAACGGAAAAACTAGGATGAAAAAATGTGTTTTTTTCACTCCATTTTTTGCATTTGACACTAGTTTTCTCAAAAACTATTCGCTTTCTGTGTACTTAATTTACACCGGTTTGTTCAGAATGAAATTTTCTACATGTTTTATTCAAAAATTTTAACTGTTTCCTGGTGAAATAACGAAGTTATTCTTGCCCAAAGATGAAAAAATGTGTTTTTCGCTCCATTTTTGCATTTGACACTGGTTTTCTTAAAAACTATTTAACTTACAGTTCTGGGACCTGTTTTATTCAATTTATCAAATCGAAAACCATAAAAAATTATTGAATTCGCTCCTTAATCTACCTTACCATAATTCCAGGAAGACCTCATTTCACCTGGTGAGCTGAAATCCAGGCGAAACTTTCGCTAGCCGTAACTCGGAAACGAAGCATTTCCGGACCCATGTTTATGTAAACTTTTCTCATTATTTTTACATGTACAATGAGCTCCTAAAGTTTCTGCATATCTTCGTGAATCACCCTGTATAGGAAGGAAAGTATTGTTTTCATATCGATTTTAAGAAATCGAGTTTTCACCGAATCTACACGTTTTCAGACCCCCCGAACCCAAAAAGCATGTTTTTGCGATTGGTCTGTGTGTGTGTATGTGTAAACAGAATATCTCAAGAACGGAACATCGTACGAACTTGAAACTTAAAAATTAAGTTTCATACCACTTCGGGACCCGACACGAACATTTAATTCAAAATCGGTCAACCGGAAGTAGTAGTTTATTCGTGTCATTTTTCACTTTTTTGCGACTTTTTCAAAAAACCTTTCTCTGAAAAACCTGTAGTTTAGGTCAACAGCCGAAAGACTGGTTATAACCTGTAGAGGTTTTACTAAGTAAAACGAGGAGTGAGGTGGTTTTTTTATTGCCTTCCTCACTGAGTTGAAATATAATATGGTTATCAGTATACCAGGCCCTCCGAAAAGCACCCACTTTCCACCCTGCAAATGACACCTTAAATTCATTCACCACGGGGTCTGGCTGTATAATGAAATTCATTACTCTCAGAAGAGATAACTGCGACTAGTGTCTTTTACACATCTACCTCTTCTGTTCTTAACACGTTGACTGTTATGTGAACCAAATATGTGTCACAGTTGTCTTTGAAAATGGGCCACGTGCATCAAAAATGAGTCACAGTTAATGAATTATTTTTGAGTTGTGTAATATGGTTTGAAAAGCTACGGCTTCAGAGTGACATTGTAGACTTAAACTTTTCAAATAGTTGGCCTTTTTCAAATAATAGGATATTGCGTATGTGGGTAGTTTTCCTTGTTGTCCTGTACTAGAATGCTGCTATTATTTGTAATTTTATTATTTCTTTTGCTTATTTTGGTTGATTGAAATAGTCTTAAACTTTGTAACTTAACCCCCAGTTGTTTGACCTGGAATAGACACGTTCAAATAAAACGGCAGACTCTGGATAACAGACGAAAACAACTATTTTCCTTGATATCGCGACGATAAAAACTTCCACTTCATTTAAAACTACAAATATATAAATCTTTTCTGAAACCGATTTGGACTTATGGTGGCCAAATTTACGGCGTAGCAAAACATTCGACTCTACAACGAATTCAACGATTCCAATCCAAATTACTTAGACAAATAACTGACGCACCCTTTTACGTTACTAATCACACATTGTACAACGATTTACGTGTTCCATACATTAACGACACATTTTATCACATCTATTCTCGGTTCAAATGCAAACTTGATTATCATAAAAATCATCTCATTAGAACGCTGGCATCCCCAAACTTACCCGGAAATCCGCAACGCAGACTGAAACGACGATGGAGTAGAGATATCATAGCGCAGATGTAAATTCTATCAATTTATTATCAAAGATTAATCCACCGTTGGAGTGCCACTATTGAGTGGGGGTCTCCTTAATGTCTTAACGCCATTTTTTGTTTTTGTTAATAACATCACATTCACTGGTTGTATTTTGTACAGTTGTGAATAAATAAACTAAATTAAAAAAAACCCAGTTGTTTATTACATTTTTTATTGTGACACAAAAAGGGATCACATGGCTCTGAAATGTAGAATTATTCCAACAGGCCATGTTACCGAAAAGTTTATCATAACTTTATTTTACAAAAAAAAATAGTTATTAAATAAATTAAATAAAGTAAGAAAAATGAATAAAATGTGTAAAAAAGTACGATGCCCAGTTGTAAGTGTTACAAAATTTGGTGTGGCAGTCAACGTGTTAAATAATTCAATCATATAATTGGCTGAATATGTTTTTTTTTGTTTTAACGTCCGACTCTTCTGCAATTACTGCTAATGCAGACTATGAAGAATGAAATGATATTTTGTAACGTATGAAATTAGGCCGTGCCTGAATGGGATTCGAACCCATTCGAACCCTGCATGATGAGTGGCGATTACGTAACCAATTAAGCCAATGCGGCCGGCAGGCTGACTATGAGATCAGAAATAGAACTTTGGGATCTTCTCTGTTATATGCCTACCACTTTTAACTCCAGTTCCCTTTGTGCCTGACTTTACTATGGTAGGTCTTGCTGCACAGTATGAGCTGACGACGGGAGTACGGCAGTGAGGTCTAGAACGAAGGCGGAATGGTTAGTCACTATTCAACCGTTGTTCTGTTTGGCCTAGTACATACCAAAAGCAACCGGTGATTGCAACGCAACGACAACGCAACGGCAACTTGAGTTGCCTATGAATAACACACGCAGTTTAATGGGCCTGCGTATACCAAAGCGACTGTGATGCGACGGTCACTTGACTGAGCAACGCAGGCAACGCAAGTCACGACATGCTGTAAACTCGGGTTGACAGTTGCGCAGTTGCTCTTGGGAAGTGCAGACCGTACGTAAATATGGTTGCTGAACAACAAGAAAATATTAAGTTTGCACAGTTCATTGAACAGTTTAATTGTTTATATGACCATAACAAGTCATACAGTAACAGGGTGGTGACAGACAAAGCTTGGCAAGCTTAATCTTTCGCCTACATCAATTGGGGTTCTGTAGTTAGTAACTTGTTCAGCAGTAGAGGTGTCACTAAATCCAGCAACATATCATAGGTAGCCTTGCTCATCCTGTAATAGATGAAAAACTTTTCGGGATATTCTTCCAATTCTTGTAAGGCTTGCCACTGGCTTCTGTGTACATTCCTGCCATTATATGGATGCACACTAAACCGTCTTTGTAAGCTTTTCTTCTTTTTTCTAAGCACATATAGAAGAACTGCCTCCTCCTCGGACGAAGACATCGGTACAAGTGACTGGAAAACTTGTCAACTTGGGTTTCTTTTGTATGTACACGCGGTGTAAACCTACAGTTGACCGAGTTGAGTTGCTGTTGCGTTGCTATCACCGGTTGCTTTTGGTATGTACTCGGCCTTTGTATCCGTTAGCATACTGTACTATTGTAGACTTATAATGATTTGTAATGAATTTCCTGGAGTTAGCTGATAGCCTAACTGTACGAAATGATAATGATGCCGTAGTTTTTCTGCAGCACAAAGAGATTGCTTCATAATCCCCGTCGTTGCCGTAGTGGTCACGACATGCTTTTATACCGGGTGATTTTTTAGTCCTGTTACCCAATTGTTAATGTCTGGTAATTTTTTTCTAAGAAAGGGATATTTTGTTTTGTGACACAAAGTTGGTAGCCCTACTCAACCGGTATAGATACGACGGTTTGAGTTGATTCTCTTTGAGTTGCGTAAAATTTTGTGCTGTTTCCAGTTGTGTTACGAACAGAATGTCTTTTACCCTAGAACAACAGGTTTTCATTCTTGAACAATATTTTGCTACAAAATCGTATGCGAGTGTAAAAGAATCATTTCAAATTAAATTTTTTGGTGTTCCTCCACTCTATTCTAGTCAATTTCTAGGCTAACTAACTGATTTTTAGAGGCAGGTATTGTTTGCAGCAGAAATAGTAGTGGTCGAACAACTCTCTTGACAGATGACGTTAAGAGAATGTGAAAACAAGATTGCTCAATTCTCCATGGAAAAGTTTACAAAAACTTTCCTCGCATGTTGATTTGTCATGTTCGAGTGCTCAGGAAGCTGCTAAAAAATTGAAATTGTATCCGTATCATATACGATTAGTTCTAGAGCTTCAGCCTCCAGATTTAAACAAGAGATTGTTTTAGGATAAAAGACATTCTGTTCGTAGCACGACCGGAAATGGCACAAAATTTTACACAGCTCAAAGAGAATCAACTCACACTGCCATATCCATACTGGTTGAGTAGGGCTACCAACTTAGTGTCACAAAACAAAATTTATTTTTTTTAGAAAAATATTACCAGACATTAACAATTGGGTAACAGGACTAAAAAATCACCCGGTAGTTAGGAGACTGACTTCGTTGGAGTTGTGGGAAGAGAACTTGCCGAGAATCTAAACACCTTCAACAGGGAACATGGTTTAAAGGTTCCAGGCTGCCTTTAAGGGTAATAATAATGTTTATATACTCGTGGTGCTGCCCATGACGGACAGGTGGAGTGTCAAATTATTTACACTCAATCTGTTCGTTGCAGGGCTAAAATAAATAGTTCTGTTTCTTATCACATGGTCAGCCAATTAAATGACTGAATCATTTAAGAACAGAAGAGGTAGAGGTGCAAAAGACACTAATCAGAGTTATCTCCTCTGAAAGTAATGAATTTCATTATACAGCCAGACCCTGTGGTGAATGAAGTGAAGGTGTCGTTTGCAGAGTGGAAAATATGTGCTTTTGAGAGGGCCCGGCATGCTGATAAGCGTACTTTTCCACTCAGTGAGGAAGGCAACGGTAAACCATCTCACTCCTTGTTTTACTTAGTAAAACCTCTACAGGTTCAAACCAGCCTTTTGGCTGATGACGTAAACAACAACACTCGTGGTGCTATCAGTACACGACAGAAAAATTCTGAAATTCGACAGAGTGAAAATGAAAACAATAAAAAAAGCAAGTAACAAGAATGTTTCAATTATGTTCAATGGGTGTGGGTGTGTGTGCATGCGCTTACATATTGACTGCATATGTGAAGTAGTCATGGGACGGTGGCACAATAAAATAGGTGAGCTAGCACACCCCGCTCCGCACACTTGAGTCAATGGCACATAACATGCCATACAATTGAACAATGGACGGGGTGAACTGTTGGAGTGAGCTAGTAGATTCTAATACAGTGAAACTTGGTTAATTCGAACCTGAAGGGGAATGGAAAAAAGTTCGAATTATCCAAAATTCGAAATAACCAACATCATATGGAACAGTATTGTAAAGTTAAAAAAATTACAAAATTCGAACTTTTGTTATACGTACTACACTATGTATACTATGTACTTGCTTTAAAATCCCGAATGTCTAATTTTTTGCAAATCCTTCTGCTTTTGCACGAATTATTGTTCCACTTAAAGGAATCACTTGGTCGCGAGCTTGCTTGAACCACTTCAAAACACAATCGTCCACTGCAGGATATTCGGCTGTTCTTACCCGCTTTCGACATTTTCCGTTTTTTTGATTCCAGTTTTTCATAATTGTGTTTTTATTTTTTAAGAAAGACGATAAATGTTCGGTAAAATTCCGTATTCTTTAGCTATGTCACACTTTCTCTTTGTACCGCGTTCCACATCTTGAATCACTTTAAATTTTTCGTCCAAAGTTAAACTCTTATACGGACCACGCTTAGCCATTGTTAAATGAACTTAACCGCACTGCACGTAAACTCTTAACTGAAACGAAAACAATTCAGTAGTACTGAAATGTACTGTACCTAGTTAAAAAAAGTACGTAGTACTACTGTATGTAAATTGTACAACACAAATTCTACACACCGTATGCACTCGTGTATACTCTACAGTAGGCCTACTGTGCTGTGACTGAAAACGGTTCAAGAATGTGGGTGTAAATTTAACTAGGGAAATCCCAAACCGATCATACAGTGCAGGTCTGTGTGAAAGTGAAATTCACTTTACAATGTTCAAAGCCTATACGGCATACTGGCTGGAATTCCGTAGATTAGGCTTACTACGCACTAATAACTGACACTCTATTGTGTCTATTTTCAACCCAAACGCAGCAGGTAGAAATAATTTTATTACAGAACCTGTTTACGAAAAACCTAGCTAAACAAACATTTTTATTCTTTCTTTGAAAAACTTCGAATTAACCAAATAACCTATTTTTAACTTCGAATTAGGCATACCATTTTTGTTCAGATTTTAATATGCTTTTCAAGGGGAATACCAGTTTATTCGAATTATCCAAAAATTCGAATTATCCGAGTTCGAAATAACCAAGTTATACTGTACATACAACACTCAGCTGAGCTATGTGAATAAACAGACGGTGAGTAGAGCGGAGGGTGACTTTCACTCACTCCTTTGCACACAGCACGTTGTGTTTGCGCGTGCGTCAACCTGAACGTTCATCCATCTCTTTCCACAAACAAATTTTGTCATGTGTCTATCTTTGTTTTGTACACACTTGGTAAAATTGTTACAGTACAGTACAATGGTATTTTACAACCACTTGTCTCAGGGTTGTTTTAGTATAGTATGAAAGAATAATGACCCCCTTTCCGCACCCATCTCCTGCACCTACACAAACAAAGGCTGTGAAACTGAAACTGGTTGAAGAGGGAAGTTGACGATATCGTGGGAGTTACCACCTGATCGTTCGGAGAAAATAACAGAACTGGGGTCTCTTCGTAAGAGAGTTACGGAAGGGTAATTGAAGTAAACAAAGGCAGAGTTTGATATAATATTTATACTTTCCATGCAGCATTTACGTAGCCCTATGCGCTAGGTGCTATGATGCGACTAGAGGAAAGTGGTTTAGTCGTGGAGGGGATGAAAAAGTTAGCTCTGTGCGGAGAGGAGAGCGTGCTGCGTGGGAAAAAACGCTCGGTGTGCAATGTGCTGGTTGTTCAAAATAAAAGAGTCGGTAGCTCACCGCTCAATATTAAAAGAGCTAGCTCTTTTGTGAGACTCGCTCATTAGCGACACATCACTAGTGTGAAGAACACGTGGTACTATGTAGTGGGAAACTCTTTTTAGCAGTGATGGAACTATCACAAGAAGAACTGGAGTTAATAGTGGTAGGCATATAACAGAGAAGATCCGAACTTTGTTTTGTTGTAGCCCAGGAACCAAAATCTCGATTGCAGTTAATTTAACACTCCACCTCCCCGTTGGGGGCACTGAAAAACATATGACACTCTAATTTAAGTTACATACCGCATAGCTGAGTTATATATTAACTCCTTGTAATTTTTTGGCTCATTGTCAGCAGAACTGTAAACAAATTAAATCAATCTATTACAGTATTACGTCTTATACTATAATAATTGAAGACGTCCACTGAAAAACCAGGCAAGTGCCAAAAATTCCAAAAATTACTTTTCCATTGAAAAACAAGCTATGTTTAAAGGCTAATGCTCCCATAAACAAGGCATGTGCGAAATGTTAATATTGTGTTTACAGAAGCTTCACAAAGATTGCAGCACAGGCATGTCCAGTTAAGTGCCAACCATTTTGTAAACCATTCACCATTTTACATAGAAATTACTAAGTAAAAAATTTGTTTTGTGAATATTTTTATTAATCAATACTATCTGCTTTGTTTATTTTCTCAAATATTAATAGAATTTGTACAAGAACACATTTTAAAAAAGGGTATTAGAATTTATTTTAATATTTTACTGGTTTTTTATATTTTAACATTATTTTTTTCTGGATTAGGAGTAAACTGTATTTTATCACACAAATTAATTATAATAATTAAATAAATTAATAATAGTACAGGATAATCACTGTGTATTTATTTGACTTTTACCAAAATTGTATGTTTTTCGCTACAGGTACTTAACAGGTTTATTGGTGAAATCCCCCTCGGTACTTAACTACTTCTCAAAACATTACTATAAAAATAACAATAAATGAAGGTTATTCCATTTCAATTGAAAAATTACTGAAAATCACTGTTTATATAGATAAACTTTTTAAACTCAATTAAAAAGAACAGCATTTAATTACAAACTGACACTTATAAACAGTTTTTTTCTGTTTTTCTCGAAATTATGATTTTGGCACTTATCTGGTTTTTCATTAGACATCTTCAATTATATGAGCTGTATAAATAATTATATAAAATACAGGGTGGACCAGGAGGAAAAAAAACATTTTAACAGGTGATTGTAGACCTAAAAACAAGACAAAAAGTTCATATAAACATATGTCTGGAAATGCTTTGTTAGCGAGATAAGTCTAGCGAAAGATTTCGCCCAGATTTCCATTCCGAGGATTAAATGAAACCGGATTGAACCAATTAGAACGGTAATTAAGAAAAAAATTTGATCGTTTAATATGAATTATTTTGACTTGAAAAATTGATTAAACTAGGTCCCAAAACTGTAAGTCCCTTAGTCTATAAAATAACTTGCTTAAAACACAAAAATTTACTGTCAAAAAACACGTTTTTTACGTTTGAGGCGCTGTAATTCCATTAAATGGCTAACGAATGCATAAAATCTATGAACAAGAATTGTAGAGAAAAGCTCCCGATCCACTCTGTATAAAATAAATTAAAAGCACTAGATAGCATAGGGTACACAAGTTAGTTCAATCAAATCCATTAGATAGCGTATGCATTCGCATTTTGTTAAGAAAACTTTCATCTAAATACGCTAGATAGCGTAGCAAACGCCAAAATAGTTTCAAACAATCCAATCGCTAGCGTAAGTATCCTTCTGTTGTAAAGGTTAGTTTAAACAAAAATCCACTAGATAGCTCAACATACATCAATTACGTTAGATAGCGTGAACATGCACACCTATTGTAAAGGTAGATTCAATCAATCCCGATAGACAGCGTAAGCATGCTTCTCTTGTAAAGTTAGTTTCAAAAAAATCCGCAAGACAGCGTAATATACACTAAGCTAATTTCAAACCATTGCAATAAATAGCAGAAAGCATGCACACCTAATGGAACGTTAGTTTTAATAAAACCCGATAGGTAGCGTAAGCATGGATTTGTTGTGGTGAAGGAGGAAGACAAATAAACCACAATTAAGTAAGACAGAAAGGAGAAGGAGGAAGACAAATAAACTGTGGAGAAGACGGAAAACAGAAAGGGGAAGGAAGTAGTCTTCCTCCTTCTCCTTTTGGTCTTTCTTCCTTACGCGGTTTATTTGTCTTCCTCCGTCTCCTTTCTGTATTATTCCTTAATCGCGGGTAATTTGTCTTTCTTCTTCTTTCTGGCTTCGTCCTTCATCTCGGTTTATTTGTTTTCTCCTTCACCTTTCTTATTTCCGCCTTCACCGCGGTTTATTTGAATCCTTTTTCTTCTTTTTGTCTTTCTCCTTCACCACGGTTTAATTGACTTTATCCTTCTCCTTTCTCTCTTCGCCTTCACCGGGGTTTATTTGTTTTTCTCTTTCTTCTTTCTGTCTTTCTTATTCACCGCTGTTTATTTGTCTTCTTCCTTCTCATTTCTGTCTTCCTCTTTCACGGTGGTTTGTTTGTCTTCCACATCTCCTCTCTGTCTTCCGCCTTCACCGCGGTTTATGTGTTTTATCCTTCACTTTTCTAATTTCCGCCTTCACCGCGGTTTATTTGTATCCTTTTTCTACTTTCTGTCTTTCTCCTTCAACGCGGTTTATTTATTTTTCTCCTTCTCCGCGGTTTATTTGTCTTCCTCCTTCTCCTTTCTCGCTTTCGCCTTCACCGCGGTTTATTTGTTTTTATAATTTTCTCCTTCCTGTCTTTCTTCTTCACCGCAGTTTAATTGTCTTTCTCCTCCTTTCTGTCTTCCGCCTTCACCGGGGTTTATTTGTTTTCGCCTTCTTCTTTCTGTTTTTCTTATTCACCGCTGTTTTGTCTTCTTCTTCTCTTTTCTGTCTCCTTCTTTCACCGTGGTTTATTTGTCTTCCTCTTCTCCTTTCTTTCTTCCGCCTTCACCGCGGTTTGTTTGTCTTCCTCCTTCTCATATCTGTCTTCTCTTTCACCGTGGGTAATTTGACTTCCTCCTCCTTTCTATGTTCCTCCTTCACCCTACAAAAGCAAGCTTATGCTAACTATCAGATTTCACTAAAATTGCAATAGGTGTGCATGCTCACGCTATCTAGCGGATTTAATTATAACTAACCTTATAAATAGAAGCAAGCTTACGCTATCTATCGGATTTAATTGGAACTATCTTTGCAATAGGTGTGCATGCTAACGCTATCTAGCGGAATTGTTTGAAACTAGCTTAGCGGCCGCTGTTAGTTTTAATCAATACCGTCAGATAGCGTTAGGTAGCACATCAATTGTAAAATTAGTTGCAATGAAATCCGATAGATAGAGTAAGCATGCTTCTATTAATAAGGTTAGTTTTAATTAAATCCGCTAGATAGCGTGAGCATGCACAACTATTACAAAGTTAGTTCCAATGTTATCCGATAGATAGCGTAAGCATGCTTCTGTTGCTTGAAGGAGGAAGTCAAAAAAACCGCAGTGAAGGCGAAAGACTGAAAGGAGAAGAAGGAAGACAAATAAACCGCGGTGAAGGAGGAAGACAGAAAGAAGAAGGCGGAAGATAAATAAACTGTGGTGAAGGAGAAAGATAGAAAGGAGAAGGAGAAAGAGAATTAAACCGCGATGAAGGCGGAGAAAGAAAGAAGAAGTAGGAAGTCAAATAAACCGCGATGAGGAAGGAAGACTAAAAGGAGAAAGTGGAAGATAAATAATCCGTGGTGAAGGAGAAAGATAGAAAGGAGAAGGAGGAAGAGAATTAAACCGCGATGAAGGCGGAAGAAAGAAAGGAGAAGGAGGAAGTCAAATAAACCGCGATGAGGAAGGAAGACTAAAAGGAGAAAGTGGAAGATAAATAATCCGTGGTGAAGGAGAAAGATGGAAAGGAGAAGGAGGAAGAGAATTAAACCGCGATGAAGGCGGAAGAAAGAAAGGAGAAGTAGGAAGCCAAATAAACCGCAATGAGGAAGGAAGACTAAAAGGAGAAATGGAAGAAAATAAACCGCGGTGATGGCAGAAGACAGAAAAGACCAGACGGAAGGCAAATAAACTGTGGTGATGGCGGAAGACAGTATGGAGAAGGAGGAAGACAAATAAACCGTGATGATGGCAGAAGACAGAGAAGAAGGAGGAAGACAAATAAACCGCGGTGAAGAAGGAAGACATAAAGGAGAAGGAGGAAGACAAATAAATTGCCGTGAAGGCGGAAGACGGAAAGGAGGAGGTGAAACAAACAAAACTGTGGTCTTTTTCCTCCACCGCGGTTTATTTGTCTTCCTTATTCTCCTTTCTGTTTACACCTTTACAGCGGTTTAGTTTTTTCCTACTTCCCTTTTCTGTCCTTCACATTCACCGCAATTCTTTTTTTGTTTAATTAATATATAAACCGCGGTGAAGGCGGGAGAGAGGAATATATATAAATATATAGTTTTATAGTTATACCTTTACTTTATTATATATTTGTACTATACTCGTTCTGTGATTATAGACATATTCAAAACTGAATAAGCTATATTATGTTACACAAGTTATGTAACTTCATTTTTTGTCAAAAGTCTCTTGACTGGTCCGTTGCAGTTTCTCCAAGCCATCCTATATTGCGCAAGTCATTTCAAATCAACATACTTGCAATACCCTACACTTTTTTAGTATGCTTTTTAAGTATTCTTACCTTTGCCTCCACCACAATTTACTTCCTTAATATTACCCTCCATTATTGATGGACCAATACTTGGACGCCTTAAGATAAATGTTTCAATAGCATATCCCTTTTTCAGGTAAGATGTCTCCATGTACGTTTTCTTTCATCCACTCGTCTGACAACCTTTAAATTATTTATTTTATCCACCCATATAATCTTTAACCCTAGAGCCGGCAATCGTCAATTTTGAGACGATGTTACCGCTTCTTAAACCGGTCGCGTCACAAAATCGGATTTACTTCATAGCATTGCAATGTTGTCGTTTTAGTTTTAATTTCATCTACAGACAGCGTTGGTGTTTTGTCCAATAATTTAGTAATGTATAAAGTAATTTTTTACGTATAATACAAGAGTTACCCACCGGGTTGGTCTAGAGGTAAAGTCGTCGCCAAAATCAGCTGTTTATCAGCTGATTTTCGGAGACGAAGGTTCCTGGTTCAAATCCTAGTAAAGGTAGTTACTTTTATACGGATTTGAATACTAGACAGTGGTTACCGGTGTACTTTGATGGTTGAAGTTTAATTAACCATACTCTCTAAGGAATGGTCGGCCTGGGTCTGTACAAGACTACACCTCATTTACACGTCATACACATCATCCTCATCTCATTGGGTTATGGGGTTGCTTATTGTTCTAAATTGAACAGATTGCAACGCACACAAATTAGGAATAAAAAACAAATACAATCGTTGTAGTTGAATATTCTGCTTGTGTTTGTCTGTTGAGAAACCACTTCAGCTGTCCTTGAGCTGAATCTGGTTATTTTTTGGTTTACATGATGTGTTTTTGTATATATTTTCTTCAGTTTTGAACATAGATTCATTTTTTTTTGGTTTTATTTTGAAATAAACTTTAAACGTAGCGATTCGTATATAATGAATTTTGAAAGTAGAGCATTAGAAAGTTTTGAACAATAGCGTTATTTGAAATTTTAGAAAAATATTTGTCTAAAAATTATTTTCAAATAGTTTCAGCATCCCTTACTGTCAGATTAAAATTTCAGTAATGTATTTATTCTATTTTCCTAAGTTTTCTTGTTATTTTGATGTCACGTGACAAGTTTTGTGATTTATAGCAAGTTTTTAATGATTTCTTTACAGTTCGGTGACTAGAAATTCTCTTGCCTGTCTACAAAAATGTTATTGCCGGCTGTAGGGTTAACATCTTCCTATAATTTCATATTTCTAAAGCTTATATCCTCTTTTTTACAGCCCCTATCACCCACGTATAACTTCCGTATGATGCTATACCCCAACCGAAGTGTTTTAAGAATTTTCCCGATTCTGTCAATCAATGTTTTTAGTCAGTAAGCCTTTCATTTCGAAGGCTCTTCTAGCTTGTAGCTATTTGCATGTAATTACCGTAGAAAATATTAGATACATGTGCAACTCCTTTGTATAGTGCGCAGCCCTGTTTACAAATTAAGACTTATTTATTTAAATTCCTTGCTACGAGGGTTATTTTTGTTCTGTAATGCCCCCCATACACGTGCGAACATTTTGCGCAAATTCGGTGTTTGTACAAACGCTAGCACATAAACGTAGCAACCTATTGTGCAAACATCATTTCGATTTGTGCTGTTGTTCGTTGAACATGTCAGATATGGACGATTGCTGTGCCGCCATTATTCTGGCCCTAGTGGCTGAGAAACGAATAGTTAAAAGAAAAAGAAAGCGAAGAGTGTGGGTCAAGAGTTGGTTCCAGAAGAGCAACGAATTCAGTCATGACCGCCTGGTCGTCACTGAGCTCAAAATAACGTCAGCTGTAGACTACAAAAACTACCTTCGAATGGACGCAGCTTCGTTCAGCGAGCTACTCGAAATGGTGACACCCCTCATAGCAGGGGCGGTTCCAGGGCTGATTTTCGGGGGGGCTATCTTGTTTTATGTAGCTCTTACAGTTTGTAATTGAGTCATTGAAAAGTCCTCTTTTATGCTGTGTTGCTGTAACCACAATTTTAATTCATTGAGAAATTTTCGCTACGTCAAAGTCCTTGTAAATCAAGAAAATCGTGAAAAATGAAGGCGCTGACTGATGCGAGTGGCTTTTGACTACTGACACTGATTGTTATCTTAATTCTATTTAAAAATAGATATTTTCTGTTTGACTCATTTTTATACTAAAATAATTATTGTTAATTGATAGGTACGAGTATTGGGATTCAGTTTTGTTAGAAATAATAGCTTATAGAAAATATTAAACTAAGTTTTCCTAGTATTTCGGGGGGGGCCATGGCCCCTTCCCTGAAACCGGCCCTTTCTCATAATGAAAAACAAAAAAAAAATTACCGAAACTACGTTTTCAACCACGGAATAGAAAGTAAACTGCCTGACAGTGTTTAGGAGCAGAAGTTGACTAACACAAAGTTTGCACAAACCGTACCATTCACGTCAAACAAGTACTCAAACAAGTATTTGTACAAATTATTTCGATCCTGACCGATTTTACTCAAACAGTTTGCGCAACCATTCAAACAGCCCCATAGACAGTTAAACTGTTTGCACAAACACCGAGTTTGCGCAAATTGTTCGCATGTGTATGGGGGGCATAACGAAAAACAGTTGAAGCACAAGTTCTTCGTATGCACAAAGAACGTTACAGACCAGTAAGCGTCGGTGGGGGAAGCTATTCTCTACTAGCGACGAGCGCCTGCGTAGACTAGTATTATTTTGCCTCTTAATATAAATTATAAAACAAAAAGAAAATAACATATGCAAATTTGTTCTTCTGAAGCAAAACTTTAATTTGTAGTACTTACGAGTTCATTGAAAAATAGCGTACTGCTGGTGATCCACCACTGAAAAATTTATTCATATTTATTCATATAGGCAAGAGAACGATATAGGCAAAATTTTATGTATAGACTAAACAAAATAAATATTAATGGGAATCCTATCGACATTGTAGAGAGTTTTAAATATCTTGGAGAAACAATCACATATAATCTTAATGAAAAGGCGGCATGGAATGAGAGAATTTCTAAACTTTCCCAAGGACAGCAAATTACTAAAAACACTTACAACAAAAAATGTCTTTCCATTCTCACAAAACTTAAACATTACAAAGCTGTTCTAAGATCACAAACAATGTACGGCAGTGAAACCCTCTTTAGCATTGATGGAAACGGAATAAAAGAAACATCAGTAAAATAGAAAGAAGGATTCTTAGAACCTGCTTAAACAAAAAACTCATAGTTGACAACCAGCACAGACTTCTACCAGGAGAACAAATTTATAAAGAAATAGAACCAATCACTGATGCAATGCGCAAAAAGAGAATTTCTTTCTTTTCGCATATCCTCAGAACTCCAGAAAACCGGTTATTAAGAAAAATTGTAGAAAGATTCATGTGTGTAAAAATGGAAGGAGCTACAATTCCTTGGCTTGAAGAAATAAAAAAAAGACAGAAAAGAACTAAATCTAATAATAATTGCTGATGTCAAAGATCGCACACCGGCTTACAAAGAAACAATTAAAGACAAAAACAAAATTTTTTCAGTAAGAACATTTAAACAAAAAGAACAGGTTTGTTCAGACGAATTGAGAAAAACAAGATGCGACAGAATGAAAAAGTATTGGCAAGAAAGAAATGAAAAGGAAATAAACTGCCGAAGAAAAAAACCTAACCAAAGACACTAAAGTGATCCTTTGTGGTCATAAACCTAAAAAAAAGAAACAAAATATAATATGGTTTTACTTACCATTCGTAAATGACAATTAAGTTAGACTCTGAATCAAATCTGTAAGTTAAAAAATAAAAACATCTTAAATTTTTCTAGTAAACTTTTCATTAAACACGATTGAGACAATAAAATTGGAGGGAAAGAATTTGAGTAGCGGTGGGGAGAGTGATTGAGATTATAAATGTAATAAAATATTCTATAAGAAATAAAAATCTACATCTTTTATTACTTTCTCTTGCCTATATAAATATATAGGAAAGAAAAGTAATGTTTTCATGTCGATTTTTCAAAATCGAATATTCACCGGATCTACACGTTTTCAAACCCCCTGAACCCAAAAAAATATGTTTTTAGCGATTGGTTTGTGTGTGTGTGGGTGTGTGTGAACAGAATATCTCAAGAACGGAATTTCGAACGAACTTGAAACTTAAAACTTAACTAACACACCACTACCGGACCCGACACAAACATTTTGATCAAAATTGGTCAACTGAAAGTAGTAGTTTATTCGTGTAATTTTTCACTTTCTTGCGATTTTCTTAAAAACTGGTCTTACAATTTTTTTATGCTTTACAAGATAGGGTAGGCGTTGTCTGCTGTAATTCTTGATCAGGCTGTTTTCTCGCGTTTCTCTTAAGCGTTATAAAAAAAAATATTTAAAACAAAAGTTTTAGGATTTTATTTTCTCTACATTTTCTATTATATAAATTTTTGCGCTAAAATGCTTATGTAAAGCCGTAATCTTAAAACAACATTTTTTTTACGTGAAAACAGCCTCATTAAAAATTTCAGCAAACATGGTGTTTACCCTATCTTGTGGAGCATACAAAATTTAGTAAACGAGGCGGTTTTAAAAAAAGTCGTAGGACCAGTTTTTGAAAAAATCGCAATAAAATGAAAAATTACACGAATAAATTACTACTTCCGATTGACCGATTTTGATGAAAATGTGCGTGTCGGGTCCAATAGTGGTCTGTATTTTTAAGTTTCAAGTTCGTACGATGTTCCGTTCTTGAGATATTCTGTTCACACACAAACAGAGACCAATCGCTAAAACATGTTTTTTGGGTTCAGAGGGGTCTGAAAACGTGTAGATTCAGTGAAAACTAGATTTCGAACTATCGACATGAAAACAATACTTTCCTTCCTATATATTCATTCATATAGGCAAAAGATAGAGGTAAAGTTGTCCAGAATCAGCTGTTACACACCTGGTTTTCGGAGACGATGGTTCCTGGTTCAAATCCTAGTAAAGTTAGTTACTTTTATACGGATTTGAATACTAGACAGTGCTTACCGGTGTACTTTGATGGTTGGGATTCAATTATCCATACTCTCTCAGAAATGGTCGGCCTGAGTCTGTACAAGACTACATCTCATTTACACGTCATACATATCATCCTCATCTGATTGGGTCATGGGGTTGCTTATTGTTCTCAATTGAACAGATTGCAACGTACACACATTAAGTAAGAATCAAACAAAACATAATATATCTGTGGTGATAGTTATAAAGGTCTTAACTTGAAAATAGTCATTTGTCAGGAAAAGCAAATGAAAATTTGAAACAGTATAATTTATATATTTTTTATTATTTAAGGATAGTTTTTGCAATTGTCTCTTCCAAAAATTGTTTTTATAATATGTTATAAATTTCTTTTGTTTTCTACTTAACAACGAAAATAAAAATTCTGTTTACGTCTACGCTGTGGCCCTTTTTTGGTGGGGGGGGGGGAATTCACCACTTAGGACCTTTACCATTTACAGTGTAACTTAATACCTTTCAACCTGGTAAACTCTTACTTAAGTTATTTAAGTCAAGAGTTTGCCTTTGGTATCTAGTCATTTCGACCATTTCAATTTAATTTTTTTTCCAGTTGATCTCAGCAATTGATATTGGTGAAATAATAAACTATAGGGTGATTCAAAAAGAGCGCCGGTTTTGATATATCAAATTAAGAGATTTATTTTATTGAAAAACTGAAAATAAATACATCAACAAGTTCATCTTACCTTCCGATTTCATGTATGAAAAATGATGTCATGCATGTGTCCTCCTCTACTGCGCTGGCACGCATCAACTCTGTCCATGAAATTGGATATTACTGCACGAGAAGTTTCGACTTCCATTTGCCCGATAACCCGTCGAATTTCCTCCTTCAAGTCATTAATGTTTCGGGGTTTATTGGCATACACCAATGACTTCAGATGACCCCAAAGATGAAAGTTACAAGGCGTCAATTTTGTTTGCGAAGGTGTCATCATCCTGCCGTTTTCTCAATACCCAGTCAACGAACTGTCGTCTCTTCTGGTGGTCTGCCACTTTCAAATGTTGCGTCAACTGAATTTTATACGGGTGATATTGGAGATCGTACCGAAGAATTCTCCGTACAGAAGAACAACGTAAACCCAATTGTTGAGAACGGCGACGTATTGATTTTGCTGGGTTAACAGCCACACTGTCACGAACCAACGCAACGTTCTGCTCAGTTCGGCCAGAACGACGACGTCCAGAACTTTTAAGGTCGACTGTTGAACCCGTCTCAAAAAACTTTTTCATGAGCCTGCGAACTGTTGATTCATTCGGTGCTTCATTACGTCCTAGAGTACCGCGAAGTCGCCTGACAGTAGCGCATAACTCTCTCCACTCTGGTAAAATGTTTTGACGATTAACACTCGTTGTGCAATAGTAAACTTCTCCATGGTTAGACATAGACTGCGAGTGTACTACACTGCGAACAAGAGAAACTACAACTGAATCGTCAATCGGAATGTTCTCCGAAATAGAAATGAGGTCTAACAATGTTGCCAACCGATAAACAAAAATTTACCAGCCGTTTAAAAACCGGCGCTCTTTTTGAATCACCCGTTACTATTGGTATAAAGGTTAACTCAACTTAAGACCTATTGTACCATGCGTTCTGAAAGTCGCTGTGCACCAAGTGACATGACAGGGAATAATTTCATGGCTAGGTTGGTAGCTCTGTGCTGTTCAATTGTTGCCGAACACGTCGAGGCCTGTCAGTCATTGAGTTGAAGTTGTATATGTTTCATTTATTGCAGTTCTGTTGCACGTTTTTTTGTTGTTGGACGCGATGGTTCTTTCAGTAGAGGAGCGCATTTTCCTCGTTGAATACGTATTTCGCGAAGGTGACAAGTACAGTGATTTAGTGAAGCGCAAATTTTCTGAAAAGTTTCCAGATTCAATTATTCCTCACCGTAATGCAGTACGAACACTGATAGAAAAATTTCGGGCAACTGGCTCTGTTGAGGACGCTGAACGTAGTGGTAGGCCCCCTAAGCTAGACGAACAAAAGCTGCTGGATATTTCTGATTCTATGGCACAAAGTCCAAAAAAATCAATGCGTAAGTTAGCATAACAGCATAATATCGGACTTGCTACCGCACATAAAGCTGTCAGACAAGAACTTAAACTATTCCCATACAAAGTGAGGTGTGTTCAAGAGCTGAAACCTTCAGATAATGACAAGAGACTAAATTATTGTCATTGGTTTCAACGTTTCATCAACCAAAATTCCGAAGACATCCTTGACGTAACGTTTTATACAGATGAAGCGTGGTTTCACTTGGGAGGGTATATAAGTTCACAAAATACTCGAGTATGGTCGACAACTAACCCTTGCGCTTTACATGAACAGTCCTTACACGAAGCAAAAATTGGAGTCTGGGTTGCTGTGAGTAGAGCACGTATTGTTGGACCAATTTTTTTTGCAAACACAATCAATAGTGAACGTTATTGTTCTGATATTTTAGAGAACTTTACGCATCAAATAACACAAGTGGAAATGAATAATGGTTGGTTCCAACAAGA
The DNA here is from genome assembly GCA_035578175.1 of Catonia carolina. NCBI lineage: Eukaryota > Metazoa > Arthropoda > Insecta > Hemiptera > Achilidae > Catonia > Catonia carolina. The sequence continues at coordinate 4,008,953 of JAQMRL010000021.1, read as the reverse complement.
CGGGGCAACAGCACATACATCTAACATCTCAATGGCTTTCCTGCGCAACGTGTTTGGTGAACGAATAATTTCAAAGAATTTGTGGCCTGCAAGATCTCCTGATCTGACTCCCCCCGATTTCTTTTTATGGGGTGCGGCGAAACAAACTGTGTATCGGAACAGACCACACACGATTGACGAACTTAAAGCCGCAATAACGGCATACATTCAAGGAATCACTGTTCTTCAGTTGCGAAAGGTGTTTGCAAACAAAATGAAACGAGTGCAATGCTGTATTGATGCCAATGGAGGTCATTTCGAACACCTTCTATAAACAATGTAATCACGGTTTAACAATGTAATTAAGGTATTGAATAAATTTTTTTCCAAAATGCTTAGTCATTTCTTTATACATATTTTCATAAATCCATAGTCACAATTCCAGTGCACAGCGACTTTCCGAACGCACGGTACAATTAAAAAAGACTGAGAAACTAAAGGTATCATTTTCAATTAAGACATTTATACTTTTACGCAAAGAGAAAATTTTTATAAAGCCAGTCAACATATTTTCACTTCAGGAGTTAGCTACACTTAATTCGTTTGCACCATTTGAAAGAGAAAATTTTTCTAAACTGGGTAGTACACTTAACTCAAAATCGACAATTTTTTACTTAAGGGGGTAGTCAACTCAAGATGATTTTTTAAAAATTTTCCATTTATTTGAAGTTTAAAGTTTTCTGAATCGCAACATTTGTTTACTTTGCATTTACGTTGACAAAAAGTTATAAAAACATCTGTTTAAAATAAAGCTCACTAGCAAAGCGAGTGAATTACTCGTATTCCTTAAACTTTAAGTTTTCCGGAAATATGGTTTTTGCATGATTATACATTCTTGGGAATGAATATTTTCGTTTCTATTGAAGATATTTGGATGATGTTTTTTCAAATATTCATAATTTCTTGCTCTATTATCTGTGGAATGATTATTACAAAAACCTTAATAGGGATTTAGTTAAAAAATAATTTGTGAATACATAAAATAAATGTTTTTGAAAATATGGTTTTTCTTCAAGAAAATTCTTTTATGAAAAAATACATACAAGCGCATACAACAGATAATAGAGAGCAATTTTCTGTATTTTGTAGCATAAGAATCATGTTGATATCTTTCTTGTTTCTTGGGATATTTGATTCCCCGTAAAAGCCCGCTTTTCCAACCTCACCCTTATATAAGGGGCTGTAATTAATTTTTTGGCTTGGTTCAAATGGTAGATCATTACTAGTATATTCCTATTTCATTTAAAATAAATAATGATAAATTATAGCCACAAGTTTTAATTTTCATTTTCTGGGTTGGCTACCCCCTTAAGACCTTTATACCTATCACTACAGATATATAGACAAGAGAAAGTAAAAAATCTGGTGTGAAACACTCACACAACTTTCTCTTGCCAATGCAAATAATTAATAATAAACCTAACATTATTAATAAAACATTAGAAATGAACAAAAACTAACCTCAAAAACATAACCTTATTTTAATCATGAATGAATGACGCAAAATGACAATCGAACTCAGTTTACCTTAAAAATACGGAAAATCACGCTTTCACGCTAAACTAGCCTCTGTAGAGAAAAATGCTCTAAACAAAAGTTGTAGATCTTTTAATTTTCTATAAATTTAATTATATACACTTTTGTCGTAAAATGCATACTAAGACCGAAATGTTTAAAAAATCGATTTTTCTCACGTTTTCGTGAGAAAAAAAACAGAAAATCGCAAATTACCGCTAAACTAAGCGTTATACAAAAAATGTTTGAAACAGAAGTTGTAGGTTTTTAAATTCTCTACAATCTTTATTATATAAGTTTTTGCGCTAAAATTTATATTAAAGCCGTAATCTTAAAAAAACAACGTTTTTACGTGAAAACAGCCTCACTGAGAATTTCAGCAAACATGGCGCCTACCCTATCTTGTAGAGAATAAAAAATTGAGTAAAATAGGCGATTTTAAAAAAAATCGTAGGACCAGTTTTTGAGAAAATCGCAAAAAACTGAAAAATTATACGAATAACCTACTACTTCCGGTTGACCGATTTTGATGAAAATGTTCGTGTCGCGTCCGGTAGTGGTATGTAACTTAAGTTTCAAGTTTCAAGTTCGTACGATGTTCCGTTCTTGAGATATTCTGTTCACACACAGACACACACACACACACACACACACACACGCACACACACACACACACACACACACACACACACACAGACACACACACAGACCAATCGCTAAAAACATGTTTTTTGGGTTCAGGGGGTCTGAAAACGTATAGATCCGGTGAAAACTCGATTTCGAAAAATCGACATGAAAACAATACTTTCCTTCCTATATATTCATATAGGCAAGAGAAAGTAAAAAAAGCATAGTTTTGAATACACGAGCCGCCACAGCCTGTGTAATATCGTAGATTGTTTACTTACGTTGTATATTTAATAACTGGAGTTCCTGTGCCATTACGTGAAGCACTAAAACAATTAAAATAAAATTAGAGAATAAAAGTTTTTCATATATAATTTATTTTGTGTTAACATTAATTTATTTACCCATTCGATTTTAAAAATGGTTGTAAAAACATTATTGTTATAGCACCTATATATATATATATATATATTTTTTTTTTTTTGCGTCCTGGAGACTCCAGGAGGAGTATTAGGGCATGTCAGTTATAACACCTGAAATACATACAGGGTGATTTTTAAGTATGGAAATTGCTTTATATTGCGTAACTGAGACGTATTTGGCGAAAGAAGCTTATGCGGATCTGCATATTTTTAAAAATCCAACTTTCTTTGGTTTTGAAATTTTTGTCCGCCATCTTGGATTCAACTTTATTTTTTTAAATGGGATGTTGGTCGTGTGATACGTCATTTCAATGCAAAATTTTAAGAAAAAAACAATGGTGCAAACCGTTTTTCAATAGATGCCTTCGTGTTTTAGTTATAAGCATTCAAAGCCGCAATTTTGGGAAAATTGTGTTAGCAATAAAATAGGTAGAACGCACTGCTCAAACCATTTTATTGCATTTTTCAATCATAATATATCTAATAACTAAGTTTAAACGGTGGAAAGACATGACAATAATGAGAAAAAATAATTATAAATAAATAATACAACAAATAAATGGCAATATAATGTTTAACTAACTACAGGGTGATTTTTTAGTCCTGTTACCCAATTGTTAATGTCTGGTAATTTTTTTGTAAGCAAGGGATATTTTGTTTTGTGACACAAAGTTGGTAGCCCTACTCAACCGGTATAGATACGACAGTTTGAGTTGATTCTCCTTTAGTTGCGTAAAATTTTGTGCTGTTTCCAGTTGTGTTACGAACAGAATGTCTTTTACCCTAGAACAACGGGTTTTCATTCTTGAACAATATTTTGCTACAAAATCGTATGCGAGTGTAAAAGAATCATTTCAAATTAAATTTGTTGGTGTTCCTCCACTCTATTCTAGTCAATTTCTAGGCTAACTAACTAATTTTTAGAGGCAGGTATTGTTTGCAGCAGAAATAGTAGTGGTCGACCAACTCTCTTGACAGATGACGTTAAGAGAATGTGAAAACAAGATTGCTCAATTCTCTAAGGAAAAGTTTACAAAAATTTTCCTCGCATGTTGATTTGTCATGTTCGAGTGCTCAGAAAGCTGCTAAAAAATTGAAATTGTATCCGTATCATATACGATTAGTTCTAGAGCTTCAGTCTCCAGATTTAAACAAGAGATTGTTTTAGGATAAAAGACATTCTGTTCGTAGCACGACCGGAAATGGCACAAAATTTTACACAGCTCAAGGAGAATCAACTCACACTGCCATATCCATACTGGTTGAGTAGGGCTACCAACTTAGTGTCACAAAACAAAATTTTTTTTTTTTTAGAAAAAATTACCAGACATTAACAATTGGGTAACAGGACTAAAAAATCACCCTGTACAATTTAGCTACCAGTCTTTATATCACCGACTTTATTTTCTTAAAACTACAATATGATTTATTAAAAAATGCCAAACTAATGTTTCAATTGTAAATTAGTACTGAAATAAATTTTGAGAGGATACCTTTCTACAGTAAATGTTCAAAATGCTTCCCTTCTACAGCCTGGCAGTGTGCTAACCTCGAGTAATATGCTTTTGTAACTTTTTGAATCATGTCTGGTGGTACACGAGCAGATTCATCAATTATTCTTGTTTTCAATTCGTTAATACCTGCAGGTTTTGTAAACATTATGTTTCAGGCACCCCCAAAAAAAGTAATCAAGAGGAGAAAGGACCTGGGGATCTGGCAGGGCATTCTATTGCTCTTCTACGACTACTATTGGTTGTATTATTTATTTATAATTATTTTTTTCTCATTATTATCATGTCTTACCTCCGTTTAAACTTAGTTATTAGATACTTTATGATTGAAAAATGCAATAAAATGGTTTATGTAGTGCGTTCTACCTTTTTTATTGCTAACACAATTTTCCCAAAATTGCAGCTTTGAATGGTTATAACTAAAACACGAAGGCATCTATTGAAAAAAGGTTTGCACTATTATTTTTTTCTTAAAATTTCACATTGAAATGACGTATCACACGACCAACATCCCATTTAAAAAATAAAGTTGAATCCAATATGGCGGACAAAAATTTCAAAACTAAAAGAAAGTTGGATTTTTAAAAATATGCAGATCCGCATAAGCTTCTTTCGCCAAACACGTCTCAATTATACAATATAATATCCGTAATATACACGGATTTGAATGCTAGACAGTGGTTGTGGGTGTACTTTGATGGTTGGGGTTCAATTAACCATACTCACTCAGGAATGAATGGCCTGGGTCTGTACAAGACTACACCTCATTTACACGTCATACATATCATCCTCATCTCATTGGGTCATGGGGTTGCTTATTGTTCTGCATTGAACAGATTGCAACGTACACACATTAGGGATAAAAAAAAATTTTTCTAAATACAATTTGATGTACAGTTGAACCGTTCTTAGTTTGCTGCTACTGTCAACAAACAAAAGCCACCTACTACAGGGTGCACGCTAGAGTCTGCGACTTTACGGATGTCGTATTCCTATTAAGTTAACTATTTTTTTTAAATTAAAAGTACTTAAAGTACTAAAACCATCAGTCATGAAATGATGTAGGCCTAACAATTTAATTAAGAAAAATACTTTCAAAAGTAGTTTATTAGACACTTCCTACAAATTGTACACAAGAATTATTAATAATAGGTTAAGAACCGTAGCCGATTCCTTGATTATGGAAGAACAGATGGGGTTCCGGAAAGGTAGATCGTGTTCGGATGCTATTTTTACTTTAAAACAAATTATGGCTAAGAGACGAGAATACAACCTTGAAACCCATCTTGCATTTATAGATTTTGTAAAGGCTTTTGACAGTGTTAAACGTTCGCTTTTATGGAGGGTTCTGGAAAGGAGAGGATACCCTAAACATATTATCAGGATATTGCAGAGCCTGTACGAAGATACTGTGATTTTACTAGATTTAGATGGGAAAGTGACAGAGCCTATTAAAACCAATAGAGGAGTTCGGCAGGGATGTTGTATATCGTCGACGTTGTTTAATATATATGTGGACGACATGTTGAGAACGTGGAAATGTAATGTAGACCCAGGTATACAGATCTCGGATGGCTTCTTTATGAACTCTCTTTTATATGCGGATGACAAAGTTGTAATACAACAGAATGAAGACGAGTTACAAAAATCGGTATTTATGTTGGAACAAGTTGCAAAACAATACAATCTGGAAATATCATCCACAAAATCTAAAACTATGGCTTTTAAAGGTAAATATACAATAAGGACGAGAATAGAGATGAATGGAAGGGCAATAGAACAGGTTAAACATTTTCAATATCTTGGGAGTGATGTTTCATACGATTTTGATAAAGACATAACAGTTAAACTGGCCAAATTTCAGAATATTTGTGGAAATATTCACAGACATCTGAAGAATAAAACGAGGAAGGAAACACGCCTCAAATTTTTCAACACTATTGCGGTTCCAACACTCCTATATGGCAGTGAGTCATGGGTGCATACTGCTAAAAGCGATAGTAAAATTCAAGCTGCGGAAATGAAGTTTTTACGAAGTGTGCATGGATGTACCAGAATGGATAGAATAAGGAACGTGGATATTAGAAGCGCACTATCAGTTCAGTCTTTGCATGAAAAGATAATAAAAAATAGACAACGATGGTGTAGTCACCTGGACAGAATGCCAAACGAAAGGATGCCAGTGGCAGCTTTAAATTATCAGCCAGTTGGCAGAAGAGATGTAGGGAGGCCGAGAGGGAGATGGGTACCGGAACAGGTTCATGTAACCTAATCCTTGGAAGTGAAGATGATGATGACTTTCAAAAGTATTTTCTATTTAAATACTTTTGAAAGTATTTTGTTGTTACTTTTTAATCAGCGTGTACACATTTTGATATAATGCGCATGCTCAGTGACGTCATTATTTGTTTACATTAGAAGCAAACTAAGAGAGAATGGACTGTAGATTATTAGAAAATATTTAGGATAAATTATAAATAGAGTTACCTGCATTGGAAAAACGTATTGCTGCTGCTTGCCCTGAAACGTTCATATAAAAATCTCGTTACATAGATATTTTAATAAATTATAACTAAGGCCGGCCCGTTGGCGTAGTCTTGAGACATTCTGTTCAAGCATTTTTATCTAACCTCATAAAAGCCTTAATGTAGGATATAAACATTATTTTCAACCCTTTAGGGCTAACTTTTTAAGGGGTTCAATAGCCTAAAACCTGCTCCGGCTTCATAGTTACTACATAAAAAAAACTGCATGAAAATCGGTTCAGTAATTTAGGAGATAAATGGAAACATCCACACACACACACATAGATCATTCGCTAAAACATGTTTTTTGGGTTCAGAGGGTCTAAAACATGTAGATCCGGTGAATACTCGATTTCTTAAAATCGACATGAAAACAATACTTTCCTTTCTATATATTCATATAGGCAAGAGAAAGTAAATACTTTCCTTCCTATAGAGTATATTCATATAGGCAAGAGAAAGTAATAGTGAAGCTGTACTTTACTTCCTCATTCTAATTTTCACGAACGAATATTTTCTTTAATAAGAAACAATCAAACTGAGTTCAGGGATAACCTAAGCCTTGATCGAACATTTTCATCGATTTATTACTGTCAAGCTGGCGGGAGAAAGTAGCAAGAATTTTCATTCACCACCAGAACTGTTGCAAAAAGTCAAAAAGGCTACAAAATTATACAATAATGTGTAGTATGTATGATTGTGTATTATGGCTTGTATTCATGATTAAAATTAGGTAATGTTTTTTTTTTATTTCTTCTTCTTCGTCTTCTTCTTCTTCTTCTTTACTACAGGGTTTAGGTGAATCGCCTGTTCCGGTCTCAAAGTTTTTTTGTTTTTTTTTTGAAATTTTTTAAGGACAGCTACCATCTTTTCCTGGGTCTTCCAATATCTCTTCGGCCAACCGGCCTATACCTCCACACTTCCTTAGGTATACCCCATCAGGAATTCTTTCCAAATGTGCCAGCCATCTCTGCCTGTTTTCTATTATTCGGTCTTCCAACTTGAAAATTTCCAATTCCTTACGCACATCTTCATATCTATAATCTATCCGCTCTTGTACAGCCCTTTACTGACCTTAAAAAATTCATTTCCGATACCTGAATTTTCCTTAATTGTTTCCGACTCTTCACCCATGTTTCTGAACCATACAGTAATGTTGGTATTACCATCACCTTATAAAATTTTAATCGTGTCTCTTTTCTAGTTTTCTTGGAGAGCGCTCGTCGAATGGTTCCACACACCGACTGGGAACTTACTAAGTTTGTAGTCAATGTTTGTATCTATGTCATTTAAGTGATGTCGCAACCAAGATATCGGAAATGGGACACTTTTGTTCATTTCTAATTTTTTATTACTAATATTAGGTTATATTGTTCATTATTTCCATTGACAAGAGAAAGTTGTGTGAGTGTTTCACACCAAATTCACACCTGAGTATGGTGGTCGGTTAAATATTTAAGTAGGTTAATATTAACCGACTTTTCGGTTATCTGAACCCGACTTGGTTCTATCGAAGTCGGTTAAGAAGAGATTGCACGATGGTTTTAACTCAAAATTCCGATTTTTGGTTTTTTATGTTTTTCAATAGTTTAGGCCTAGATCTACCTGAAAAACATTAAATTACGTCAAAAAAATATTTTTTTTATGAAAAAATTAAGTTTTTATCAGGTTTACACAGAAAAATTATCATGTTACGAAGAACGAATATTTTTCATAATTTTATACTGCTTATATTTTATTTTATTGCAAAGGGAATTTTAGTTTTTAAAATACCTATTGACCCACTGGGTTGGTCTAGAGATAAAGTCATCGCTTTCGGAGACGAAGGTTCCTGGTTCAAATCCTAGTAAAGGTAGTTACTTTTATACGGATTTGAATACTAGACAGTGGTTACCGGTGTTCTTTGATGGTTGGGGTTCAATTAACCATACTCACTCAGGAATGGTCGACCTGAGTGTGTACAAGATTACACCTCATTTACACTTCATACACATTATTCTCATCTCATTGGGTCATGGGGTTGCTTATTGTTCTGAATTGGAACAAATTGCAACGTACACAAATTAGGAATAAAAGAAAAAAAATCTGCATCGCGGTTTTTAATATTCTCAGCTGTTGGTTCAGCTTTCTAAACAACTGTTGATGGGAAATTTACTTGTTTGTGTTTTTGATTTGTGCCCCCTTCTTTCTTTTCTTTTCCCGTAAATTTAGATTTTTAACACTGAGGTACATTTTTCTTCTTCTTCTACCTCAATCGTAAGATTGGTTGGCAGCCCTCCATCCAGCTCTGTCCATTGCCACCCTCTTCCATTGCTCATAACTCTCAGCACCCAGATCTTTTGTAATTTGGTTTAGATACTGTAGCCGGGTCCTTCCACGACCCCTTTGTCCATTAACTGTACCTTCAAGAATGCTTAACGTAAATTCGTTGTGTCTTATTATGTGTCCAATATAAGAATGTCGTCTGCCCCCGAGAAGCTTCAAAAGAGATCTACTTTCCTCTGCCCTTTGTAAAACCTCTACATTCGTGATCCTGTCAGTCCATTTTATCTTGAGCATTCTCCTCCAGCACCACACCTCAAATGCATTCAAAGCCTTTTCCTCGACCTTCCCAATAGTCCACGTTTCTGACCCATAGAGTGCTATACTCCAAATGCAACTCTTTATTAGTCGCTTTCTTATTTCCAACTTTAGACTATTTGAGGAAAGCAGCTACCGTTTACTAATAAACATAGCTTTAGCTTCTCTAATACGCCTTTTAATATCCATTTTATCCTTCCCATCTTCCGATATTATGCTTCCAAGATATTTATACATTTTAACTTGCTTTAGGGCGGTGTTATCTAATTTAATGGACACATTCTCTGGAACTTTTGAGCAGACCATAACTTCTGTCTTTACCTTATTGATCTCCATATCATATTTATTTCTCAGTATTTCATGCAAGGTGTTTAGTGCTCTTTCTATACTTGGTTTATCATCTGCCACTATAGCTATATCATCTGCAAAACGAAGCATCTGGATCCTTACCCCATTTTTCTAAGGAACCAATAAACCTACCAGGCTGAAATTTTTATCAGTTAATTATCTAGTGTATATCCACATTTATACCGACCGTTTTATGATTTCCTTAGAAGCTCCAAAAATTAGTAATACGCAAAACATGTGGAAAGCAATAATTTGTAAAAATTTAATGTTATTCATAATTTGAAGAAAATTGGTATGATCCAAAGATTAAATTGAAAAAAATCTCAGTAACTCGAGAAGAAACCTATAGTGTGTAAAATTTCATTTCCTTGTGTTGTTTAGGTCATCAGCCGAAAGGCTGGTTTGAACCTGTAGAGGTTTCACTAAGTAAAACGAGGAGTGAGGTGGTTTACTATGCCTTTCTCACTGAGTGGAAAAGTACGCTTATCAGCATGCCGAGCCCTCTGAAAAGCAAATATTTTCCACTCTGCAAATGACACCTTCACTTTATTCACCACAGGATCTGGCTGTATAATGAAATTCATTACTTTCAGAGGAGATAACTCTAATTAGTGTCATTTACACCTCTACCTCTTCTGTTCTTAAATGATTCAGTCATTTAATTGGCTGACCATGTGATAAGAAACAGAACTATTTATTTTAGCCCTGCAACGAACAGATTGAGTGTAAATAATTTAACACTCCACCTGTCTGTTATGGGCAGCTCCAAAAATTAGTAATACGCAAAACATGTGGAAAACAATAATTTGTAAAAATTTTATGTTATTAATAATTTGAAGAAAATTGGTATGATCCAAAGATTAAATTGAAAAAAATTTCAGTAGCTCGAGAAGAAACCTATAGTGTGTAAAATTTCATTTCCTTGTGTTGTTTAGGTCAACAGCCGAAAGGCTGGTTTGAACCTGTAGAGGTTTTACTAAGTAAAACGAGGAGTGAGGTGGTTTACTATGCCTTTCTCACTGAGTGGAAAAGTACGCTTATCAGCATGCCGAGCCCTCTGAAAAGCACATATTTTCCACTCTGCAAATGACACCTTCACTTTATTCACCACAGGATCTGGCTGTATAATGAAATTCATTACTTTCAGAGGAGATAACTCTAATTAGTGTCATTTACACCTCTACCTCTTCTGTTCTTAAATGATTCAGTCATTTAATTGGCTGACCATGTGATAAGAAACAGAACTATTTATTTTAGCCCTGCAACGAACAGATTGAGTGTAAATAATTTAACACTCCACCTGTCTGTTATGGGCAGCTCCAAAAATTAGTAATACGCAAAACATGTGGAAAACAATAATTTGTAAAAATTTTATGTTATTAATAATTTGAAGAAAATTGGTATGATCCAAAGATTAAATTGAAAAAAATTTCAGTAGCTCGAGAAGAAACCTATAGTGCGTAAAGTTTCATTTCCTTATCTTTTACCAATCCTATGAAAAATATAATACCTAAAAATAGCAAATTTTACATTGTCGGGATACAGGGTACAGTCTACCCTTAAGAGAAAAACCATTGCATTATCTTGTTCTGTAAATCATAAGAAAAATTGAATCGGTGATTGGAAAAAGGGTAATATTCCAAAATCCTTATTTTCGAGAAATTAAAAAAACACTGTTTTGTGACTTTGTTTTTGGTTTAATGGTAAAATGTTCAATTGGTCATTTGTAGTACTATATTAAACCTTTTGCATTCAAAAGGTTCATTCAAAAGGCATTCAAAAGCCACCGTTGTGGCTTTAGAATTTGTTTTACAATAATCATGGGATTAATTTTTGATTATTAATATGTTGACTATTCACCTTTTTCTAGATTTAATACAAGTGATCTGCCCATAATAAACAGGTGAAGTGTTAAATTATTTACACTCAATCTGTTTGTTGCAGGGCTAAAATAAATAGTTCTGTTTCTTATCACATGGTCAGCCAATTGAATGACTGAATCATTTAAGAGCAGAAGAGGTAGAGGTGTACTGTGACACTAATTAGAGTTATCTTCTCTGAAAGTAATGAATTTCATTATACAGCCAGACCCTGTGGTGAATGAAGTGAAGGTGTCATTTGCAGAGTGGAAAATAAGTGCTTTTCAGAGGGCCTGGCATGCTGATAAGCATACTTTTCCACTCAGTGAGGAAGGCAATGGTAAACCACCTCACTCCTCGTTTTACTTAGTAAAACCTCTGCGGGTTCAAACCAGCCTTTTGGCTGATGACCTAAACAACAACAACAAATACAAGTGAATGGGAAAAATTAAGTTGAAAGAACAATATAATGTGCCAATATGCTACAAAACTTTATTTTAATTTTAAAATAATTTACAGTTGTTGTTGTTTAGGTCAACAGCCGAAAGGCTGGTTTGAACCTCTAGAGGTTTTACTAAGTAAAAAACGAGAAGTAAGGTGGTTTACCATTGCCTTCCTCACTGAGTTAAAAGAGTATGCTTATCAGCATGCCAGGCCCTCCGAAAAGCACTCACTTTCCACCCTGCAAATGACACCTTCACTTCATTCACCACAGGGTCTGGCTGCATAGTGAAAATCATTACTCTCAGAGAAGATAACTCTGACTAGTGTCTTTTACACCTCTACCTCTTCTGTTCTTAAATAGTTCAGTCATATCAGTGGCTGACTATGTGATAAGAAACAGAACTATTTTTTTAGCCCTGGACCAAACAGATAGAGTGCATTAAAATAACACTCCATCTGCCCGTTTTGGGCATAATTTACAGTTACATTTTGAAAATAATAACACAGAAACCAGTAGTCCAACTGCTGTTCACTATTGAATGGAAGAAGGGTAATATTCCTGGAATATTATCCTTTTTCCACTCTACTAAATTTTTAATGTAGCTTAGCTGCTTTTAGATACAAAGAATATTTCCCATTTATCAACCAATACATGCGCCAAAGTAAACCGAAGTAAACAAAACTGCTATCTTCGTTCAATTTCGCATTTGTTGGAATATTACCCTTTTTCCACTCACCAATTCAATTGTAAAAGTAGTAAAAACAGTGTAATTGTATTGTAAAAGCAGAAAAAATTCAGACTCACCTTCGAGGCATTCTGTCGATTTGATATGAGGATGACATAGGTAAATAAGGCGAGCTAAAAATAATAATTGACATTAAAATTTTGCAGACTCAGTTTTAACATTATTTTAACCTTCGGAGACTAGCACTAAAAAAAAAAAAAAAAACATGAGGACCTGCGCCATTGAATTTTTGCAACATTTGGTAATAATGAAAATATTCCCACATTTTTTATTTTTTTTATTTTACGGCTACAAAGGACCACTTAAGTTCAATCTTTCAACGTCTAGCTCTTTCAGATGTTCCACCAAAACGCCCCCGCAGTTGTCGCTCCCGTACTTCTCCTCTTCTTCGCCAATAATTCTTCAATGTTTCAGATCTTCTCATTCTCTCAGCGTCCGAAATCACCATGGCTTTCCTGACCCTCATTTGTTCCCTAAATTTAACCGATAGCTGTTTGTATGTCCTGTAGCTCCCTGACTTAGTTTTGAGGTCAGCTATTGTGATGTTTAGTTCCTCCATATCCTTTTTGACTTCCTTTATCCAGTTTGGTGTCATCTTCTTTTGCCAGAAAAACTCAGTCATCCTTCTTAGTAATCTTGTATCCTCCATTCTCAATATATGTCCCAGGAAGGATATCCTTTTTTCCTGATGATACTGGTTAAAGGCTCAATTGTTTCATATACTTCTTTGTTTGGTACAATATAGAAACTACCATCTTGAAGGGACCATTTTCCAATACACCTTCTTGCTATTATTATTAAATTATTATTATTCCCACATTATTATTAAATTATTGAAGCAATAATATTTAACACAGTAATCCCTCGTTATCCGCGGGGGTTACGTTCCGGAGGGTTACCGCGGTTAGCAAAACCGCGGATAATAGTACTATCTTATGTGAACAAAAATATGGGGGTTAGGTTCGAAAGGTAAAGTCCTGTAGTCGTTTTAAGTGTTTAATAGTTTTAGGAACATTTTACCATTATTATAATCTATGAAGATTTAATAAATACAGTAATGTACGCATAAAAAATTTAAGTTGCTTTAAAATCGTTAGTTATGGCTGTTTACTTCTTCTTCTTTTCAAACTCCTTGTGGACTTCTTCGTATGGTATCATCAGCTCCTGAGTCCTCTTTTGAATTGAAGGGGCCTTTCCATAATGGATCCGTCTCCAACATGTGGTCAGCCAATGCGTTGCCATGCTGAGGATCTCGTTAATGGTTTGTGAAGAAATGCTTGGATTCGTTTCAGGATCGTCGAAAACACAAAGAACTATACGTACGTACGAAAAAGTTAGACTGACACATGGAAGAGGCTATTATAGAGGTATAGTTAGGGCCTGGGAAGAGGAGGCTAAAACCTCCTATTGGGAGAAGGTGCCAGGCTGTGAACAGGCAAAGAAATTCATTGCCTATTCCAGCAGGAAGGCTGGGATATATAATAGACTAGGAAGACAGGACTTGAGGAGGGTAGTGGGACTGATGACTGGTCATTGTAATCTTGGGTATCATTTATCCAAGATAGGAGTTGCTGAAGAGAGCCTGTGTAGATTCTGTCATGAGGCAGAAGAGAAGGCTGAGCATATTTTATGCAGTTGCAAAGTGGTTGGCTGCAAAAGAAGAGCGCTGATGGGTAAGGACGTGTTAACACCTTCTCAGGTAAGTGCACTAGATCCTAGGCAGATCCTGCGCTTTATCGAAAGTGTGGGTCTTGCATAAATAAGGAATAGGGGCAATCACAAAAGATCTTTTAGGTCGCGGTGAGGAGGGGCTGCAGAAGCCTGAACGCCCTGGTTGTTGTAAAGTAAAAGTTGTAAAAAAAAGACACATGGAAGAAAACGTACGGGGAAATTACAGTATGGTGCGTGGGCGTACGTATGATGGTGAGGGTGGGGTGGGGTGTTACTAGCGGGGCCCGGTACCCGTCGACGCGATCACTACGTACAGTACGCGGAAATCTAGTTTGTTTCATGGCGGCCGTCGCCATACTAGTGTGTGACTCAACATGATACGGATGCCAAAACATTTATTCAAACACTTGTTTTCAGAATTGTATGACTTCCCCACCAACTACGGTGTACACAAAGTGAGATTACGTTTACGTATTTTAAGGTTTTAGGCCCACGGACAAAGTCCGCGAATAACCGAAACCCGCGGATATCAACGGATTACTGTACTTACGAAAAGCCAAAATTAAGTAATTTTTGTAGGGATGCTGTGTTAAAGTTAATCCAAAAATGTACTAAAGGACAAATGTTAAATTTTGACTTATGAGCTTTCTAAAATGACCAATTCAAAAAATTAATATTGAAATTTGTTACTTACCTATCTGGAATAGCATCAAGAAGATTCATATTTTGAGTTACTTTATTTTCAGCACTAAAAAGAGAAATTTAATACCTGATTATTCCATAATACTGAAATAAAGTCATAAGTAACCACCCATTGGAAACATTCTCAAAAAATAAAAATAAAAATATTATAAAATAATATTTGTAGCCTAAATTTACATATATGTTAAGCCTTTTTTGTTATCAGTCTCTCGACTGGTTTGATGCAGTTCTCCAAGCTGCTCTATCTTGTCATTCCATATCTACTTACATGCAACACCCTACATCTTTCGTAATTTGCTTTAAATATTCTAATCTTTTCCTCTCCCCCTACAATTCCCTCCCACAATATTACCCACCATATATTATAATCTTTGCCTCCCTCTACAATTTACTTCCTTAATATTACCCTCCATTATTGATAGCCCAATACCTGAATTTCTTAAAATATGTTCAACTAACCTATCCCTTCTTCTGGTAACATGTTTCCATATACTTCTTCTTTCATCCACTCGTCTAGCAACCTCTAAATAATTATTTATTTTGTCCACCCATCTAATCTTTAACATTTTCCAATAATATCACATATCACAAGCTTCTATCCTCCTCACTATCACCTACTTTTCGCTCCCGTATAATGCTACACTCAAAACATAGTATTTTAAAAATTCTTTTCTGATCTGTAAATCAATGTTTGTAGTCAGTAAGCTGTTTTTCATTTCAAAAGCCCTTCTAGCTTGATCAATCCTGTTTTTAATATCACTTATGCTTCAACCATCTTTTGTTATTTTGCACTATCTATATAGCAGAATTCCGCAACTTTCTGTATGTTTTCGTTGCCTACTTTTAAATTTCTCATCGTCTCTAAACTGCTCTTGCTACTGAACAACGTTTTTGTATAATCCTATCATGAGATGAAATAAAAAAATAAACGAACAAACTTTAATATTACAAAAAATTAGAAACGGTCAAAATTTGGGATGGCTATTAGAAATTCACCATTTAATTGTAATAAACTCAGAAGTCCTGAGCGATTTATTGATTGGGAAATCAGTCCATTGAAAACTAAGGAGATGATGGTCATAAGGTCCGAACTTTTCAATGTTTTTAGGTCATCAGCCGAAAGGCTGGTTTGAACCTCTAGAGGCTTACTAAGTAAAACGAGGAATGAGGTGGTTTACTGTTGCCATTACTGAGTAGTAAAGTATGCTTATCACTTGTGCTCGGATTTTGCATATTTTGCATATCTTTTTTAAGTTCTAAAATAAGTTTATAATCCGTTTTGAGTGTTTTTGAATGATTTGCGATCAAAAAACCCCAATTTTATTTTGAATATGTGCATATTTCGGACCCTTTTGCATATTTGTGGTATTTTTGCATATTTTAAGCATATTTTAGACAAATTTCCAGAAAACTTGTAAAAGAACAAAAGTATTTGTGAAGGCACCGAGCAGAATAAGGGCATTCAAGAATGCTTATCCTAACGTTCCTCTGCCACCTCAACCTATAATCACAAGATGGGGTACTTGGATATCTACAACCAATTACTTTGCTGAACACCATGAAAAAGTGAAGGAAATAATTGAAAGTTTTGATGAATCAGAAAACCAAGCAATAACTAAGCTTATGCAGCACTAACCAAGTATTCAGTGGTTCAACAACTTGCTTATGTTCATTCCAATTTTGGATTCATTTCCGATTTAATTACACCATTAGAATCAAAAGGAATGAACCTATTTGATTCAGTCGGCCTCATTGATACGTTAAAAGAGAAAGTAATGAATGAGGAGGACCTGTCAGCGAAAAATTGAGGAACAAATTGGACGCTGTGTTGAAGAGAAACCCAGGATGGAAGGCAGCTCAGGATGTTTCAAGAATTTTGAAGGGAGAGCTTGCAGATGAAATGGAAATGGAAATGTGTGATCCCCTAGCAATTTCAGCTCTGAAATTTCTACCAATAATGTTTCATGTGATGTTGAACGCTCCTTTTCAGCAATGAAAACCGTCCAGTCTGACAAAAGACGGAGGTACAAAGTGGAAAATTTGGACAAAAATTTGATTATTTTATGCAATTAACATAATTTATTTATTTAAAACTTCAATTTTTTAAAAATTGATGAATACGTTTAAAGGTTAAATTATGATTAGATTAGCGTATTCATTATTTAAAACATTTTATAAATATAACGTATTTCAAAGTTAAATTAATTAAAAATAACTTGTTTTTATTTTTGCATTAATCTTTGCATATTTCAACTTTTTTGGTGCATATTTTCTCATTTTTTTGGCATATTTGCAAGTATATTTTGGGTCAAAAAAGTGCATATCGATCCGAGAACTACTTATCAGCATTCCAAGCCCTCTGAAAAGCATCCTATTTCCACCCTGCAATGACACCTTCACTTCATTCACCACAGGGTATGGCTGTTGAATGAAAATTAAATTCATTACTCTGAGAGGAGATAACTCTGACTATATTATGTTTCACGGTTGATAAGCTCTGTTGTTGGACGCGTTTAGACCAATCAGAACTTTTACCAGCATTGTGAGATTGTACAAATGGTTTTAATTGTTATAAAAAGACCAAAAAAAAGGTTGACGAAATATATAACAGAGGTAGGAGAGTAAGTATTGGCAAGTTATTGGCTAGCTATGAAGTGGTTAGGGGGCAATGTGTCCGTTCAGAGCTCATCAGCCCTGAAAAATAGTATAGGGTCTTTCACACCTCTACCTCTTCTGAAATGAATTGATACCATATTATTTTTACGTCGGTCCGTCGTTAGTGTTTTGACCACTGTAGGCAATATGGATGCTGTGGGTAGTTGGTTCTGCTGTCGCAAGATAGCGTAGACAGCAAACTTCTCACAGTGCTAGAGCAACTACAAGTGGGTAAAGCATATGGCCGACTTGGCTAGTCGAGGCAGTAAGTAGAGGAACTCAGTCAGTTTGAGTCAGTCAGTATCAATCTTCTCCACTAGAAGGTTAGTCGAGGCAGTAAGTAGAGGAACTCAGTCAGTTTGAGTCAGTCAATTTCAATCTTCTCCACTGGAAGGTTACTCGAGGCAGTAAGTAGAGGAACTCAGTCAGTATCAATCTTCTCCACTGGAAGGTTAGTCGAGGCGTGAAGTACAGGAATTCAGTCAGTTTGAGTCAGTCAGTATCAATCTTCTCCACTAAATGGTTAGTCGAGGCAGTAAGTAGAGGAACTCAGTCAGTTTGAGTCAGTCAGTATCAATCTTCTCCACTAGAAGGTTAGTCGAGGCAGTAAGTAGAGAAACTCAGTCAGTTTGAGTCAGTCAGTTTCAATCTTCTCCACTGGAAGGTTAGTCGAGGCGTGAAGTACAGGAATTCAGTCAGTTTGAGTCAGTCAGTATCAATCTTCTCCACTAAATGGTTAGTCGAGGCAGTAAGTAGAGGAACTCAGTCAGTTTGAGTCAGTCAGTATCAATCTTCTCCACTAGAAGGTTAGTCGTGGCAGTAAGTAGAGGAACTCAGTCAGTTTGAGTCAGTCAGTTTCAATCTTCTCCACTGGAAGGTTATCGAGGCAGTAAGTAGAGGAACTCAGTCAGTTTGAGTCAGTCAGTTTCAATCTTCTCCACTGGAAGGTTATCGAGGCAGTAAGTAGAGGAACTCAGTCAGTTTGAGTCAGTCAGTATCAATCTTCTCCACTAGAAGGTTAGTCGAGGCAGTACATAGAGGAACTCAGTCAGTTTGAGTCAGTCAGTATCAATCTTCTCCACTAGAAGGTTAGTCGAGGCAGTACATAGAGAAACTCAGTCAGTTTGAGTCAGTCAGTATCAATCTTCTCCACTAGAAGGTTAGTCGAGGCAGTAAGTAGAGGAACTCAGTCAGTTTGAGTCAGTCAGTTTCAATCTTCTCCACTGGAAGGTTACTCGAGGCAGTAAGTAGAGGAACTCAGTCAGTATCAATCTTCTCCACTGGAAGGTTAGTCGAGGCAGGAAGTACAGGAATTCAGTCAGTTTGAGTCAGTCAGTATCAATCTTCTCCACTAAATGGTTAGTCGAGGCAGTAAGTAGAGGAACTTAGTCAGTTTGAGTCAGTCAGTATCAATCTTCTCCACTAGAAGGTTAGTCGAGGCAGTACATAGAGGAACTCAGTCAGTTTGAGTCAGTCAGTATCAATCTTCTCCACTAGAAGGTTAGTCGAGGCAGTAAGTAGAGGAACTCAGTCAGTTTGAGTCAATCAGTTTCAATCTTCTCCACTGGAAGGTTAGTCGAGGCAGTAAGTAGAGGAACTCAGTCAGTATCAATCTTCTCCACTGGAAGGTTAGTCGAGGCAGGAAGTACAGGAATTCAGTCAGTTTGAGTCAGTCAGTATCAATCTTCTCCACTAAATGGTTAGTCGAGGCAGTAAGTAGAGGAACTCAGTCAGTTTGAGTCAGTCAGTATCAATCTTCTCCGCTAGAAGGTTAGTCGAGGCAGTAAGTAGAGGAACTCAGTCAGTTTGAGTCAGTCAGTTTCAATCTTCTCCACTGGAAGGTTACTCGAGGCAGTAAGTAGAGGAACTCAGTCAGTATCAATCTTCTCCACTGGAAGGTTAGTCTAGGCAGTAAGTAGAGGAACTGAGGCAGTATCAATCTTCTCCACTGGAAGGTTAGTCGAGGCAGTAAGGAGAGGAACTCAGTCAGTTTGAGTCAGTCAGTTTCAATCTTCTCCACTAGAAGGTTAGTCGAGGCAGTACATAGAGAAACTCAATCAGTTTGAGTCAGTCAGTATCAATCTTCTCCACTAGAAGGTTAGTCGAGGCAGTACATAGAGGAACTCAGTCAGTTTGAGTCAGTCAGTTTCAATCTTCTCCACTAGATGGTTAGTCGAGGCAGTAAGTAGAGGAACTCAGTCAGTTTGAGTCAGTCAGTTTCAATCTTCTCCACTGGAAGGTTACTCGAGGCAGTAAGTAGAGGAACTCAGTCAGTTTGAGTCAGTCAGTATCAATCTTTTTCTCTAGAAGGTTAGTCGAGGCAGTAAGTAGAGGAACTCAGTCAGTATCAATCCTCTCCACTAGAAGGTTAGTCGAGGCAGTAAGTAGAGAAACTCAGTCAGTTTGAGTTAATCAGTATCAATCTTCTTCTCTAGAAGGTTAGTCGAGGCAGTAAGTAGAGGAACTCAGTCAGTATCAATCTTCTCCACTAGAAGGTTAGTCTAGGCAGTAAGCAGAGGAACTGAGGCAGTATCAATCTTCTCCACTGGAAGGTTAGTCGAGGCAGTAAGGAGAGGAACTCAGTCAGTTTGAGTCAGTCAGTTTCAATCTTCTCCACTAGAAGGTTAGTCGAGGCAGTACATAGAGAAACTCAGTCAGTTTGAGTCAGTCAGTATCAATCTTCTCCACTAGAAGGTTAGTCGAGGCAGTAAGTAGAGGAACTCAGTCAGTTTGAGTCAGTCAGTTTCAATCTTCTCCACTGGAAGGTTACTCGAGGCAGTAAGTAGAGGAACTCAGTCAGTTTGAGTCAGTCAGTATCAATCTTTTTCTCTAGAAGGTTAGTCGAGGCAGTAAGTACAGGAACTCAGTCAGTATCAATCTTCTCCACTGGAAGGTTAGTCGAGGCAGGAAGTACAGGAATTCAGTCAGTTTGAGTCAGTCAGTATCAATCTTCTCCACTAAATGGTTAGTCGAGGCAGTAAGTAGAGGAACTCAGTCAGTTTGAGTCAGTCAGTATCAATCTTCTCCACTAGAAGGTTAGTCGAGGCAGTACATAGAGGAACTCAGTCAGTTTGAGTCAGTCAGTATCAATCTTCTCCACTAGAAGGTTAGTCGAGGCAGTAAGTAGAGGAACTCAGTCAGTTTGAGTCAGTCAGTTTCAATCTTCTCCACTGGAAGGTTAGTCGAGGCAGTAAGTAGATGAACTCAGTCAGTATCAATCTTCTCCACTGGAAGGTTAGTCGAGGCAGGAAGTACAGGCATTCAGTCAGTTTGAGTCAGTCAGTATCAATCTTCTCCACTAAATGGTTAGTCGAGGCAGTAAGTAGAGGAACTCAGTCAGTTTGAGTCAGTCAGTATTAATCTTCTCCACTAGAAGGTTAGTCGAGGCAGTAAGTAGAGGAACTCAGTCAGTTTGAGTCAGTCAGTTTCAATGTTCTCCACTGGAAGGTTAGTCGAGGCAGTAAGTAGAGGAACTCAGTCAGTTTGAGTCAGTCAGTTTCAATCTTCTTCACTGGAAGGTTAGTCGAGGCAGTAAGTAGAGGAACTCAGTCAGTTTGAGTCAGTCAGTATCAATCTTCTCCACTAGAAGGTTAGTCGAGGCAGTACATAGAGAAACTCAATCAGTTTGAGTCAGTCAGTATCAATCTTCTCCACTAGAAGGTTAGTCGAGGCAGTACATAGAAGAAACTCAGTCAGTTTGAGTCAGTCAGTATCAATCTTCTCCACTAGATGGTTAGTCGAGGCAGTAAGTAGAGGAACTCAGTCAGTTTGAGTCAGTCAGTTTCAATCTTCTCCACTGGAAGGTTACTCGAGGCAGTAAGTAGAGGAACTCAGTCAGTTTGAGTCAGTCAGTATCAATCTTTTTCTCTAGAAGGTTAGTCGAGGCAGTAAGTAGAGGAACTCAGTCAGTATCAATCCTCTCCACTAGAAGGTTAGTCGAGGCAGTAAGTAGAGGAACTCAGTCAGTTTGAGTTAATCAGTATCAATCTTCTTCTCTAGAAGGTTAGTCGAGGCAGTAAGTAGAGGAACTCAGTCAGTATCAATCTTCTCCACTAGAAGGTTAGTCTAGGCAGTAAGTAGAGGAACTGAGGCAGTATCAATCTTCTCCACTGGAAGGTTAGTCGAGGCAGTAAGAAGAGGAACTCAGTCTGTTTGAGTCAGTCAGTTTCAATCTTCTCCACTAGGAGGTTAGTCGAGGCAGTACATAGAGAAACTCAATCAGTTTGAGTCAGTCAGTATCAATCTTCTCCACTAGAAGGTTAGTCGAGGCAGTACATAGAGAAACTCAATCAGTTTGAGTCAGTCAGTTTCAATCTTCTCCACTGGAAGGTTACTCGAGGCAGTAAGTAGAGGAACTCAGTCAGTATCAATCTTCTCCACTGGAAGGTTAGTCGAGGCAGGAAGTACAGGAATTCAGTCAGTTTGAGTCAGTCAGTATCAATCTTCTCCACTAAATGGTTAGTCGAGGCAGTAAGTAGAGGAACTCAGTCAGTTTGAGTCAGTCAGTATCAATCTTCTCCACTAGAAGGTTAATAGAGGAAGTACATAGAGGAACTCAGTCAGTTTGAGTCAGTTAGTATCAATCTTCTCCACTAGAAGGTTAGTCGAGGCAGTAAGTAGAGGAACTCAGTCAGTTTGAGTCAGTCAGTTTCAATCTTCTCCACTGGAAGGTTAGTCGAGGCAATAAGTAGAGGAACTCAGTCAGTATCAATCTTCTCCACTGGAAGGTTAGTCGAGGCAGGAAGTACAGGAATTCAGTCAGTTTGAGTCAGTCAGTATCAATCTTCTCCACTAAATGGTTAGTCGAGGCAGTAAGTAGAGGAACTCAGTCAGTTTGAGTCAGTCAGTATCAATCTTCTCCACTAGAAGGTTAGTCGAGGCAGTAAGTAGAGGAACTCAGTCAGTTTGAGTCAGTCAGTTTCAATCTTCTCCACTGGAAGGTTAGTCGAGGCAGTAAGTAGAGGAACTCAGTCAGTTTGAGTCAGTCAGTTTCAATCTTCTCCACTGGAAGGTTAGTCGAGGCAGTAAGTAGAGGAACTCAGTCAGTTTGAGTCAGTCAGTATCAATCTTCTCAACTAGAAGGTTAGTCTAGGCAGTAAGTAGAGGAACTGAGGCAGTATCAATCTTCTCCACTGGAAGGTTAGTCGAGGCAGTACATAGAGGAACTCAATCAGTTTGAGTCAGTCAGTATCAATCTTCTCCACTAGAAGGTTAGTCGAGGCAGTACATAGAGAAACTCAGTCAGTTTGAGTCAGTCAGTATCAATCTTCTCCACTAGAAGGTTAGTCGAGGCAGTAAGTAGAGGAACTCAGTCAGTATCAATCCTCTCCACTAGAAGGTTAATCGAGGCAGTAAGTAGAGGAACTCAGTCAGTTTGAATTAATCAGTATCAATCTTCTTCTCTAGAAGGTTAGTCGAGGCAGTAAGTAGAGGAACTCAGTCAGTATCAATCTTCTCCAATAGAAGGTTAGTCTAGGCAGTAAGTAGAGGAACTGAGGCAGTATCAATCTTCTCCACTGGAAGGTTAGTCGAGGCAGTAAGAAGAGGAACTCAGTCTGTTTGAGTCAGTCAGTTTCAATCTTCTCCACTAGGAGGTTAGTCGAGGCAGTACATAGAGAAACTCAATCAGTTTGAGTCAGTCAGTATCAATCTTCTCCACTAGAAGGTTAGTCGAGGCAGTACATAGAGAAACTCAATCAGTTTGAGTCAGTCAGTTTCAATCTTCTCCACTGGAAGGTTACTCGAGGCAGTAAGTAGAGGAACTCAGTCAGTATCAATCTTCTCCACTGGAAGGTTAGTCGAGGCAGGAAGTACAGGAATTCAGTCAGTTTGAGTCAGTCAGTATCAATCTTCTCCACTAAATGGTTAGTCGAGGCAGTAAGTAGAGGAACTCAGTCAGTTTGAGTCAGTCAGTATCAATCTTCTCCACTAGAAGGTTAGTCGAGGAAGTACATAGAGGAACTCAGTCAGTTTGAGTCAGTTAGTATCAATCTTCTCCACTAGAAGGTTAGTCGAGGCAGTAAGTAGAGGAACTCAGTCAGTTTGAGTCAGTCAGTTTCAATCTTCTCCACTAGGAGGTTAGTCGAGGCAGTAAGTAGAGGAACTCAGTCAGTATCAATCTTCTCCACTGGAAGGTTAGACGAGGCAGGAAGTACAGGAATTCAGTCAGTTTGAGTCAGTCAGTATCAATCTTCACCACTAAATGGTTAGTCGAGGCAGTAGTAGAGGAACTCAGTCAGTTTGAGTCAGTCAGTATCAATCTTCTCCACTAGAAGGTTAGTCGAGGCAGTAAGTAGAGGAACTCAGTCAGTTTGAGTCAGTCAGTTTCAATCTTCTCCACTGGAAGGTTACTCGAGGCAGTAAGTAGAGGAACTCAGTCAGTATCAATCTTCTCCACTGGAAGGTTAGTCGAGGCAGGAAGTACAGGAATTCAGTCAGTTTGAGTCAGTCAGTATCAATCTTCTCCACTAAATGGTTAGTCGAGGCAGTAAGTAGAGGAACTCAGTCAGTTTGAGTCAGTCAGTATAAATCTTCTCCACTAAATGGTTAGTCGAGGCAGTAAGTAGAGGAACTCAGTCAGTTTGAGTCAGTCAGTATCAAACTTCTCCACTAGAAGGTTAGTCGAGGCAGTAAGTAGAGGAACTCAGTCAGTTTGAGTCAGTCAGTTTCAATCTTCTCCACTGGAAGGTTAGTCGAGGCAGTAAGTAGAGGAACTCAGTCAGTTTGAGTCAGTCAGTTTCAATCTTCTCCACTAGAAGGTTAGTCGAGGCAGTACATAGAGAAACTCAATCAGTTTGAGTCAGTCAGTATCAATCTTCTCCACTAGAAGGTTAGTCGAGGCAGTACATAGAGGAACTCAGTCAGTTTGAGTCAGTCAGTATCAATCTTCTCCACTAGATGGTTAGTCGAGGCAGTAAGTAGAGGAACTCAGTCAGTATCAATCCTCTCCACTAGAAGGTTAGTCGAGGCAGTAAGTAGAGGAACTCAGTCAGTTTGAGTTAATCAGTATCAATCTTCTTCTCTAGAAGGTTAGTCGAGGCAGTAAGTAGAGGAACTCAGTCAGTATCAATCTTCTCCACTAGAAGGTTAGTCTAGGCAGTAAGTAGAGGAACTGAGGCAGTATCAATCTTCTCCACTGGAAGGTTAGTCGAGGCAGTAAGGAGAGGAGCTCAGTCAGTTTGAGTCAGTCAGTTTCAATCTTCTCCACTAGAAGGTTAGTCGAGGCAGTACATAGAGAAACTCAATCAGTTTGAGTCAGTCAGTATCAATCTTCTCCACTAGAAGGTTAGTCGAGGCAGTACATAGAGAAACTCAATCAGTTTGAGTCAGTCAGTTTCAATCTTCTCCACTGGAAGGTTACTCGAGGCAGTAAGTAGAGGAACTCAGTCAGTATCAATCTTCTCCACTGGAAGGTTAGTCGAGGCAGGAAGTACAGGAATTCAGTCAGTTTGAGTCAGTCAGTATCAATCTTCTCCACTAAATGGTTAGTCGAGGCAGTAAGTAGAGGAACTCAGTCAGTTTGAGTCAGTCAGTATCAATCTTCTCCACTAGAAGGTTAGTCGAGGCAGTACATAGAGGAACTCAGTCAGTTTGAGTCAGTCAGTATCAATCTTCTCCACTAGAAGGTTAGTCGAGGCAGTAAGTAGAGGAACTCAGTCAGTTTGAGTCAGTCAGTTTCAATCTTCTCCACTGGAAGGTTAGTCGAGGCAGTAAGTAGAGTAACTCAGTCAGTTTGAGTCAGTCAGTTTCAATCTTCTCCACTGGAAGGTTAGTCGAGGCAGTAAGTAGAGGAACTCAGTCAGTTTGAGTCAGTCAGTATCAATCTTCTCCACTAGAAGGTTAGTCGAGGCAGTACATAGAGAAACTCAGTCAGTTTGAGTCAGTCAGTTTCAATCTTCTCCACTGGAAGGTTACTCGAGGCAGTAAGTAGAGGAACTCAGTCAGTTTGAGTCAGTCAGTATCAATCTTTTTCTCTAGAAGGTTATTCGAGGCAGTAAGTAGAGGAACTCAGTCAGTATCAATCCTCTCCACTAGAAGGTTAGTCGAGGCAGTAAGTAGAGGAACTCAGTCAGTTTGAGTTAATCAGTATCAATCTTCTTCTCTAGAAGGTTAGTCGAGGCAGTAAGTAGAGGAACTCAGTCAGTATCAATCTTCTCCACTAGAAGGTTAGTCTAGGCAGTAAGTAGTGGAACTGAGGCAGTATCAATCTTCTCCACTGGAAGGTTAGTCGAGGCAGTAAGTAGAGGAACTCAGTCAGTTTGAGTCAGTCAGTATCAATCTTCTCCACTAGAAGGTTAGTCGAGGCAGTACATAGAGAAACTCAATCAGTTTGAGTCAGTCAGTATCAATCTTCTCCACTAGAAGGTTAGTCGAGGCAGCACATAGAGAAACTCAGTCAGTTTGAGTCAGTCAGTATCAATCTTCTCCACTAGAAGGTTAGTCGAGGCAGTAAGTAGAGGAACTCAGTCAGTTTGAGTCAGTCAGTTTCAATCTTCTCCACTGGAAGGTTACTCGAGGCAGTAAGTAGAGGAACTCAGTCAGTATCAATCTTCTCCACTGGAAGGTTAGTCGAGGCAGGAAGTACAGGAATTCAGTCAGTTTGAGTCAGTCAGTATCAATCTTCTCCACTAAATGGTTAGTCGAGGCAGTAAGTAGAGGAACTCAGTCAGTTTGAGTCAGTCAGTATCAATCTTCTCCACTAGAAGGTTAGTCGAGGCAGTACATAGAGGAACTCAGTCAGTTTGAGTCAGTCAGTATCAATCTTCTCCACTAGAAGGTTAGTCGAGGCAGTAAGTAGAGGAACTCAGTCAGTTTGAGTCAGTCAGTTTCAATCTTCTCCACTGGAAGATTAGTCGAGGCAGTAAGTAGAGGAACTCAGTCAGTATCAATCTTCTCCACTGGAAGGTTAGTCGAGGCAGGAAGTACAGGAATTCAGTCAGTTTGAGTCAGTCAGTATCAATCTTCTCCACTAAATGGTTAGTCGAGGCAGTAAGTAGAGCAACTCAGTCAGTTTGAGTCAGTCAGTATCAATCTTCTCCACTAGAAGGTTAGTCGAGGCAGTAAGTAGAGGAACTCAGTCAGTTTGAGTCAGTCAGTTTCAATCTTCTCCACTGGAAGGTTAGTCGAGGCAGTAAGTAGAGGAACTCAGTCAGTTTGAGTCAGTCAGTTTCAATCTTCTCCACTGGAAGGTTAGTCGAGGCAGTAAGTAGAGGAACTCAGTCAGTTTGAGCCAGTCAGTATCAATCTTCTCCACTAGAAGGTTAGTCGAGGCAGTACATAGAGAAACTCAATCAGTTTGAGTCAGTCAGTATCAATCTTCTCCACTAGAAGGTTAGTCGAGGCAGTACATAGAGGAACTCAGTCAGTTTGAGTCAGTCAGTTTCAATCTTCTCCACTGGAAGGTTACTCGAGGCAGTAAGTAGAGGAACTCAGTCAGTTTGAGTCAGTCAGTATCAATCTTTTTCTCTAGAAGGTTATTCGAGGCAGTAAGTAGAGGAACTCAGTCAGTATCAATCCTCTCCACTAGAAGGTTAGTCGAGGCAGTAAGTAGAGGAACTCAGTCAGTTTGAGTTAATCAGTATCAATCTTCTTCTCTAGAAGGTTAGTCGAGGCAGTAAGTAGAGGAACTCAGTTAGTATCAATCTTCTCCACTAGAAGGTTAGTCTAGGCAGTAAGTAGTGGAACTGAGGCAGTATCAATCTTCTCCACTGGAAGGTTAGTCGAGGCAGTAAGTAGAGGAACTCAGTCAGTTTGAGTCAGTCAGTATCAATCTTCTCCACTAGAAGGTTAGTCGAGGCAGTACATAGAGAAACTCAATCAGTTTGAGTCAGTCAGTATCAATCTTCTCCACTAGAAGGTTAGTCGAGGCAGTACATAGAGGAACTCAGTCAGTTTGAGTCAGTCGGTATCAATCTTCTCCACTAGATGGTTAGTCGAGGCAGTAAGTAGAGGAACTCAGTCAGTTTGAGTCAGTCAGTTTCAATCTTCTCCACTGGAAGGTTACTCGAGGCAGTAAGTAGAGGAACTCAGTCAGTTTGAGTCAGTCAGTATCAATCTTTTTCTCTAGAAGGTTAGTCGAGGCAGTAAGTAGAGGAACTCAGTCAGTATCAATCCTCTCCACTAGAAGGTTAATCGAGGCAGTAAGTAGAGGAACTCAGTCAGTTTGAGTTAATCAGTATCAATCTTCTTCTCTAGAAGGTTAGTCGAGGCAGTAAGTAGAGGAACTCAGTCAGTATCAATCTTCTCCACTAGAAGGTTAGTCTAGGCAGTAAGTAGAGGAACTGAGGCAGTATCAATCTTCTCCACTGGAAGGTTAGTCGAGGCAGTAAGGAGAGGAGCTCAGTCAGTTTGAGTCAGTCAGTTTCAATCTTTTCCACTAGAAGGTTAGTCGAGGCAGTACATAGAGAAACTCAATCAGTTTGAGTCAGTCAGTATCAATCTTCTCCACTAGAAGGTTAGTCGAGGCAGTACATAGAGAAACTCAATCAGTTTGAGTCAGTCAGTTTCAATCTTCTCCACTGGAAGGTTACTCGAGGCAGTAAGTAGAGGAACTCAGTCAGTATCAATCTTCTCCACTGGAAGGTTAGTCGAGGCAGGAAGTACAGGAATTCAGTCAGTTTGAGTCAGTCAGTATCAATCTTCTCCACTAAATGGTTAGTCGAGGCAGTAAGTAGAGGAACTCAGTCAGTTTGAGTCAGTCAGTATCAATCTTCTCCACTAGAAGGTTAGTCGAGGCAGTACATAGAGGAACTCAGTCAGTTTGAGTCAGTCAGTATCAATCTTCTCCACTAGAAGGTTAGTCGAGGCAGTAAGTAGAGGAACTCAGTCAGTTTGAGTCAGTCAGTTTCAATCTTCTCCACTGGAAGGTTAGTCGAGGCAGTAAGTAGAGTAACTCAGTCAGTTTGAGTCAGTCAGTTTCAATCTTCTCCACTGGAAGGTTAGTCGAGGCAGTAAGTAGAGGAACTCAGTCAGTTTGAGTCAGTCAGTATCAATCTTCTCCACTAGAAGGTTAGTCGAGGCAGTACATAGAGAAACTCAGTCAGTTTGAGTCAGTCAGTTTCAATCTTCTCCACTGGAAGGTTACTCGAGGCAGTAAGTAGAGGAACTCAGTCAGTTTGAGTCAGTCAGTATCAATCTTTTTCTCTAGAAGGTTATTCGAGGCAGTAAGTAGAGGAACTCAGTCAGTATCAATCCTCTCCACTAGAAGGTTAGTCGAGGCAGTAAGTAGAGGAACTCAGTCAGTTTGAGTTAATCAGTATCAATCTTCTTCTCTAGAAGGTTAGTCGAGGCAGTAAGTAGAGGAACTCAGTCAGTATCAATCTTCTCCACTAGAAGGTTAGTCTAGGCAGTAAGTAGTGGAACTGAGGCAGTATCAATCTTCTCCACTGGAAGGTTAGTCGAGGCAGTAAGTAGAGGAACTCAGTCAGTTTGAGTCAGTCAGTATCAATCTTCTCCACTAGAAGGTTAGTCGAGGCAGTACATAGAGAAACTCAATCAGTTTGAGTCAGTCAGTATCAATCTTCTCCACTAGAAGGTTAGTCGAGGCAGCACATAGAGAAACTCAGTCAGTTTGAGTCAGTCAGTATCAATCTTCTCCACTAGAAGGTTAGTCGAGGCAGTAAGTAGAGGAACTCAGTCAGTTTGAGTCAGTCAGTTTCAATCTTCTCCACTGGAAGGTTACTCGAGGCAGTAAGTAGAGGAACTCAGTCAGTATCAATCTTCTCCACTGGAAGGTTAGTCGAGGCAGGAAGTACAGGAATTCAGTCAGTTTGAGTCAGTCAGTATCAATCTTCTCCACTAAATGGTTAGTCGAGGCAGTAAGTAGAGGAACTCAGTCAGTTTGAGTCAGTCAGTATCAATCTTCTCCACTAGAAGGTTAGTCGAGGCAGTACATAGAGGAACTCAGTCAGTTTGAGTCAGTCAGTATCAATCTTCTCCACTAGAAGGTTAGTCGAGGCAGTAAGTAGAGGAACTCAGTCAGTTTGAGTAAGTCAGTTTCAATCTTCTCCACTGGAAGGTTAGTCGAGGCAGTAAGTAGAGGAACTCAGTCAGTGTCAATCTTCACCACTGGAAGGTTAGTCAAGGCAGGAAGTACAGGAATTCAGTCAGTTTGAGTCAGTCAGTATAAATCTTCTCCACTAAATGGTTAGTCGAGGCAGTAAGTAGAGGAACTCAGTCAGTTTGAGTCAGTCAGTATCAATCTTCTCCACTAGAAGGTTAGTCGAGGCAGTAAGTAGAGGAACTCAGTCAGTTTGAGTCAGTCAGTTTCAATCTTCTCCACTGGAAGGTTAGTCGAGGCAGTAAGTAGAGGAACTCAGTCAGTTTGAGTCAGTCAGTTTCAATCTTCTCCACTGGAAGGTTAGTCGAGGCAGTAAGTAGAGGAACTCAGTCAGTTTGAGTCAGTCAGTATCAATCTTCTTCACTAGAAGGTTAGTCGAGGCAGTACATAGAGAAACTCAATCAGTTTGAGTCAGTCAGTATCAATCTTCTCCACTAGAAGGTTAGTCGAGGCAGTACATAGAGGAACTCAGTCAGTTTGAGTCAGTCAGTATCAATCTTCTCCACTAGATGGTTAGTCGAGGCAGTAAGTAGAGGAACTCAGTCAGTTTGAGTCAGTCAGTTTCAATCTTCTCCACTGGAAGGTTACTCGAGGCAGTAAGTAGAGGAACTCAGTCAGTTTGAGTCAGTCAGTATCAATCTTTTTCTCTAGAAGGTTAGTCGAGGCAGTAAGTAGAGGAACTCAGTCAGTATCAATCCTCTCCACTAGAAGGTTAGTCGAGGCAGTAAGTAGAGGAACTCAGTCAGTTTGAGTTAATCAGTATCAATCTTCTTCTCTAGAAGGTTAGTCGAGGCAGTAAGTAGAGGAACTCAGTCAGTATCAATCTTCTCCACTAGAAGGTTAGTCTAGGCAGTAAGTAGAGGAACTGAGGCAGTATCAATCTTCTCCACTGGAAGGTTAGTCGAGGCAGTAAGGAGAGGAACTCAGTCAGTTTGAGTCAGTCAGTTTCAATCTTCTCCACTAGAAGGTTAGTCGAGGCAGTACATAGAGAAACTCAATCAGTTTGAGTCAGTCAGTATCAATCTTCTCCACTAGAAGGTTAGTCGAGGCAGTACATAGAGAAACTCAATCAGTTTGAGTCAGTCAGTTTCAATCTTCTCCACTGGAAGGTTACTCGAGGCAGTAAGTAGAGGAACTCAGTCAGTATCAATCTTCTCCACTGGAAGGTTAGTCGAGGCAGGAAGTACAGGAATTCAGTCAGTTTGAGTCAGTCAGTATCAATCTTCTCCACTAAATGGTTAGTCGAGGCAGTAAGTAGAGGAACTCAGTCAGTTTGAGTCAGTCAGTATCAATCTTCTCTACTAGAAGGTTAGTCGAGGCAGTACATAGAGGAACTCAGTCAGTTTGAGTCAGTCAGTATCAATCTTCTCCACTAGAAGGTTACTCGAGGCAGTAAGTAGAGGAACTCAGTCAGTATCAATCTTCTCCACTAGAAGGTTAGTCGAGGCAGTAAGTAGAGGAACTCAGTCAGTTTGAGTTAATCAGTATCAATCTTCTTCTCTAGAAGGTTAGTCGAGGCAGTAAGTAGAGGAACTCAGTCAGTATCAATCTTCTCCACTAGAAGGTTAGTCTAGGCAGTAAGTAGAGGAACTGAGGCAGTATCAATCTTCTCCACTGGAAGGTTAGTCGAGGCAGTAAGAAGAGGAACTCAGTCAGTTTGAGTCAGTCAGTTTCAATCTTCTCCACTAGGAGGTTAGTCGAGGCAGTACATAGAGAAACTCAATCAGTTTGAGTCAGTCAGTATCAATCTTCTCCACTAGAAGGTTAGTCGAGGCAGTACATAGAGAAACTCAATCAGTTTGAGTCAGTCAGTTTCAATCTTCTCCACTGGAAGGTTACTCGAGGCAGTAAGTAGAGGAACTCAGTCAGTATCAATCTTCTCCACTGGAAGGTTAGTCGAGGCAGGAAGTACAGGAATTCAGTCAGTTTGAGTCAGTCAGTATCAATCTTCTCCACTAAATGGTTAGTCGAGGCAGTAAGTAGAGGAACTCAGTCAGTTTGAGTCAGTCAGTATCAATCTTCTCCACTAGAAGGTTAGTCGAGGAAGTACATAGAGGAACTCAGTCAGTTTGAGTCAGTTAGTATCAATCTTATCCACTAGAAGGTTAGTCGAGGCAGTAAGTAGAGGAACTCAGTCAGTTTGAGTCAGTCAGTTTCAATCTTCTCCACTGGAAGGTTAGTCGAGGCAGTAAGTAGAGGAACTCAGTCAGTATCAATCTTCTCCACTGGAAGGTTAGTCGAGGCAGGAAGTACAGGAATTCAGTCAGTTTGAGTCAGTCAGTATCAATCTTCTCCACTAAATGGTTAGTCGAGGCAGTAAGTAGAGGAACTCAGTCAGTTTGAGTCAGTCAGTATCAATCTTCTCCACTAGAAGGTTAGTCGAGGCAGTAAGTAGAGGAACTCAGTCAGTTTGAGTCAGTCAGTTTCAATCTTCTCCACTGGAAGGTTAGTCGAGGCAGTAAGTAGAGGAACTCAGTCAGTTTGAGTCAGTCAGTTTCAATCTTCTCCACTGGAAGGTTAGTCGAGGCAGTAAGTAGAGGAACTCAGTCAGTTTGAGTCAGTCAGTATCAATCTTCTCCACTAGAAGGTTAGTCGAGGCAGTACATAGAGAAACTCAATCAGTTTGAGTCAGTCAGTATCAATCTTCTCCACTAGAAGGTTAGTCGAGGCAGTACATAGAGGAACTCAGTCAGTTTGAGTCAGTCAGTTTCAATCTTCTCCACTGGAAGGTTACTCGAGGCAGTAAGTAGAGGAACTCAGTCAGTTTGAGTCAGTCAGTATCAATCTTTTTCTCTAGAAGGTTAGTCGAGGCAGTAAGTAGAGGAACTCAGTCAGTATCAATCCTCTCCACTAGAAGGTTAGTCGAGGCAGTAATTAGAGGAACTCAGTCAGTTTGAGTTAATCAGTATCAATCTTCTTCTCTAGAAGGTTAGTCGAGGCAGTAAGTAGAGGAACTCAGTCAGTATCAATCTTCTCCACTAGAAGGTTAGTCTAGGCAGTAAGTAGAGGAACTGAGGCAGTATCAATCTTCTCCACTGGAAGGTTAGTCGAGGCAGTAAGGAGAGGAACTCAGTCAGTTTGAGTCAATTAGTATCAATCTTGTTCACTAGAAGGTTAGTCGAGGCAGTAAGTACAGGAACTCAGTCAGTTTGAGTCAGTCAGTATCAATCTTCTCCACTAGTAGGTTGATATGGAGAAAGATTGTAACACTCAACATTGAGTATATTCTTTTTACTCTCCACACTGACCTCTCTCTTTTCCTTCACTTCACCAGTAACTGCTCCTCCTCGAGGCAGCGGTGAACGGTGTTCATCATGTCAGTGATCACTCTTATCCATGTCAGGTAGCGGTGTAGACATACTCGTTACGAAAGCAGCAAGAGTGGTTTAGAAGAGATGGGAAATGTAAAAGTAGGCAACGAAAACTTACAGGAAGTTTGGGAATTCTGCTATCTAAGGAGTAAAATAACAAAGGATGGTAGAAGCACAAGTGATATCAGAAGTAGAATTGATCCAGCTAGAAAAGCCTTTGAAATGGAAAACAGCTTACTGACTACAAACATTGATTTACAGATTAGGAAAATCTTAAAACATTATGTTTAGAGTGTAGTATTATACGGGAGTGAAATGTGGGTGATAGGGGCTGTAGAAAAGAAGAGGATAGAAGAGGATTTGAAATGTGGTGTTATAGGACAATGTTAAAGATTAGGTGGGTGGACAAAATAAGTCATTTAAAGGTTCTTAGGTGAGTGGATGAAAAAAGAAGTATATGGAAGCATCTCACCAGAAGAAGGGATATGCTAGTGGGGCAAATCTTAAGACATCCATGTATTGGGCTATCAATAATGGAGGGTAATATTGAGGGAGTAAATTGTAGAGGGGGCAAAGATTAGAATATATAAAGCAAATTACAAAAGATGTTGGGTGTTACAGTATGTAGATATGAAACGACTTGCACAAGATAGAACAGCTTGAAGAACTGCATCAAACCAGTCGAGAGACTGATGACAAAAAATAAATAAAAAGAA
Source organism: Catonia carolina (assembly GCA_035578175.1). Classification (NCBI taxonomy): domain Eukaryota; kingdom Metazoa; phylum Arthropoda; class Insecta; order Hemiptera; family Achilidae; genus Catonia; species Catonia carolina. Next base: position 3,975,224 of record JAQMRL010000021.1, on the reverse strand, counting down.
AATCATGTTTCATGTTTGGACACAATAAAATAAAATTTTATTTTATAATAAATATTGTAATTAAGTTTTAAACAGAATGAATGCATTTTAAAATTATTTTTTCATCCTTTTCCAATAAAAATCTATTTTATTACGTGTGAAATCACAAATTTAACCAGTACATCATACAATTTAGTATATAGGGTGATTCACGAAGATATGCAGAAACTTTGGGACCCCATTGTACATGTAAAAATAATGAAAAAAGTTTATATAAACATGGGTCCGGAAATGCTTCGTTACAGAGTTACGGCTAGTGAAAGATTTCGCCCGGATTTCAGCTCACCAGGTGAAATAAGGTCTTCCTGAAATTCTGGTAAGGTAGATTAAGGGGCGAATTCAATCGTTTCTTATGGTTTTTGACCTGATAAATTGAATAAAACAAGTCCCAGAACTGTAAGTTAAATAGTTTTTGAGAAAACCAGTGTCAAATGCAAAAAATGGAGTGAAAAAAACACATTTTTTCATCTTTGTTTTTCCGGTTAATTTTACTTTGTACTGTTATGAATAAAAATTCATTTATTCAAACATCTATTCACTTTCTGTGTACTTTATTTACACCGGTTTGTTCAAAATAAAATTTTTTACAAATTTTATTCAAAAATTTTAACTGTTTCTTGGTGAAATAACAAAGTTATTCTTGCCCAAAGATGAAAAAATGTGTTTTTTCACTCCATTTTTTGCATTTGACACTGCTTTTCTTAAAAACTATGTAACTTACAGTTTTGGGACCTGTTTTATTCAATTTATCAGATCAAAATCCATAAGAAATTATTGAATTCGCCCCTTAATCTACCTTACCAGAATTTCAGAAAGACCTTATTTCACCTGGTGAGCTGAAATCCGGGCGAAATCTTTCGCCAGCCGTAACTCGGAAACGAAGAATTTTCGGACACATGTTTATATAAATTTTTTTAATTATTTTTACATGTACAATGAGCTCCCAAAGTTTCTGCATATTTTCGTGAATCACCCTGTATAGTAGTAGTATTGTATTTAAAAAACTCTTCTAATTCAGAGTTTTACTAATTCAGACACATCTTTCCCCCAAATATTTCGAATTAATGAAGTTTTACTGTACTAATGATTTGAAATTAAAAAAGAGCAAACTTAATAATTATTGCGTGTTAATTCCATGATAGCTTGCAATAATAATGTTACTTGCCAAATAATATATTGCTGATTCATAATTTATTCGTACAAAATATATGGCTCAATATGTTGACGTATATAAAATATGTTTATCTGCTATTTGAAACGTAGAAGATGTAATTTATTCCTGTAAGTTAGTTAAAGAAATTTTGAATTGATTATGATCTACAGTTATTAAACTTTAGAGAGATAGTCTAGTTGTATTCTAAATGAATAACTTTTTTAACCCTTTCATTCCCAAATTTTTAAACTGTACACAAAAGAATAATATGTGTACATTGTTTCATACATTTTACTGATATTTAAGAGTAATAAAATCACTTTTAAGAAGTAAAATATGGGAGTCTTTACAAAAACTGGAAGCCCCAATTTCTTTAATTCGTAAAATCAAAATGTTGTATGTGGAATGTGAAAGCTGTATTCAAATTGGAAATGGTAGATCAGAATGGTTTCAAACTAAAAGAGGTGTTCAACAAGGAAGCGCACTCTCCCCACTTCTTTTCATTGCTCTCATGGATGTAATTATTAAAGAAATCAAAGCTGTAAATCCTGGAAATTTGAATGCATTAGTGTTTGCAGATGATGTGGCCATCTGGGGAGAGACAGAGCTAGAGGTGCAGGAAAAGTTGGATTGCTGGAACAAGAAATTTAAGGAGTTCAAGCTAACCGTTAGTAAGCAGAAAACAGTAGCAATGAAAGTCAGCAGAGCACCTACGCAGTGTAACATAAAACTTGATGGAGAAAGGATTGAATGCGTGGGAAGTTTTGGATATCTTGGAAGCGTCGTCTCAAATAATGGGAGTGCTAAGCTAGAAGTTCTAAATAGAGTGAATAAAGGATCCTCCTTCTTTTACCAAGTGCGGAACTTAGTCTGGGATAATGCAGTTCCCATAAGAGCCAAACAGACCGTGTTTAAAACATATCTTCTTCCAATAATGACATATGGCCTGGAAAGCTGTGTCTTATTGAAAGGGGACATTAGCAATTTACAGGCATGTGAGATGAAATTTTTAAGATCAGCCTTGCAGAAGACCAGAAGAGACAAGATCAGAAATGAATATATAAGAAGAGATATGCAGGTGACCTTAACGATGGAAGAAAGATTACGTACCGCAAGAATCAAATGGTTTGGGCATGTACAAAGGATGCCAGAGGCACGTATCCCCAGACAGTACTTGGACATGGAGGTACGTATCTGGAAAGAGACCCGTTGGACGTCCCAGAAGAAGATGGACTGACCAAATAAGGGATGATCTCCTAACAAAAGGAATGACGCTACAGGATATCAGAATACAAAAGGTACATCAAGATAGAGATAGATGGAGGCATATCATCCACTCAAATCCTACCCGGCCTGCTGGAAGGATACCCAGATAATGATGATGATGAAAATCACTTTTATACCTTTAACCCTTTTGATAAGCTGACGAAAAATTGTGACATGTACATCACATTAGGACTTGATGGTATGAAAGTTCCCAACAATAAGAATAAGTCAAATCATGTTCAGGCTTTCTAAACAAAACAATATTCTCTTACTTAGATTTGTAGTAAAAAAAAAACTAAGTATGATTTTAATAATATTATTTAAGACTTCAAAAATTTTAGAATTAAAAAATATTGGTAAAATGGATAAAATAAATATTTAGTAACAGTTTAAAAAATATACTTGTACATAGGCCTACATACAATACATTGAAAGAAATGTTACTTTATTTTAGTAAATGAAACAAATTTCTGAAACCAAAATTAAAAAGAAATTAATGGTTGCTTCCATGGCGCAAAGGTCAGCATACTACACTGCAAAGTGGAGGTCTCAGGTTCGAATCCTGGCTAGGGTACAGAAAATAATTACACTTCACACACAGCATTCTTTAATCCAAAGTTGCCTCTAACATCTAAAATTTTGAGGTCTGTTATTTCACTCTAATATGCCTTCTATGTCACACTGGGTTAGAAAAAGTTAAAAGCGTTTAACTTTTAATAGTTTGGGTAGTCATGTGTTGCTGGTAACAGGGAGGTGGTGTGTGCCTTCTGAAAAGTAACTACTTTCCACCCTGCAAATGACACTTTCACTTCATTCACCACAGGGTCTACCTGTATAATGATAAAATTCATTAATCTCAGAGAGGAGATAACTCTAACTTGTTTCTTTTATACCTCTACCTCTTCTTTTCTTAAGTACTACAGTTATACGACATGTGGCTATTAAATAACAAGACTAACGTTGTAAAAAGTTTTATTTTAATTTTATACACAATCACTTATTGTCACGTTCAATATACACTCCTTCTCTATCCCTACAACCCTCCATGCGAATTTTCCATTGTTGGAAACATTGCTGGAATTCATCTTCTGTCAGCTCCTTCAGGACATGTACCGCTCAAAAATTTTTAAAATGAAGCTCACAAAAATGTTTGTACTGACATTTTGTACACGATTGAAAATGACCAAAATTTTTTGGAAACGATAATAATATGTGATGAAACGTGGTTTTTTACTTATGATCCGGAAACAAAGTGCCAATCCATGCACTGGAAGAGCTGAACTTCACCGAGAGCCGAAAAAGCTTGAAAGAGCAAGTTAAAATTTAAAGCAATGATGATTGTTTTTTTGATATCCATGGGATTGTGTACCTTCACTGGGTTCCTGAAGGTCTAACAATTAATCAATAAAACTACCTTGAGGTACTTTCTAAACTACATCAAAAAGTAAGGAAAAAACACCCTGAAATATGGAAGGACAAATCATGGGTTCTCCACCGAGACAATGCACCAGCTCATTCCGCGTTATCTGTCAAGAGGTTCCTAGCCAAGTACAGCATCTCAGTGTTAGAACGTCCACCTTATTCACCAGATCTTGCACCATGTGACTTCTACCTGTTCCCTAAGGTGAAATCTCCATTAAACGGGACAAGATTTGAGTCTGTGGAAGCTGTAAAAGAGAAAGCGGCACATGTCCTAAAGGAGCTGACAGAACATGACTTCCAGCACTGTTTCCAACAATAGAAAATTTGCATGGACCGATGTAGGGATAGAGAAGGAGTGTATATTGAAGGTGACAATATGTGATTGTGTGTAAAATAAAAATAAAATTTTTTACAACATCAGTCTTGTTATTTAATAGCCACACTTCGTATAGTTGGCTGACCATGTGATAAGAAACAAAACAATTTTTTGTAGTCCTGGAACTATCAGATCAAAAAAGTAAATAATTAATTATATTAGTGTAAATAATTTAACATTGGCACTGTTTGATAGTATTATTACTTTAAAATAATTTTACTTACTCATAAATTATGCCATTTTTTACCCTAAATGAAAAGAAAACAGAATTTCAATTTTTTTTTCTTATAGGTAATATAAAAAAAAAAATTATTTTCATAAGATGTGTCTCTTGGCAGGTGGAAATATTTTCTAAAGAAATTGTATGAAATGAATTTCACTTTGGTTTTATAAGAAAGAAATATCTGATGTGAAACACTCACACAACTTTCTCTTGCCAATGGAAATAATGACCAATATAACCTAACATTAGTAATAAAACATTAGAAATAAACAAAAAACTAACATCAATAAATATAACCTTATTTTAATCACGAGTAAAATACACAAAATGAAAATCGACCTCAGTTTGGTTTAAATATACGGAAAATCACTCTTTCACACTAAACTAGGCTCTGTAGAGAAAAATGTTTTAAATAAAAGTTGTAATTCTCTTAATTTTCTATAAATTTGATTATATACACTTTTGTCGTAAAATGCATACTAAGGCCGAAATCTTAAAAAAATTGATTTTTCACACGTTTTTGAGAGAAAAAAACAGAAAATTGCTAATTAGCGCTAAAATAAGCATTATACAAAAAAATAATTGAAATAAAAGTTGTAGGATTTTAAATTTTCTACATATTTAATTATATAAATTGTTGCGCTAAAATGTATATTAAAGCCGTAATCTAAAAAACATTTTTTACGTGAAAACAGCCTCACCAAGAATTTTAGCAAACACGGCGCCTACCCTGTTTTGTAGAGCATAAAAAATTTAGTAATCCAGGCGATTTAAAAAAAACCGTTGGACCAGTTTTCCACTCTGTGAAACCTTAAGAATATTATAGGGTATCTACATATACCTATACAATTCGATATATGTGTGTGCAGTCCAGCCTCTCTTAGTTTGCTCCTAATGTAAACAAATAATGACGTCACTGAGCATGCGCATTATATCAAAATGTGTACACGCTGATTAAAAAGTAACAACAAAATACTTTCAAAAGTATTTAAATAGAAAATACTTTTAAAAGTATTTTTCTAAATGAAATTGTTAGGCCTACATCATATCATGACTGATGTTTTTAAACGCTTTTATTTAACTTGCTCTTTGTAACACTTTTTTTTGGACGTTACGTGGGTTTTCCCTTTTTCTTTCTTTTCGACTATTTATACGCAGGTTCGCTCATTCTATCGGATGTTCGATGCACTACGTGTTTGCTATTCATCGCTCAGGGTCTCCTAGTGAGTTTTGTGCGTGACGTCACGCTGGTTTTTCACTGGGCCCTGCTTTCGGCAGCTTTCTGCCTGTTCGTTGCTAGCTCTTGTAATGGCCGGACGTACAGTGCCGTGCTGATTTTTATAATGTCTTAAATAATTATTTAAAATGTTTTTTTCTTCGTTTCTACGTCTTACCCTTTCTAGGTAAGTGTTTTTCTTAATACTTTTACCGTTTTTCTGGCAATATAACCTTGTAAAGTGTGACACAGCTTGGTTTAAAACTTTTACTTTCATGCAATGGCGACTGATTTTGCTATGTCATCTTATTTTGTAACTACTTTAATTGCTGTAAATTTATTATATTCGTTGTGAATTATGAAAATTATTTAAAGTCTATTCTATATTTTTAAACCTAATATTTGTTTATGATTTTTACTCTTTCAAAATTTAATATACTGTTAATTATTGCCAGTGAAACGTAACCTATATATTTTCATGCTTTGATTTGTAATACTCTACATGTGATTTTCTTTATGAATTGTTAACTATTTTCTTTTGCAAACATGAAATCTTCTATTTCATGGTAATTTTATTTGATTGGAGTTTAATTCCTTGCGAATTGTGTTAACTAGGGTTCAAGACTTAGTTCAAGACTTAGTTCGAGATTTATATCGAGATACTTTTCAAATTTCACTTCAAGATTCATGTCGAGATTAACTTAAAATGGTACTTGGAGATTCATGTCGTCATTGTCCAACCAGAGGTTCACGGACCGGGGTTCGATGTCTCTAGGGGTCATGTAGATTGCGAGAGTGGCCCAAAACACCCTGCCTGTCTGAGGTTTTGCCTGGTTAATTGCGTCTGTATGAAAATAATTTGGATTATTAGAGGTATGAGAAAATTTATTTTATTTACACTGGGGATTGTGTGTATTTCGTCTACCTTTGAATCGTTTCTTCTGGAACCTTCGAGATACTAATTTTCCATATAATTTTAACAATATCTGGCCGACAAGGCAATACATGCGGCGAACAGAATTTAACTTAGCAACGTCTAGACATGAATCCTTCATAATAAAATAAATCAATTTAAATTTTATTAAAATATTTTTTTTATTTGTTCAATTAACTTGTTGCTCAGCAAAATTATTTAAAAAAGAAAAATGAATTATTTTATTATTTAATATCTTTTAATAAATTTTTCACTGGCTTCTTTAATATATCTTTTCTAAATTAACAAAAATATGAATATTGAATATGGATCTGTATACATATTATTTTAAAGATTGATGAGTGTTGTCACATTAAAATTTATTTAGTCAATTCATATGTATATATATATATATATATATATATATATATTCTTTAAAATTTTCTTTAAAACTTGGGAATTCCCTATTTAATTTTACCAATGCATTAAATATTTTATAAATTAATTTATTCAGCTGAATTTTTAACGCACTTGCTAGTCTCAAAATTTATTTTCTGTAGGATTGTAATAATTAATCTTTTTGGATAATATTATTATTAATTTGTTTATTGATGTATGCGCTGAGTTTTGTCTTCAGATTTTTCCTTTTGTTTTTAAAAGGAAATAAAATTGTAATAGAATCTTTTGATTAGAAACTTGTTATTTATTAAAAGTATATTTTGTAGATTATGTGCAGTACCGTGTCTTTATTTTATGTATCACAACAACACCTTTTTTTTACTGTAATCTCGTTACCAGTTTTGCTAAATGTTTTTGGACGTCCTTGTGCGGCGTTGAGCAAAGAGGTTACATCTTGGATCCATCAAATCTTGCAACTTAAAATTTTAATACGTCTACCGTATCAATATGAATCAAACTTTGCACACTTGTTTATCTTCGATGACAATACGCTGTGGAGGTGTTTGTAAAAAAAAATTTTAAAATTTAAAAAACGCTTTTATTTAACACTTACTTAAAAAAATTAACTAAAAAGAAAAAAATTAAAAAAAAATTACAAAAAAAAAATTTACAAAAAAATCACAGAAAAAAAATTACAAAAAAATTAAAAAATTTTTTTTTTTTAAAAAACGCTATTATTTTTTAACAATTAATCAAAAAAAAATGAACTAAAAAGAAAAAAATAAAAAAATTTACAAAAAAAAATCACAGACATTACAGTTAAAAATAAAAGCGTGGCGCATTAATATATTTATTGTAAAATATTCGTTGTAAAATATTATAAATATATATAATATAATGCGCCACGCTTTTATTTTTAACTGTAATGTCTGTGATTTTTTTTTGTAAATTTTTTTCTTTTTTTCTTTTTAGTTCATTTTTTTTTGATTAATTGTTAAATAATAGCGTTTCTTAAAAATTTTTTTTTTTTATTAGTACTTATCTTATAATTTAAAAAAATAGTTAACTTAATAAGAATACGACAGCCGTCAAGTCGTAGACTCTAGCGTGCACCCTGTAGTAGGTGGCTTTTGTTTGTTGACACTAGGAGCAAACTAAGAACGGTTGAACTGTAGGCTATAATATAAGAGAAACTGGTCCAACAATTGACTTTGCATGCCAGCGCAAAGACTTCCTCTACGAGCATGGAAATATAAGCATAGAGGGAAGCGAGGCGTGAGAAGACCTAAAAAGAGATAGATGCTTGAATAGATCAATGAGCCTAATCCTTGACAGATGATGCTGATAATAAAAATATTTGAAAGATTTACTTACTGTAATAACTGATTAGGAAGCATCTCACCAATCTCAAAAATTGGTACCAGAGCCTTCAGCTTATTTAATCCTTCATTTTGAGAAAAAATAAATGCTCTAAAACTGAAAAAGTATCACACGTTTTAATTAGTAAAAATATAAATATTTAAAATTTTTAAATAACATGGTCTTTATACGGGCGATAAAACCGATGTTAATCATCAATGAAAGGTTCTGTTATTACTTTGAGATCGCCCTCTCACACAGTAAATCAATCATGTCCCGATCTCAGTACATAAGGTAGGCACACTGATTTAATCAGCTGATGATGAAAGATATATATGAAAGTGAGAGAGTGTTCTCTTTTCACTGTGGGATCGACCTCTCCCACAGTGAATCAATCCTACGATCTCAGTAGTTAAGGTAGGCGCACTAATTTCCTGAGCTGGTGATGAAAGAGATGAATGAAAGTGAGAGAGTGTTCTCTTTTCACTGTGGGATCGACCTCTCCCACAGTGAATCAATCCTACGATCTCAGTAGTTAAGGTAGGCGCACTAATTTCCTGAGCTGGTGATGAAAGAGATGAATGAAAGTGAGAGAGTGTTCTCTTTTCACTGTGGGATCGACCTCTCCCACAGTGAATCAATCCTACGATCTCAGTAGTTAAGGTAGGCGCACTAATTTCCTAAGCTGGTGATGAAAGAGATGAATGAAAGTGAGAGAGTGTTCTCTTTTCACTGTGGGATCGACCTCTCCCACAGTGAATCAATCCTACGATCTCAGTAGTTAAGGTAGGCACACTAATTTCCTCAGCTGGTGATGAAAGAGATGAATGAAAGTGAGAGAGTGTTCACTTTTCACTGTGGGATCGACCTCTCCCACAGTGAATCAATCCTACGATCTCAGTAGTTAAGGTAGGCGCACTAATTTCCTGAGCTGGTGATGTAAGAGATGAATGAAAGTGAGAGAGTGTTCTCTTTTCACTGTGGGATCGACCTCTCCCACAGTGAATCAATCCTACGATCTCAGTAGTTAAGGTAGGCACACTAATTTCCTGAGCTGGTGATGTAAGAGATGAATGAAAGTGAGAGAGTGTTCTCTTTTCACTGTGGGATCGACCTCTCCCACAGTGAATCAATCCTACGATCTCAGTAGTTAAGGTAGGCGCACTAATTTCCTGAGCTGGTGATGAAAGAGATGAATGAAAGTGAGAGAGTGTTCACTTTTCACTGTGGGATCGACCTCTCCCACAGTGAATCAATCCTACGATCTCAGTAGTTAAGGTAGGCACACTAATTTCCTGAGCTGGTGATGTAAGAGATGAATGAAAGTGAGAGAGTGTTCTCTTTTCACTGTGGGATCGACCTCTCCCACAGTGAATCAATCCTACGATCTCAGTAGTTAAGGTAGGCGCACTAATTTCCTGAGCTGGTGATGAAAGAGATGAATGAAAGTGAGAGAGTGTTCACTTTTCACTGTGGGATCGACCTCTCCCACAGTGAATCAATCCTACGATCTCAGTAGTTAAGGTAGGCGCACTAATTTCCTGAGCTGGTGATGTAAGAGATGAATGAAAGTGAGAGAGTGTTCTCTTTTCACTGTGGGATCGACCTCTCCCACAGTGAATCAATCCTACGATCTCAGTAGTTAAGGTAGGCACACTAATTTCCTGAGCTGGTGATGTAAGAGATGAATGAAAGTGAGAGAGTGTTCTCTTTTCACTGTGGGATCGACCTCTCCCACAGTGAATCAATCCTACGATCTCAGTAGTTAAGGTAGGCGCACTAATTTCCTGAGCTGGTGATGAAAGAGATGAATGAAAGTGAGAGAGTGTTCACTTTTCACTGTGGGATCGACCTCTCCCACAGTGAATCAATCCTACGATCTCAGTAGTTAACCGAATAATGACCGAATGATTTTTTTGTTCTGTATTTATGTTGTATTATTATTATTGAATATAAAAGTATGTAAAATGTTGAAAATTATCAATATTTACCAAATATTTTGTTTCTGGATGCAATGGCGGCCTGGTACATTATTGTACCGCCAGGCTCGTGAGTTGCATAGTTTTTTGGCTATTACACAATACTACTGTAAATCGCAGGTTTAATAAAAATAAATAAAATAAACTTGTCAAATAAAGTAAATATTTTATTATTTTAAGTTTAAAAAGTTATTAAGACAGATAAAATATTATTTCTTAGATCTAATGACATATTTAAAATTATTAAATGAAAAGTGAACATAAAAATATAATTTATTTCGTGTGAAATGGCTTGAAACAGTCTATACAAATTCCCACTTTGCACTTGCTGCATTGAGTTTGCACACGTTTTGAACAATTTTCACCTTGGCAGCGTCTTCTAGATCCTTTTGTTGTTTCAATAAGATGATCCATCCTATCTAACCTAATGTCATCAGATACAGAGCAATTCATTTCGCTAAACATCGAAGTAATCGGCCGCCCTACACTTTTAGGAACTCCGGAAGAATATTTGGTTAGATATGTCTGCACTATATATCTTCTAAAGTTCAGTTGACTAATGTTAGAGCCGCTGTATCGTGTTAGTATCCATGCATTATGAGTACTTACATCTAGTAACCACGTGAAGATACACCACCACCACTTTTTTTTTCTCATTCCTATTCTATAATTTGATACTCCTTGATCCATTTTATCAACTCCACCCATTGATAAATTATATTTTTTGATTACGTCTGGCTGACTTATTTTTATGTGTTTTTTTAACTTTTGCGAATATCGCTCTACTTTCTGTACTGGCTGCAACCCATGTCCTGTAGATACTACTGTGACTACGGCATTATCCATCCATCTTACAATTATAAAATTTTCATCCTCACAGGTTTTAAATTCATATGTACCTCTAGGTTTCTTTTTCATTTCGTTTTTATTTATCAAAACCAAACTGTTATTTTTTGAAATTCTGTTATCTCTTATAGTTCCAGTACCAACATAATCTTGGTCGTGCAAATACCTTAGCAAATTAAAACTTGTAAATAGATTATCAAAATAAATGTGTAAAGGTAAATATTTAACAGAAGGTGGAAGCTGATCAAGCATTCTTATAAGTGGAGCTGAAGCCTTTCCAAAAAGTTCTTCATCTTTTTGAGATATACCTGGTATCCGACCTTGATAAACTTCAAAATCAATTAAGTAACCTTTAGATGTGTTAAAAGACCAAACTTTAAAGCCAAACCGAATAGGTTTTCCTTTTAAAAACTGCTTACAACCATGCCGCCCGTAATACTCGATCATACTTTCGTCGTAACTAAGTTTTACATCACCTTTGAAATTTTCTCTACATTTTGATTGCAGTAAATTCATCAAAGGTCTCAATTTGAACATCCTGTCACATTCTACTGGTGCCGTATTATCTGCACAATGAATATATCTAAATATTTCAAAAAATCTATCCCTACGCATTGCATTGCAGACCATGGTATTACGCATATCGTCAGATCTTTCCCAATAATTTCTTTTACTTGGTAGTACGTTATACCCTGATAATAGTAAAATACCAATGAAACATCTTATTTCCTCAACACAAGTACTAAAATCAGTATTATTTTGTTGACGACTGTACTTTATAGTTTCGTCAACAATGTGCTTACAAATTTCATCAGTAACCAGAAGTTCAAAAAGTTGAACCGGACTAGCATCTACATATTCTGAGTAATCAGGGGTGGGAATTATGGGGTGGTTGCATTTTAAATCATTTTTTTTCCAGATCATATTTTTTTGATCAACCGGTTTAAAATTATCACGGGATGACGATATTTCACTGGAATCATCCTGTGTGGCATCACTAAGTTTTTTCTTTTTACGAGGTGGTTGAGATGTTGAATCTGTTTCATTACTATCAGTCTGGCTCAATGGAGTATTAAAAGATGTTATATTACCTAGTAATCCATCTGCACTGTCATCACCAATTCTCTCACCGGTTACAAGAACTGCCTCACCTCTTCCTGATAGAATATTTTTCGAAATGTTGTCAAGAGTGCCTCCATCATCTTCGTCTGCTGAATCTTCATCTGACAAGTAATTAGCTACAGGAGGTTCAATGTAAAGTCTACGCAGATGACCTATTTCATAATTTTCTTCTAAGAGTGTATTAAGTTCAGCAACTGTGTACCTGAGAAAAAAATAAAACAATAAAATGAATCAAACTAGTCATAGTAAGTTATAACATTACGTTCAAAAATTCGTTAGTTGGTTTTCTACATTAGTGGGTACATTAGGTTCTGATGACACCTAACGCATACATAGTATAAGCGTTAGTTTGTATGTGAGTGCAGTAGAAATACATCAGGTTTTTATAAAATAGCTTACTAATTATAAGCATAGATATAAATGTTATGGTGCATGTATATCAAACAAAAACATATTAGAATACCAACATGGCATCTGTAGAGCCTAGTGGTTCAATACTGTACCAGTTAGGTTATGACAGCCACAGAATTTAATTAAAAATGTACACACACATACAAAAGACTAAAGTTGTCTTATAATATTCTTTAGAAGTGTAAATAACAATTAGCAGATTGAAAAAACTATAATTAAAAGTTATATAAACAAAATATATACTTACATATTTGAAGAATCCATGATTGTTCACAACATAAACATTAATGGCTACTTTTATTCAATAAAACAATAAAAGAAACAGTTCTGCCAACGTAACATAACAAAAACATGTTTATATTTTATACTTCAACCAATTGTTTACCAAAAATTCCCTTCAAAAAAAAAAAATATTTCAAAAAATGTTAGAACTCATCAGATGGTACAGTACTGTACCGCCAGGACAAAACGGGTTTTAAGGTAGGCGCACTAATTTCCTGAGCTGGTGATGAAAGAGATATATGAAAGTGAGAGAGTGTTCTCTTTTCACTGTGGGATCGACCTCTCCCACAGTGAATCAATCCTACGATCTCAGTAGTTAAGGTAGGCACACTAATTTCCTGAGCTGGTGATGTAAGAGATGAATGAAAGTGAGAGAGTGTTCTCTTTTCACTGTGGGATCGACCTCTCCCACAGTGAATCAATCCTACGATCTCAGTAGTTAAGGTAGGCGCACTAATTTCCTGAGCTGGTGATGAAAGAGATGAATGAAAGTGAGAGAGTGTTCTCTTTTCACTGTGGGATCGACCTCTCCCACAGTGAATCAATCCTACGATCTCAGTAGGCGCACTAATTTCCTGAGCTGGTGATGAAAGAGATGAATGAAAGTGAGAGAGTGTTCTCTTTTCACTGTGGGATCGCCCACTCTCACAGTGAATCAATTCTGTCCCGATCTCAATAAGTAAGGTAGGCACACTAATTTCCTGAGCTGGTGATGAATGAAAGTGAGGGTTCTTTTTTCACTGTGAGATTGCCCTCTCCCACAGTGAATCAATCTTGTCCCGATCTCACTTGGTAAGGTAGGCACACTAATTTCCTGAGCTGGAGATGAAAGAGATGAATGAAAGTGAGAGAGTGAGTGTTGGTCATTGACAGCGAGAGGGTAATTAGGCTACGGTTCCCTTCCACGCCTCGCTGACAGTATGTAAATTTATTTTTAACCCGACATTTCCCTTGTAGTATTATATTGTGACAATATTGAAGATGGTTTAAGAAATTTCTAGTAGGTACTTAATTCAGAAAATGTTAAAGAGTAAATAATAGAGTGAAAAAGTAACAATAGGGCTAGTTATAAATGGATACCTTTTTACAAAGGAGTGTATAAAAGGTTATTTATAAAGGGTCTTTGTTGGCCTACAGACTAAGGCCAACATCAGAGTTGTACCTCTCGAATGAAGCTGAGAAACTGGAGGATGCTATCAGAAAGAGAAGAGCCAACTACTTTGCACACCTCTTCAGGATGAGTGACAGCAGATTAACCAAAAGAATATTTGACTTTCTGTATAAAAAGAAGAATAAAAATGATTGATTAAAGGGGGTGATGAGAGATATGGAGGAGATTGGAATCGACGAGGAAGGAATGTTGAATAGAGCTACGTTTAGAGAGGCTGTCAGAGCTTTTGCTGGTTTTCGGGAGCGCGTTTCTTTGAGTAGGACGGTGGAGTGGTCTGAGGAGAGGAGAGAGGCTGCAAGGGTGAGGCTGAAGAAGTACTGGGACGACATCAAAGCCGGTAGGAGGAAAAGGAAATCCTAATGCTGATTGTTTCTCGTGGTCCACAGATGGCCGAAACGAAAAGAAGAAGAAGAAAGGGTCTTTGTTGTACAACTATTTGTGAAAGGGTCGGTTGATTAACTGTAACACCTTTATTCTATCGTTGACTTGTTTACAATAGTTAAGATTTCTCCAGAACGGACTTTTGTATCGAATCTCGGTGTCTTTCGAGAAAACTCTTTGACCCGCCCATATAAATAGAGCCTTGAGTCAGGGGCGGTTCCAGGGCTGATTTTCAGGAGGGGCTATCTTGTTTTTATGTAGCTCTTACTGTTTGTAATTGAGTCATTGAAAAGTCCTCTTTTATGCTGTATTGCTGTAACCACAATTTTAATTCATTGAGAAATTTTCGCTACGTCAAAGTCCTTGTAAATCAAGAAAATCTTGAAAAATGAAGGCGCTGACTGGATGCGAGTGGCTTTTGACTACTGACACTGATTGTTATCTTAATACTATTTAAAAATAGATACTTTCTGTTTGACTCATTTTTATCTTCTTCTGTTAGTGCCTATTCATTCCGAATATTGGCGATCAGTCTGACTATGGCTATCCTATTTACAGCCATCCTGAAAAGTTCTGTTGTAGTCTTGGAGAACCAGGTACGCAGGTTCTTCAGCCATGACATTCTTCTTCTTCCTGGTCCTCTTCTGCCATAGATCTTTCCTTGGAGAACGGATTTCAGCAGGCCGTATTTTTCTTCATTGCTCATGATATGGCCGAAATATGCAAGCGTCCTGCTCTTGATGGTGTTCATCACTTCCAAATCCTTATTCATTCGCTCCAATACAGCTTTGTTGGTCACTTTGTCCATCCATGAAATTCTCAACACTCTCCTATACAACCACATCTCAAAAGCCTCGAGTCTTTTTTCAGTTGATTTGGTCAATGCCCGTGACTCCATCCCGTAGAAGAGTATTGAGAATATGTAGCAGTGGAGGAGTTTGATTTGATGCACA
Source organism: Catonia carolina (assembly GCA_035578175.1). Classification (NCBI taxonomy): domain Eukaryota; kingdom Metazoa; phylum Arthropoda; class Insecta; order Hemiptera; family Achilidae; genus Catonia; species Catonia carolina. Next base: position 3,959,713 of record JAQMRL010000021.1, on the reverse strand, counting down.
TATTAAGGTTGTGACTCTTGAACAGTTTTGCCATCTGATTTTGCCATCATTTTTATACTAAAATAATTTTTTTTAATTGATAGGTACGAGTATTGGGATTCAGTTTTGTTAGAAATAATAGCTTATAGAAAATATAGGGTGATTCAAAAAGAGCGCCGGTTTTTAAACGGCTGGTAAATTTTTGTTTATCGGTTGGCAACATTGTTTGACCTCATTTCTATTTCGGAGAACATTCCGATTGACGATTCAGTTGTAGTTTCTCTTGTTCGCAGTGTAATACTCTCGCAGTCTCTGTCTAACCATGGAGAAGTTTACTATTGCGCAACGAGTGTTAATCGTCAAAACATTTTACCAGAGTGGAGAGAGTTATGCGGCTACTGTCAGGCGACTTCGCGGTACTCTAGGACGTAATGAAGCACCGAATGAATCAACAGTTCGCAGGCTCATGATAAAGTTTTTTGAGACGGGTTCAACAGTCGACCTTAAAAGTTCTGGACGTCGTCGTTCTGGCCGAACTGAGCAGAACGTTGCGTTGGTTCGTGACAGTGTGGCTGTTAGCCCAGCAAAATCAATACGTCGCCGTTCTCAACCATTGGGTTCAAGATGTTCTTCTGTACGGAGAATTCTTTGGTACGATCTCCGTATCACCCGTATAAAATTCAGTTGACGCAACATTTGAAAGTGGCAGACCACCAGAAGAGACGACAGTTTGTTGACTGGGTATTGAGAAAACGGCAGGATGATGACACCTTCGCAAACAAAATCATTTTCAGTGATGAAGCGCACTTCCACTTAAACGGTTTTGTTAATAAACAGAACTGCCGTATGTGGGGTTTAGAAAACCCCACGTACGGAAACTTGTCCCACATAGTCGAAACTTATCGTGCAGTAATATCCAATTTCATGGACAGAGTTGATGCGTGCCAGCGCAGTAGAGGAGGACACATGCATGACATCATTTTTGATACATAAAATCGGACGGTACGATGAACTTGTTGATGTATTTATTTTCAGTTTTTCAATAAAATAAATCTCTTAATTTGATATATCAAAACCGGCGCTCTTTTTGAATCACCCTATTAAACTAAGTTTTCCTAGAATTTCGGGGGGGGGGCAATGGCCCCCGTGGTCCCTTCCCTGAAACCGCCCCTGCCTTGAGTGCGGTGAGTGAGTCACTATTCATTTGATCTTTGACGAGTGTTTACTACGTGTACTATCGGTACGTTAGAAGGTAACTTCGTTAGAACAGGTCAACGAGGGGGTTTCCGAGGTATTGTTATTCAGTCTAATTGTATTTATGCATTGTGTATTCTTTAAGAGTTTTGTTAACACCTGGTAAAAAATCTGGTGTGAAACACTCACATAACTTTCTCTTGCCAATGCAAATAATTAATAATAAACCTAACATTATTAATAAAATATTAGAAATAAACAAAAACTAACCTCAAAAACATAACCTTATTTTAATCATGAGTGAATGACGCAAAATGACAATCGAACTCAGTTAGTTGGGCTTAAAAATACGGAAAATCACGCTTTCACGCTAAACTAGGAGAGACATTTTCTGTAGAAAATGTTAGAGGCATTTTTCTGTAGAGAAAAATGCTCTAAACAAAAGTTGTAGATCTCTTAATTTTCTATAAATTTAATTATATACACTTTTGTCGTAAAATGCATACTAAGCCCGAAATGTTAAAAAAATAGATTTTTCTCACGTTTTCGTGAGAAAAAAAACAGAAAATCGCTAATTACCGCTAAACTAAGCGTTATACAAAAAAATGTTTGAAATAAAAGTTGTAGAATTTTACATTCTCTACAACTTTTATTATATAACGTTTTGCGCTAAAATGCATATTAAAGCCGCAATCTTAAAAAGAAAATGTTTTTACGTAAAAACAGCCTCAAGCAGAATTTCAGCAAACATGGCGCCTACCCTATATTGTAGAGCATTAAAAATTTAGTAAACCAGTTGATTTTTAAAAAAATCGTAGGACTAGTTTTTGAGAAAATCGCAAAAAAGTGAAAAATTACACGAATAAACTACCACTTCCGGTTGACCGATTTTGATGAAAATGTTCGTGTCGAGTCCGGTAGTGGTACGTAACTTAAGTTTCAAGTTTCAAGTTCGTACGATGTTCCGTTCTTGAGATATTCTGTTCACACACACACACACACACACACACACACACACAGACCAATCGCTAAAAACATGTTTTTTGGGTTCAGGGGGTCTGAAAACGTATAGATCCGGTGAAAACTCGATTTCGAAAAATCGACATGAAAACAATACTTTCCTTCCTATATATTTATATAGGCAAGAGAAAGTAAACAAGAAAACGGTTACGTAGATAGTAGAGAGACTGATAATGAAAACGCCGATGACAGCAACTGTATGAAGGCGATTCATTCGTAATTACAGTAAATCAAACATTTCTAGTCATTTAATCAAGCTATAGGCAATATTACAGGTCACATTTATTTCTTATAAGGTTTATGAAAAAAACATTTTCTCGGAATAAACCACACCTTTCAAAATGTATCTAGAAACTGCACTGTAGTGAAATGTACGAGTAGTATCTCACTGTTGAGATTGGCAGCAGTGTCAATAATTTTTACTTCCCTTCCTCACAGCTCATCCATATGCATAAGGCAATCTCGTGACTTGACACGTTGACTGCTACGTGACCTAAATATGTGTCACACTTGTCTTTAAAAATGGGCCACTTGCATTAAAAATGAGTCAGAGTATATGAGTGATTTTTAAGCCGTGTTTTGTGGTTTCAAAAGCCACAGCTTCAGAGAGTGACATTATACACAGACTGGTAGTTTTCCTTGTTGTCCTCTACTAGAATGTTGCTATTATTTTAAATTTTATTATTTTTTTTGTTTATTTTGGTTAAAAGAAATAGTCTAGAATGCTTTGCTACTAAACCCTATTATGTTTTTTACTTTCTCTAGCCTATATGAATATATAGGAAGGAAAGTATTGTTTTCATGTCGATTTTTCGAAATCGAGTTTTCACCGGATCTATACGTTTTCAGACCCCCTGAACCCAAAAAACATGTTTTTAGCAATTGGTCTGTGTGTGTGTGTGTGTGTGTGTGTGTGTCTGTGTCTGTGTGTGTGTGTGTGTGTGTGTGTGTGTGTGTGTATACAAAATATCTCAAGAACGGAACATCGTACGAACTTGAAACTTAAGTTACATACCACTACCGGACCCGACACGAACATTTTCATCAAAATCGGTCAACCGGAAGTAGTAGTGTATTCGTATAATTTTTCACTTTTTTGCGATTTTCTCAAAAACTGGTCCTACGATTTTTTCTAAAATCACCTGGTTTACTACATTTTTTATGCTCTACAAGATAGGGTAGGCGCCATGTTTGCTGAAATTCTGCGTTAGGCTGTTTTTACGTAAAAACATTTTCTTTTTAAGATTGCGGCTTTAATATGCATTTTAGCGCAAAACGTTATATAATAAAAGTTGTAGAGAATGTAAAATTCTACAACTTTTATTTCAAACATTTTTTTGTATAACGCTTAGTTTAGCGGTAATTAGCGATTTTCTGTTTTTTTCTCACAAAAACGTGTGAAAAATTGTTTTTTTAAAGATTTTGGCCTTAGTATTCATTTTATGACACAAGTGTATATAATAAAATTTATAGGAAATTAAAAGACCTACAACTTTTATTTAAAGCATTTTTCTCTACAGAGCCTAGTTTAGCGTGAAAGTGTGATTTTCCGTTTTTTTTAAGCCAAATTGAGTTCGATTTTCATTTTGCGTCATTCACTCATGATTAAAATAAGGTTATGTTTTTGAGGTTAGTTTTTGTTTATTTCTAATATTTTATTAATAATGTTAGGTTTATTATTAATTATTTGCATTGGCAAGAGAAAGTTGTGTGAGTGTTTCACACCAGATTTTTACTTTTTTATTGTGACGCAAAAATGGGTCACATGGCTCTGACATGTAAAATAATTTTAGCAGGTCATGTGACCCAAAAGTGTCACAACTTAATTTTACAAAAATAAATAGCTGTTATTATTTTAATTAAAAAATGAAATAGAATAAGAAAAAAAGGAATAAAATGTGAAAAATTAAAAAAAAGTTACGATGGCCCCGCTGTAAGTGTCATAAAATTTAGTGCGGCAGTCAACGTGTTAAGGATCTATAGAATCTTGTGAGGGCCGCTACCTGGAGATCTTATCTTGATATATCCTATACTCCCTTTTGGAGTCTCCTGAATGCAAAAAAAGATACTAGGAGAAAATGATGAACAAATTTGAAGGCGGAAGAGTGAGAAATCCCAACGGCAGAAAGGGCGAAGAACCTTGAGAGACACCTCGAATAAAAGGTGCTGCATGCTTGAAGGCAGTAAAGTAGTGACCCTAATACAGGGTGATTCACGAAGATATGCAGAAACTTTGGGACCCCATTGTACATGTAAAAATAATGAAAAAAAGTTTTATAAACATGGGTCCGGAAATACTTCGTTTCCGAGTTACGGCTAGCGAAAGTTTGGCATGGATTTCAGCTCACCAGGTGAAATGAGGTCTTCTTGAAATTCTGGTAAGATGATTAAGAGGCGAATTTAATCATTTCTCATGGTTTTTGATCTGATAAATTGAATAAAACAGGTCCCAGAACTGTAAGTTAAATAGTTTTTAAGAAAACCAGTGACAAATGCAAAAAATGGAGTGAAAACACATTTTTTTCATCTTTGGGCAAGAATAACTTTGTTATTTCACCAAGAAACAGTTAAAATTTTTGAATAAAACATGTAGAAAATTTTATTCTGAACAAACCGGTGTAAATAAAGTACACAGAACGCGAATAGATGTTTGATAAAATGAATTTTTATTCATAACAGTACGAAGTAAAATTAACCGGAAAAACAAAGATGAAAAAATGTGTTTTTTTTCACTCCATTTCTTTGTATTTGACAATGTTTTTCTCAAAAACTATTTAACTTACAGTTCTGGGACCTGTTTTATTCAGTTTATCAGATCGAAAACCATAAGAAACAATTGAATTCGCCCCTTAATCTAGCTTACCAGAATTTCAGGAACACCTCATTTCACCTCTTCTTCTTAGGGTGCCTGTCCATTCCGAATGTTGGCGATCATTCTGGCTATTATTACTTTGTTGGTTGCGCTCCTGAACAATTGGGTGGAGGTCTTTCCGAACCACGCTCTAAGGTTAGCCAACCAGGAAATTCTTCTTCGTCCTGGGGCTCTCCTGCCTTCTATTTTCCCTTGTAATATGCTCTGCAATAGCTCATACCTGCCTTGATTGCGCATTATGTGACCAAAATATTCCAGCTTTCGGCATTTGATGAGGTTGACCAGTTCTGGGGCTGTATTCATCCTCCTTAGTACCTCTTGGTTGGTAACCCTATCGGTCCATGGTATCCTCAGGATTCTTCTGTACAGCCATAACTCAAATGCATGGAGCCTCGATATTGTGTCCTCCTTTAGGGTCCATGATTCGACACCATACAGAAGCACTGAATATACATAACATTTGAGGAGTCTTAGCTTATGGTCATTAGCAAAGAAAACATTGGAGGGGCAGAACTGTACATCAATCAGACAAGAATTGAAAGAGTCCTACAATACACCTACTTGGGAACGGTGATCAATGAGTCATGGGACAATTCTCAGGAGATCCGATGCCGTATTGGAAAAGCCAAAAGTGCTTTCTTAACAATGGGTTCAGTGTTTAAGAGCCGTGACCTCACCCTACATACCAGCTAAGACTCATTTCACCTGGTGAGCTGAAATCCGGGAAAATCTTTTACTAGCCGTAACTCGGTAACGAAGCATTTCCGGACCCATGTTTATATAAACTTTTTACATTATTTTTACATGTACAATGGGCTCCCAAAGTTCCTCATATCTTTGAGAATCATCCTGTATCAAGCTCAACATGTGCAGCGTTCGTAACGCGACCAGGGGATTTTTTAGGGGGAGTCTGGATCCCTATCCTTAGCAATGTTAATGTTTGTACCTTTTTCTCAGCAACCCCTACAGCTAGAGCTACAATTTTTTTTGTATGAAAGGCCACTCTTTGGTACATAATTAGAATGTGTAGCATTTAATTCTGGTAAGAATTTTGATTTTCACAATTTTTTTTAAAAGAGACCATTTTTTCATCGATAAATCACCGATGATCGAAAAATGCTGCTGGCCGCATTGGCGCAGTTGGTAACGTGCTCGCCTCTCATCATGTGGTCCTGGGTTCGAATCCCACTCAGGCATGGCATATTTTCATACGTTACAAAAAATCATTTCATCCTACATTGTGAACAGTTCCACCCCGATATCGTCGCTAATGACCGTTGTAGTTGATGCGACGTTAAATAAATAAATAAAAAATACCCGAAAAATATTTTTTCTCCCACAATTTTCAATATTTTTCAAAACTGCACATTCAATCAATAAAACTGGACGATTAACATACTCCATAAAAATTTCAGCCTTTTACCTTTTGTGGAAGCTGAGAAATAAGTGCATGAAGTTCTAAAAATGACGTTTTGCGTCAAAATATTTGTGTTTAAAGTCTGAGAAACCCACCGGGTTGGTCTAAAGGTAAAGTTGTCGCCAAAATCAGCTGTTAAACAGCTGATTTTCGGAGACGAAGGTTCCTGGTTCCAATCCTAGTAAAGATAGTTACTTTTAAACGGATTTGAATACTAGACAGTGGTTGCCGGTATACTTTGATGGTTGGGGTTCAATTAACCATACTCTCTCAGGAGTGGTAGACCTGGGTCTGTACAATACTACACCTCATATACACGTCATGCACTCACATCATTCTCATCTCATTGGGCCATGGGGTTGCTTATTGTTCTGAATTGAACAGATTGCATCGTACACAAATTAGGAATAATAATAAAAAAAAGTTTGAGAAACAAAAACACGAGTGTAAAAAAAAGACCACAAACAAAAATAGTGCAGGTTATAAACTTTTAGGTTATACTGCCAACCTATGAATAAATAAAAGAGAGACGGCAATGTGAAAAAAATAGTATAATAAATCACAGTAAAATATTAATCGAAAGGGAAAATTATATTGTAAAATTTCGTGATGGCAAAATCAGCTTAAACATAAAAATCACAAAAAATTAATAAAATATTTTTTAGTTGGCATAGCAACATGAATGTAACGCCGTTTTAAAGCGCACATTTCAAACTATATTTTTAACTTATAAACGAAAAATCGATAATTTTTTTAATTTTTTTCATTCCACCCTCCCGTTAACTAACAAACAGCCTCGGATTCAGGACAGGAAACAAGGGAAACGATTGTTACAACTATTTTGATTGTTACTTTGTGCTGATTATTACTTACACGTTTTGTTGAGTATATTCGCTGGAAAATTAAATTAATGTATAAATTAATTAAAAAATTACTATTATTTATGAATAGTTACATGCACACAGAGTGATCGTAAAGTCGTACCAAAATTTTTTTCCTTTACCTCGAGCAGCGTCCACTGTTCAGGGGAAGTAGGTGAAGAGCCTCGTCCTCTATCCACTGGATTGTATCCACATGTCATTATTCAGTCACTAAATAACTATAATTTCTCTTATAATTACTTTTTGTTTTGCAGTAAATGAAAAACTTTTACAGTAAAAAAAAAAGCATGGCAGAGCTACGGAAGCAAATTGCATCGCTAGAGGATTTGGCTGCAAAACTTGGTTTAAAGATCTCATATGAAAAAACCAAAATCATGGCTATCGACCCTCTACTAGTCAGCAAAATACAAGTGAATGGCAACTGGGTAAAAATCGTAGAAAACTTTAAATATCTCGGAGAAACCATAAACCATAACGGAAACGAAAGTTCTGCATGGAGGGAACGTATCAACAAGTTCCTTAAAGTTCAGAAATGCACCCAAGATACCTACAACAAAAGGTCTTTGTCCACCGGCACTAAAATACGGCATTATAGAACTGTTGTGCAACCAGAGGTCACTTACTGCAGCGAAACCCTGACGGGGCTGACTAAGAGAAACAGGATTCGAAGAGTTCAGATGCTGGAAAGAGGATGCTAAGAATCTGCATTGGAAAACGAGTGTTCAGAAATGGTATCTGGCTGGTTTTACCAACCAGAGAAGTTTACAGACATTGAACCTGTAACAGACACAATGCGCAAAAAACAGATCTTTTTCCTTAGACACGTAAGTGCCCATAACAGACAGGTGGAGTGTCAAATTATTTACACTCAATCTGTTTGTTGCAGGGCTAAAATAAATAGTTCTGTTTCTTATCACATGGTCAGCCAATTGAATGACTGAATCATTTAAGAGCAGAAGAGGTAGAGGTGTAAAAGACACTAATCAGAGTTATCTTCTCTGAAAGTAATGAATTTCATTATACAGCCAGACCCTGTGGTGAATGAAGTGAAGGTGTCATTTGCAGAGTGGAAAATATGTGCTTTTCAGAGGGCCCGGCATGCTGATAAGCGTACTTTTCCACTCAGTGAGGAAGGCGATGGTAAACCACCTCAATCCTCGTTTTACTTAGTAAAACCTCTACAGGTTCAAACCAGCCTTTTGGCTGATGACCTAAACAACAACAGACACATAAGAACTCCACAAACAAGAATCCTCAGATAACTAATCGAATATAGCCTATGTGAGACATTAAGTCGGGGCCGGCTTGGATTCGTGAAGTGAAGAAGGACTTAGTGGAGCTGAACCTAACATTGGAGGACCTTGAAAAAAAATCCGATAACCTTAAAGCGATCAAACACAAAAATATCAGCTATGCATTTCAGCGCACAATGTATAGCCTATAATAAAAGTTGTAGACCATTTAAAAACCTACAACTTTTATTTCAATTTTTTTTTGTATAACGCTTAGTTTAGCGGTAATTAGCGTTTTTCTGTTTTCTTCTCACGAAAACGTGTGAAAAATCGATTTTTTTAAGATTTCGGCGTTAGTATGCACTTTACGACAAAAGTGTATACAATCATATTTATAGGAAATTAAAACATCTACAACTTTTACTTATAGCATTTTTCTCTACAGAGCCTAGTTTAGCGTGGAAGAGTGATTTTCCGTATTTTTAAGTCAAACTGAGGTTGAATTTCATTTTGCGTCTTTCACTCATGATTAAAATAAGGTTTTGTTTTTTGAGGTCATTTTTTTGTTTATTTATAATGTTTTATTACTAATTTTAGGTTATATTGGTCATTATTTGCATTGGCAAGAGAAAGTTGTGTGAGTGTTTCACACCAAATTTTTTTTTTCTCTTGCCTATATATATAAAAAGGAAAGTATTGTTTTCATATCGATTTTTCAAAATCGAGTTTTCACTGGATCTACATGTTTTCAGACTTCCTAAACCCAAAAAATATGTTTTTAGCAATTGGTCTGTGTGTGTGTGTGTGCGTGTGTGCGTGTGTGTGTGTGAACAGAATATCTCAAGAACGAAACATCGTACGAACTTGAAACTTGAAACTTAAGTTACATACCACTATCGGACCCGACACAAACATTTTTATCAAAATCGGTCAACCGGAAGTAGTAGTTTATTCGTGTAATTAATCCCCTGGTTTACTAAATTTTTTATGCTCTACAAGATAGGGTAGGCGCCATTTTACTGAAATTCTTAGTGAGGCTGTTTTCACGTAAAAACATTGTTATTTTAAAGATTCTGGCTTTAATACGCATTTAAGCGTAAAAATTTATATAATAAAAGTTGTAGAGAATTTTAAATTCTACAACTTTTATTTCAAAAATTTTTTTGTATAACGCTTAGTTTAGCGGTAATGAGCGATTTTCTGTTTTTTTTAAAGATTTCGGCCTTAGAATGAATTTTACGACAAAAGTGTTCATAATTAAAATTTATAGGAAATAAAAAGATCTACAACTTTTATTTAAAGCATCTTTCTCTAAAGAGCCTAGTTTAGCGTGAAAGAGTGATTTTCCGTATTAATAAGCCGAACTGAGGTTGATTTTCATTTTGCGTCTTTCACTCATGATTTAAATAAGGTTATGTTTTTTGAGGTTGAGTTTTTTGTTTATTACTAATGTTAGGTTTATTTTTTAATTATTTGCATTGGCAAGAGAAAGTTGTGGGAGTGTTTCACACCAGATTTTTAAAAAATTCAGTCCCCGAAGGTTAAGTACGCCGAAACGATAAAAAAGAACAACAATTAGTTACATGTAAATACCTACCTTTGATTAAAAGTCGATATTGCTCTCTTTGCAGTGATTATGCTAAAAATTCAAAAACAAAATAATATTAATTATGCAGAGGTAATAAATAATTATAATAATAATTTTTCTAATTAATAATATATTTTTTAAATATTTTAAAAAGTTAATTTTTCTTTGGAACGGATGCCAGAGGAGAGACTACCTCTAAAACTGACGGAATATGTTCCATTTGAAAGAAGGGAAGTGGGAAGACCCTCGAAGAAGATAACAGTATTCGAGATGTACGGGTTGGAATGTCTCGTGTTTCTGTACAGTCCAGCCTTCTTAGTTTTCTCCTACTGTAAACAAATAATGACGTCACTGAGCATGCGTATTATATAAAAATGTGTACACCGCTGATTAAAAATTACTAACAAAATACTTTCAAAAGTATTTAAATACAAAATACATTTGAAAGTGTATTTATAAATGAAATTGTTAGGCCTACATCATTTATCATGACTGATGTTTTTAAGTACTACTTTAAGTACTTATTTAAAACATAGTTAACTTAATAGTAATACGACATTCATAAAGTCGTGGACCCTAGCGTGCACCCTATAGTAGCTGGCTTTGGTTTGTTTACAGTAGGAGTAAACTAAGGACGGCCTGAACTGTACAGAAACACGAGACATTCCAACCCGTACATCTCGAATACTGTTATCTTCTTCGAGGGTCTTCCCACTGAACTGTAGACGTGTAGGATGGTTTGTAAGTTCGGAACAGGTTTATGCCTAATCCTTGATAATAAGAAGAAGAAGGAGAAGAAGAAGAAGAAAAAGGAGAAGAAGAGGAAGGAGAAGAAGAAGTAGAGAGAAGAAGAAGAAGAAGAAGAAGAAGAAGAAGAAGAAGAAGAAGAAGAAGAAGAAGAAGAAGAAGAAGAAGAAGAAGAAGAAGAAGAAGAAGAAGAAGAAGAAGAAGAAGAAGAAGAAGAAGAAGAAGAAGAAGAAGAAGAAGAAGAAGAAGAAGAAGACAGAAGAAGAAGAAGAAGAAGAAGAAGAAGAAGAAGAAGAAGAAGAAGAAGAAGAAGAAGAAAGAAGAAGAAGAAGAAGAAGAAGAAGAAGAAGAAGAAGAAGAAGAAGAAGAAGAAGAAGAAGAAGAAAGAAGAAGAAGAAGAAGAAGAAGAAGAAGAAGAAGAAGAAGAAGAAGAAGAAGAAGGAGAAGAAGGAGAAGAAGAAGAAGAAGAAGGAGAAGAAGAAGAAGGAGAAGAAGATAAAGGAGAAGAAAAGAAGGAGAAGAAGAAGAAGAAGAAGGAGAAGGAGAAGGAGAAGGAGATGGAGAAGAAGAAGGAGAAGGAGAAGAAGGAGAAGATGAAGAAGGAGAAGTAGAAGGAGAAGAATAAGAAGAAGGAGAAGGAGAAGAAGAAGAAGAAGAGAAGAAGAAGAAGAAGAAGAAGAAGAAGAAGAAGAAGAAGAAGGAGAAGAAGAAGGAGAAGAAGAAGAAGAAGAAGAAGAAGAAGAAGAAGAAGGAGAAGAAGGAGAAGAAGAAGGAGAAGAAGAAGGAGAAGGAAAAGAAGAAGAAGAAGGAAAAGAAGGAGAAGAAGAAGAAGAAGGAGAAGAAGAAGAAGAAGATGATAATTTTCTTGGCCAAACCAAAACGCAGACTACTGTAGGTTTCATAATCATAGCCACCCGAGTTTGAACCCTTGCATTTCAAAAACTATGAGACGGATTTCAACATATTTTACATCAAAATTTATCTCATTTTATTCTACGTTGACCCATAATAGTCCAATATTTTTATGTTGTTTAAACATTGTCATATCGAGGTTGGAAGACAAAAAGACCCGGTTTTTTTGCTACCGCAACAAATTTCATGCGTTTAAAGGCTTGTAACTCGATAATTATTTGACCGCAAAGTTTGAAATTTTATAACAACATAGACAAATATATTCTTAAAGCGTGTACCAAAATTTCAAATTCGTACGTTATTTAAATTCTGGTTTATTTACAATATTCTGAACCCTTGCTATCTCGGTAACCGCTCGATCGTTCGGCACGGGCAAACTATCGTTTTATTCAGCGTAAAAACTTAGTAAAACTTAGTAAGCTAAATAAAAAATAATAATAAAAAACGTTATTCGTTATTCTGTTTTTAACATTATGGTTCAACAGATTAAATTGCAACAAATGTCAATAGCTAGAGAAACCTGACAACTATAAGAGTGTAAAGTTTCATTTTGCTATCTTTTACCAATCCTCTGAAAAATGTAGCTAAAAATGGAAATTTAACATTGGCGGGATAAAAAGTACAGTCTTCCCTTAACAAATTCTTA